>JAGFZM010000064.1:1278456-1289734 GCA_017657215.1 Limnothrissa miodon
TCTCTCTCTCTCTCTCTCTCTCTCTCTCTCTCTCACTCTCTGAAGTGAAGTGAAGTAGAGGGACTTTTATTTGGACAGGTTTGTCCCAGTCTCCACTCTCCTAAGTGCTATCACCTAATGCACCCGGGTCTCCCAAATGCACGGGACCCTTGCAAATAGGCAAAGTATTATCTGATACGGAAGAAAAGCCCTTTTTGCACTCTTTTGAGAGGCAGCCCAGAAATGCCAGAGTGTATTAGTATCTACAGATGTGTGCTGTATTGAAGTGCCAGTGAAGCACTACCTCCACAAATCTTTTTTCTTTTTTTTCTTTTTTTACCATTACCATATCTGCCAACCAGGAAGCTCATCTGACTGGCGTTAACCAGGCCTATTTAATTTCCCATTTCGAGCAGATTGAATGTGCCATGTCTCCCCTATTTGTGGATGTTTGGATAGCTGACGTGTGATTATAGTTAAATTTATGCAATGCATTTTCATGTCCTTGCCTTTCAACAGTGTTTTATCTTATAAGGTGTCTTTATGCCTGGAAGACTCATTGAAACTATCAACACCCTGATGTCACTTGCAGTAATGCCTGTTACACTGCGCCATGCATTTACAAAATTAAAACGCTTCAGAACATCCAGTTCCCAAGTGCTCCGAAAAGGAATGAAAATGTATCGATTCCATGCAGAGTTCTACCGAAAACCCTTTCATCTGCATGTGATGCCATTATTGACAACCGACCAGTTTTGAATTGGTTCACAAAAATAGGCTTCTTGATTTGGACCTCTGGTATTATGCTATTTCTTGAGTCTGTGGTTTTAGTTCTGGTGTGTTTTTCTGGGGGGTTCCTGCAGGTGGCTGCTCGCACAGAGAGTGGGGTAAGAAGGCGCACGCACGCCATGTCGCGCTCCGCCAGCAAGCGCAAGAGCCGCTTCTCGTCGCTCTGGGGCCTGGACACCACCTCCAAGAAGAAGACTAAAGGCCACCCCAGCATCAACCAGGTTAAGAAGTTGTTTTGTTTGCTTTGCTGCATTATTACTTTCTTTTTCATTAAGTAAAGCATCTCACCCTTTCCCTGTCTCAAAGATTTCACTCAAAGATTATGATTCACTAAAAACTAACAGCTAACAGCAGATCACAAAACGTTCTGTCAATCAAAAAGGAACTTGCATGGGCAAACTCACAGAAAGCTCTGTTGTTGAGATTTGAGAGATTGTTAAATTCTGATTTTTTTTACTTGACTGCTACATGCCTAAGCTGCCCACAGAGAGAGCGGAGGAAAGCGCAGCTATTTCTGTGAACTGAAGTATATTTATTTCCCTTTCGCTTTGGCAGGTGTTTGCTGATGGAGATGAGGCAGCCAAGAAGCCTCTGGACGGCATGTTTGAGGACGCAGTGCAGGAGGCCGCGGTAAGTGGGATGCGATCAATCATCCTGCTCCGCCCGTAAAACAGTCATCCGCGCATCTATCACTGGATGAGGGCAGAGACGGCTCCCGGCAGCAAAAATAGAAACTCTCGATGGGAGGGGGCGCAGATGTAATGGAATATGTTTTGTTGTCGGCTTCTGGGAGGTGTTTTCCCTAAAGCAACGTAAGCCGAGTCTGACCCAAACCTGGCCCAGACCTAGAGACAGGTTCAGTTCAGATTGAGCTGCTGTTGTGGTTAGCTTTGTGATTATGTTACGTTGAATAGCCCTCACAGGCATCGCACACTCTTGGAATAGTTATTCTTCCGTGTATTGCTCCCTTTAGGGAACCTCAATGTAGCACATGTACAACAAATCACCATGAAAACCCTCTCCATTGTACAGCCCTCTGATTCGAAAAAAAAAGCTGAAAAATGTTTCTGTAACATGAAACCCGAGAAAAAGGCTACAGAAATCCCACCGCTGTGTCCCATTGACACATAGGGTACCCAGAGGCTGTCTATAAATGCCATGGCATTTATTGGGCATATTTCGCTAATTATAGTTTCCTTTGTTGCCAATAAAATGTCAGAGAGTAAAAAAAGGCCGTATATTCCGGTTAGGTTTCCCAACCCATTAAACAGACCATAAAGCTAATGGTAGTTTCAGGCTTAGGCCATTTAGGAATTTGAAAGCACAATATTAATTAATAATACGCCTATTATAAGGGTTTTTTTTCTGGACATATTTTATTCTTTCATACAAAAAATGAAAGTCAGAAGTGAAGACCATATTATGGTCATTTCTGTCCAATCACACTGTCTTTTTTTCTTACCTTATAGAAGGATGACGAGGCCCCTGTGAAGAGCCTTCCCAGGCCCAACACTGAGCACGACATCTGGGCCTCGGACCACCTCACGCCCTCCTGGGTCTGCCTGCCAAATGACCAGCCGGTGCTCGCCATCATCCAGCCGGGCGAGTCCGCTCTGGATGCCCTCGAGTCCATCTGCAAGGTAACGCTGCATGCTGGCGCCAGCTACCAGAGCTGCCCTGAAACTCGAAACAGACGGTGCAATTCCTTCATCTTGCATGACATAGAAACTGGAAAATCGTTATTGAAAAGTTATTGAAAGTATCAGAGAGTATCAGAGTTTCATCTTTCCTTCAGGATTAGACTAAAACTTAAAAAATCTCCTCTCATAACTATAACTATATCCACGATGTCAATAACAGATTGACATAGTGGAAGATGTGAAAGGAATATAGATGGAATGTTTTGGAAGTTTTGTGCATCTTAATTCATACCCCACTGGTTTGATGAAAGTCCTGATGAGAAAACTTCTCTTTTTTTTCTTTTCTTCACACACTCAAATGCCACAGGCTCACCAGTTGGATGCTACCAAGCATTATCTGCGCCTCAAGTTTTTAATCGACAACCAAGTACAGTTCTACATCCCCAAGCCCGAGGAGGACGTGTACGACCTGGTGAGTGGGTGGAAAAGCGTCCTGGCTTGAGCTCTCTTAGATGCTTCCCCAGCCCCCCTGCCGAGCTCCTTAACCCAGTTCCTAACTGTCGGCTTTGAGCTCTGAGCCGCGGTTTCACACGCCCAGGGCTCTTTCCTCCTCTTTATCCCGGGACCAACGAACATCTTGCCAAATCATTCAGCCCTTTACATCGTTTAACATTTCTCAGGAGTGAAGCGCAACATCTTCTCTCAAAGATAGGTTTCAGCCTCCTGTGATGCGACTAAGCTGCCCTGCAGTGCTTTTTATGGCCCGTTTACACGGCCTATTAATTGGTTAGCGAGGTGGCTGTTAACCAAATACCATTTTATTTTCTTCTGCTAACTCATTCAGTTCCATATGGTCTGTGTTCAGAGCTCATCTTTTAATTAGGAAAATAAACAAACAGACTGTGATAGTTAAACTGTAGCTGTTTTGGCATGAACAGCTTTGCTTTCAAAATGAATCTAGGACTACAGTAACTGAGACTACATTGGGTTGTGCTAAAGTGCCGAGCGCAGGCCTGAGACATTGTGTTCCTTCTAGCTTTGGGACTTTGGGGACTGTTTATCAAGCTGTTTTCATGTTTTGAATGCAAAGAAATCAAAGACTTGGTTCAGACAGTCAGTAGCCCCCTCGCCAGAATATAAAGTAGCCTCACTCTCTGCTTGCCTTGTGAGTTAATTAGCATTGAATGCTTTCATTTCTGCATCCATAGCTCTACAAAGAGATTGAGCTCTGCTCCAAAATCAAGAAGGTGGTGCAGTTTGACCGCGACGAGTCCTGCATGATTGGCTATGGTGAGATACACATTAATATCTACCTTTGTTTTGAACTTTTAACTCATCAGTACATTAATTTTGAAAGCCTTGGAATAGAATTACATTAAAATATTATATAAAATATTTATTCACTTGCAGTACATCTGGATAAATATAAATAAATATAATAAATCTGCTGCTTTTGAATTTGTACTTCATAGAATGATGTTACTGTTACTAATTTCATTTTTACGTCTTATCTCCTGTCTTCCCTTATCATTTTCTCTGTGCCTCCTCTTCCTCACCCTCAATTACTAACCCCTCTGCCCCTTACACCTCTTTCACATTTCACTTCCATCTCACCCACACCCACCCACCCACACACACACACACACACACACACACACACAAACACACACAAACATGCTTTTTTCCTCATGCTCTCTTTATTTCACTCTCTCTCTTATTCTCTCTCTTTCTTTCTTTCTCTCTCTCTCTCTCTGTCTCTCTCTCTCTCTCTCTCTCTCCAGGTTTCTCCATCTCTGTGGTGGAGGAGGACGGCGAGCAGCAGCTCTACATTACCGACGTGCGGGCGGGTGGATTAGCGTTCGCCAAAGGTTTATTACCTCTCCGTTCTCTCTAATCAGCCTCATCTCAACAACTCTCTCTTTATGTTGCTCCTCTCTCTCTCTCCACCCCTCTCTCTACATCTCCACCAACCCTTTGCAGACATCTTCCAGCGCCCTCCCCCCTCCCCTTCTCTTGCTACCCTTCTTTTCCTTTCCCTCTATCTGAATTGTGAAGCTCATCAGTGGTCCCTATCAGGCTCCTATCTATTAGGCGGCTCCCCTCCTGCGGCTGCCTGCCCGCCTGCCTCCCCAGCTCCGTGTTACGCAACAGCAGATCCGAGCCGGGTTGAGCAGAGCGGAGCGCCCCTGCAGCGCCTTCCTGGAGTCTGGAATTAGAAAGGCGCGGTGACTAATACTGAACTGTGGAGGCTGGAGCCGCGGAAGGAGAGACAAAGACTCAGGCTGAGAGAGAGAGAGAGAGAGAGAGAGAGAGAGAGAGAAGGATAGACGACTGAGGAGAGTAGGGAGACACCATAGGAGAAGCCAGAAAGTTCCGTCATTCGTCCATCTGTGATGCTGGGGAGGCCTCTTGCTTATTGAGGCTGCTCCACTGATGCTGCCCTACTGATGCTGCTTTGCAGTCATGCGTCGCGTTTGAGAATGCTCTCCCATGCACTCAGCGCGCATATGCACTCGGCCATCATGGGCTTTGTCCCCGTCTCTGTGCGCACCCAAATCCTTTGGATTTGATTTACGCCGACACTTTGCAATATGGTTGGCCGACAAGCCTCAAGAGATGCGTGAGGCCACATGACACAATGCGATGCCATCGTGGACATGCTTGACATTTCAGAGAGGGGCTGGAGGAAATGGGTCAGCCTGTGTCTGCCATAGGAAGACGGCGCGTGTGAAAGCACCCAGGGGCAGGAGTGTGCATTCGCTCTTTAGACCGCCATACAGTCAATGTGACAGGGCTTATGACAGCTGCCTGTGTGGTTTCCTGCTTTGATTTGGATACCACTAGTAAAGCAGAAGGCAGTGAAGAGTGTGTGGTGTGTGTTTGTGTGTGTGTGTGTGTGTGCGCGTGTGTGGTTCAGTGCAAGGTCACGTTCCTGGTAATGCTTTTGCTTTGGTTTCTGACGGCGCTCTAATTGGGTTAGGATTGATGCGCAGACCTCTCTTCGATACTGACTGATGAGAGAGATTTGACGATTGCCCCGGACCGAGGGAGGAATAGTGGATTTGATGAAAGATTAATAAGAAAAAGAGAGAGATATAGATAGAGAGAGAGGGGGGGAGAGAGAACAGAAAGAGAAAAATTAATCTGCTGCTATTCCATTTCCAGTGAAGGAGTGCAGGCTTCACTGTTTCTCCCTCATCACTCTTTTGAGGTTTTTACCTCTATTTGACCTTCAAAATGCCTCCATTTGCTTTGCAAATACACTAAAAGAGGCCTGTCTTAATGTCTTACAACTGAATTACTGATTACTCGAGGCTGACAAGTTGAGAAGGTTAGGGTACATGTAACTCCAAAGTTATT
This sequence comes from Limnothrissa miodon, assembly GCA_017657215.1. Taxonomy (NCBI): domain Eukaryota; kingdom Metazoa; phylum Chordata; class Actinopteri; order Clupeiformes; family Clupeidae; genus Limnothrissa; species Limnothrissa miodon. The sequence continues at coordinate 1,284,225 of JAGFZM010000064.1, forward strand.
CACTAGGGTTGTGGTTTAGTGGTTTATGTACCACAGTCATGTCTTCAGTACCTTATGCAGTGTCAGAGGTTGCAAGGGTGCTTTTATGGAGGACTGTGCTAGCACGCCGCAAGAACTGCTTAAGTGCACAGTTTGCATCATTATTGCGTTTTATTTAGAGTGCCTTTCTAGGAGTCACATTTGCCTAACAGTTCTGCAACTGCCTTTTGTCCTTCAAAACTGTGTTAACAAATGTCTAAAACGTCCATCATAAAATCTACATATTTTTTTCTTTCTCTTTTTAAAGTAATTTCAGTAACATGTGCTGAAACAGAACTGATTGCTAGAGCTGCCTGAGTAGTGGTGTTAAATGCTGACTGCGGTTTTTGCTGCGCTCGACCTTTGTGAAGGCCTTCACGTATGTGTCTCCCTCCTCGCAGGTCTGAACGCGGGGGAAGAGATCCTGCAACTGAATGGGAAGCCCTCCAGCAGTCTGACCTTCGCCGACATGAAGGTGGCCTTCTCGCAGGCCTCGCTGGCACTGACCGTCAGCGCCCTGCCGCCCGTGGAGCGCCGACAGCTCTGCTACCTGCCGCCGCGCCGCTCAGACGCCGCCGACGAGCTCTGCACTGACATCTTCTCTCAGAGCCAGGGTGAGTCAGCTGCAGAGGTCGAGGGGAAGGGAAGCCGCTTGAAGTAGTACATAAGAAACAGCAATGCAGGGGATGTGTGATACAAAGGACTGTTTACAGGAAGACTTAGCATTTCTAGTGATGAGGATGCCTTGGGATTGTCAAGCATGAAGAAGGGATTAGAGTTTCTCATGATGTTGATTAAGATTACAATGTTATCCATACATTATCTGGTGATAAATTGTGAAAATGTAGACTTTTTCAGAGAGTTTTGTTTTGGATGCTGTCTAAGGCTGTCAGAATGTGTTTTATATGTTTCTGAGGTTTGTCTAGAGGGCCTCTAAACTGCCTCTGTCGTCAGAAAGAGAATGTGTGGAATCGCTCTTCTGTCCACCGCGACATCTGAAATAACATCTAAATCTACTCGTCCCAAAATGTGACACATCGGCTGAAATGTGAATCGGACGATTATCATAATAGCCATCAGTTTTGTGGTTGGGTGACTGATGTTGGTCTGACTGAAAGCTCTCCTAACTGACAGGCTTCACCCAGACTCACCACAGCCAGGCTAAGGGCCTTTAATGGTCCATATTCTCAATGATAGAGGGAGGATTCTGAGGGAGAGAAAAAGAGAGGGTTTGAGGTTTGGAGGATTTGCTTAGCTTTGCTAAGTTGAGTTGTGTGTGTGACTGCCAAAATATTTAAATTACGCAGTAAAATCAGTAAAATGTGATTATGTGGCTTGGGTCAGTTGATTTATAAACGGCCTGAAGCACTGTGACAGAGGTGAGACATTTGGAGATTTTTGGAGAATCACGGCTCAATATCGTCTTACTTGCTCCTCTTTGTTCGCCCCTCGCAGAGGAAATCCTCGACGATGGAGTCGGCCTTATTCTGGAAGCCTCTGGAGACAGCTTGGATGACGACTCTGAAATCTTCAGTGAATCCGATGACTTTGGCAAGGTAAGGAATTCTGAAAACTTTGCCGCATTTGCCCTAACAACAGAAGACACATGCACACATGATGGGATTTTATCGCCTGGGACTACCCATGGTAGTGAGCGAATCGGAGCCACATGCTTGAACTGACTGCAGATGCGGTTTCATTCTACGTTTTGCGTGTTAACGCAGTGCCACCTCACCTTCGCTTTCCTTTCACCACCCTCTGCTCTGCCCTCCCGGAACGGTGCCATCTGCCAGACGCATGTTAGCAATTGGCAGAGCCGAGCCAAGCGGCTCGTGTTTACAATCTTGCTTTTCCGACCGGTCTCAGTGTGCAGTGCAGCTCGCTCGCACGCGCAGACGCTTGCATGCTCGCTCACCCGCTTGCTCTCTCACTCTCTCTTCATCTCATATTCTCTCCTGCTCGGAGCCGCTCAAATCTCTCCACAGTCTCAGGCGTTGGCAGGTGCCCCATGCCTCCCAAAAGCGTCTGTTTGAAACGCTGGCAGTACATCTGTCTCTGCGCGCTTGATATGGAAACCGAGGCAGGGGAAGAGTGAGCAGGGCAATTACCAAGTTTCGAAGCAGTCAGCAGAAAAAGAAAACGCTCTTACCCCCACCCCCTCTTTTGCATTAGGCCTTCCGACTAATTGGTCGATAATGCATGGCAATTAAGATTGTTTAGGAGATGGAGGTGTGCTCGGACCCCAGCGGAAACTAGAGCAACATACTCTATTAGGCAAAGAGGATGAATTATGTGATGAAATAATTATCACAACTGCAACTGACAAGGCTCTTTTGGGCGTTCCTTTTATCGCCAGTCCCCACATGAGGCATAGAGAAGGCTGACTGTTTGGGAAAATGAATGCATCTAAATGTAAAAATGAAATCGCCAATAGACTACAAGTTGTGAACATGAAGTTCCATTTGAGCACCACAGGGGGCTGAGGGAGAGTCATGGTGCATGCGTGGTCTGCAGATAAAAAGGGGGGGATGAATAATTTCTGTCTATGACAAAACCCTGCAAGGACCAAGGTGCTAAATGAGATTACAGTTGGCGCTGTAAGGCTGCTCCTTCCAACCACTGGCAGTCCGTCAACCGGGGTTTGAAGGGCCTACGCCAGGGCCTGGCGTTGGACAGATGGGGCCTCCCTGAGCGTCAGGGGTGGTGGGGAGTGGGGGAGGGGAGGGACGGGTGTAGGAAAGGAATGATTATTGGCACACAGCGCGCCCTCGCTCTCATCATCCACAGACCTGCGGTCTCTGCCTTTCTCTCTATTCGGGCAGCCAGAGGAGAGGGAGGAGGAGAGGTAGAGGAGAGGGTGGTTGTGTCCGAGACGTGGAGAGCAGCCAGGAATCTCGTGCAGAATGACCAATCAGGCCAGGGAGAGGAGGCTCAGCTCCCAGCCCCTGTGCCAGCCCTGTGCCACCTCACACACATTAAAGTCAAGTACTGTGATGAGGCAGAGGGGGTGATAAGGCAGGACTTGGCTTCTTAACAGGACAAAAATAAATATAAATATAAATATAATTGAGAGAGAAAGAGAGAGACAGAATGATACAGATATATTTTGCCCTTGGCTGTGTGCTGCTCCATTTTAAGGAGTTGATGTGTCGGTGACATATTTATTTTAGAAATGTTGTTTCGTCACTATGACAGGAGATTAGACAGAGAGAGCAACATCATTCTGCAGGCTTTAATACACCACAGCTCAACTTTGCCTACTGCCTGCCTGCAAGAGGTTTACTGACACCACGCTTTAGAGGTGTCTTTGTCCGAAACTTTAAAAAGATGTCGCACGCATCTTTTTAAACATCAATTTAGTCTACTGCCGTTTTTGACAGAATACATAAGTCCCATACAGCAGAGCGACCGAGGGGCTTTGGCCTTGCGTTGGCCCAGTTTTGGCTCAGGTGGCTCTGTCAGGTAATCAGAGAGAGCCCTCAGCAGCGGAGGAGGATGCAGTGACAGGAGATGAATAATTGTCAGAGATTTTCTTCCTCGCCCTTTGTTTCTGTGAGACTCTTTGCGCTGACAGGAGTTTAGTCACTGACGTGCGGTTTTCTTGTAAAGCTGGAGTCAATGGGTCTGTGCCGCATCCGGGGCATATCGGAGCCAGAACTGACCCGGAGTCAGTGGCTCTGTTGGGATTGTGTTAAGCTGTGAGTAATGCGTGCGTCGGACCAGGCAAATGCACTAATGAACATGCTGGTGAGTGAGAAGTCAGTGAAGAGCTTATTATGCCTTCAAAGCTGTCCTATTAACTGTGTGTTTGTGTGTGTGTGTGTGGTTATGGCTTTTTTGAGGAAGGCTGTAATCCCTGAATGCTGTCATGGCAGTAAAAAAACTACAAGTCAAAACTAGTCTGCGGGTGATGGAGAGTGTTTGTTCTGACACACACTCTCCCTGTTTGTGTGTTTGTGTGTGTGTGTGTGTGTGTGTGTGTGTGTGTGTGTTTTTTTGTAGCCATGTACATTATGACTTTGCATTTTGCTTCTTTGAAACTAATTTGACATTCAAAGCAATCTTGGAAATGCCTTTGTGGCTGGCATTGGGAATAGTTCATATTTTCTCCCCATGCTGAAAGAACTGTTTAAAGAGAAAATCAGACTTACATCAGAACTTGTGACAGGAAAGGGCTTGTCAGAATGGCTTAATCTTGGCTCAGTTTGTGTTTTCTTTGAATGGGGGAATTGACTGCACTGTGAATCTCACTTGGTCAGTTGCCTCTGTATTGCACACCTCTGAGACTTCACAGTGGTCACAGTGGGCTTAAAACCCAGGTGGCCTGCGCCACCTCAGCTTGCTATCAAGGGCATTGGCATGATAGCATGGATTCTCATAGTAGGAAGGATTCTCATGGGAGGAGCAGTATAGAGGAGTAGTCATTGATTCCTTGCGTGCTCCTTTGAAATGTCGACTCAAATCTTCCGATCTAAGTGCTGTGGTCATTCAGCGGAGGCCTTCCATCTTTTGGCTTTTCAAATCTTCTTGCCCCTCACGGCTAAGCCCCTCCACCCCCTGAGATGAGCCCACACTTGTGGGGTAATAAGCAGAGGCACGGAGGGAGATTCTGACAGTGCAAGCGACCTGCGCAAGAGGGCTCACCCAGAGTGTGTGATCACACTTCAAACGGCCCAGGAGGGATTTTGTGAGCTGGGAAGGGCTCAATGGGGCAGGGTTGGGTGGGGAACGGGGTGCTGTTTTGTGTGTCCGGTGCCCAGCTGTCGGCTATGCCAGGCTCCTGTCCCAAGTTCCCTGTTTTGAAGTTATTGCTTTTTCTTGGCATGGGCTTGTAGCGTGCTCTGCAGACCCTCCCCCACCCCCTCCACACCACTCCTACTGCAGCCTTCCTCCCTCACTCCCTCTCTCTTCTCCTTTCCTCTTCTCCTCCTCTATTTTCACCCTTTCTCTCTTTCCCCTCTTCTCTTGCCTTACCCCTTTCTACTCCTCCCTTTCCCCCTTCTCTCCCTCTCTCCGTCTCCTGTTCTCTTTCCTTATCCTCTCTCACTCTCGTCCAAAGGCTGCATTGATATTCCACTGCAGAGTGCCCCACCTTGGCCAATTGCACGCGGCAGCAGCAACCTTGCGTGCAGAAAGGAGACGAGAGAGAGAGGAAAGGAGAGACTCTCCATTCCACCTACCCCCTTCCCCATCTGCCTCTGCTTCTCTTTCTCTCTTTCCTCTGCTGGTTGTACTTTCCTCCACCCCCCTCCACTCCCTGTTTCCCTCTGTTTTCCCTGCTTTTAATCTCTTCCTCACTCCTTAACCCTTCATGTGTTTGTGGTACATACATGTCATTATCTCCATCTCTCATTTTCTCTGTCACACTCCCTCTCTCACTCGTTACCCCCCTCTTCTTCTCTCTCTCCCTCTCTCCTTCTCATGCCTACCTCTGTCCCTCTCTCTTCTCTCTCTCTCTCTCTCTCTCTCTCTCTCTCTCTCTCTCTCTCTCT
>JAGFZM010000064.1:1295105-1306583 GCA_017657215.1 Limnothrissa miodon
TGGGTTTTCATGTATATGTCTGTCTGTGTGTGTGTGTGTGTGTGTGTGTTTGTGTTATTGATATGTTAGAGTTACATGACTGCTTAGTGATGAAAGTGTACGCTTGAATAATAGAGATTGATCTCCACTGCCTGTGTATTCATTCCTCCACCCAACTGACAGAAAGTGACAATTCTTTGGAAACAGGGTTGTAATCAGACAGAAAGACAGATAGACAGACAGTCCATTTCTTTCCTTGTCATTCATCAGAGCCCTTTTTAGATGACAAATTCATCCTCCCCCGTGCTTGGTAGGTTTTTGGTTTGGTGAAACATCTGCGTCTTTTCACACACATAGCTGGACGTGCTCTTCGGGAACCTGCCAGAGATGGTGGAGTTCCAGGTGGAATTCCTCAAGACGCTGGAGGACGGGACTCGATTGGTCCCAGACCTGGAGAAGCTGGAGCGGGTGGACCAGTTTAAGGTAAAGGCGCCACACCCCAAATAAGTAAAAAAAAAACTGGCGTCTGAGCAGCAGAACATCACGTTCAAACCACACGTAGCAGACATCTGGATATGTTTGCTCACTCTCCTCAACGAAATCTTTTTCTCTCTTTCTCCCTCTCTTTCTCTTTCTTTACCTTTCCCTCTATTTCTCCTCCTCAGAAAATCCTCTTTTCGCTGGGCGGCTCTTTCCTCTACTACGCCGACCGCTTCAAGATCTACAGCGCCTTCTGTGCTAGCCACACCAAAGTCCCCAAGGTCCTCGTAAAAGGTGCGTAAATCAGTGCATAGAAGATGGACATTCCTCGGCCCGTGTGACGCCAAAACCCTTCCCCCCCTGCTCCTCCTCCCGCTCAGCCTCGGAAAAGCTTCCCTAAGAGATGTCAGACAGACGCTCGTTAACCGCGACCCCTCGCATAACTCGCGTGCCCCTGGCGCTGTGAGAGGCTTAGCTAAAAGGCACCTGTTGCGCAACGTGGTTCTGTGCGAGTCCCCTCCTGGCTTGCAGTTGCGTGAAAGCCCTATGTGCCCTATCTGTAGACATAAATGATGCTTGACATGCACACTGTTTTCGTGACACATAAGCGTAGTAAGTCCTGCTCTAACAGCTGAGGTGTATGTGTGTGTGTGTGTGTGTGTGTGTGTGTGTGTGTGTGCAGTTCATAGCACATGGTGGTGCTCAGGTGTTTTTTTTTCTCCTTTTTTTTCCTCGCTTTTTTTCCATAAACAGTCTCCAAACAGGAAAACAATGGCCTGACATGAAGTGTGTAGGCTGCCAGTGTCAGGTGTGCCGAGGCGTGACTGATTAGCGTTAGTCTGGCCTCGGGTGATTTGGACAGTGGTGTCATGAAAAATCATAATCTGCGTCAAATCGTCCGTGTTGAATTGCTCAGAGCCATGGCTGTAGCTGTAACAAATACACAAGAAACAAACACATAACCTTTGTTGAGGTAATGGTTGGTATCACACTAAGCCAGATTTTATTTATGTAAGTATAGTTTTTGAATTTATCCTAATTGTAAATTAGTAAAACGCACACAACACCTCGGCTATGGTCTAATTGCCAGGGATGAAATTGGTAACCATTCAAGTCTAAAGTCTTAACCATTTGGCCACAGCGGCCCCATTCAACGTGTGCTTAAAAAATTGAAATTAGCAGAAACAAACACACAGTACAGTCTTTTTTTCTGTCAGTTGCTTTATGTGTGCTAAAATATATTTAGGTGTTTAATTGTGATGAATTGATTATAAACATTTTGTTTATCTTTCACTATTGTTATTGTTAACAACACAAGCTGCACAGGATATGAAACTCTGCTCTTTCTATTCGTGTGTGTAGCTAAGTCGGACCCAGACTTCAAGGCGTTCCTGGATGAGCGCAACCCCAAGCAGCAGCATTCCTCCACGCTGGAGTCGTACCTCATCAAGCCCATCCAGAGAGTCCTCAAGTACCCACTGCTGCTGCGTGAGCTCTACTCCCTCACCGACCCCGACAGCGAGGAGCACTACCACCTCGATGGTTAGTGTGTGTGTGTGTGTGTGAGTGTGAGAGAGAGAGAGAGAGTGTGTGTGTGTGTGTGTGTGCAACTGTAGAAATGACATTGTAGCTAATAGGTACAGTGTGCAGCTACGTGTATATTTACAGTATGTACTCTATGAAGTGTTATTAATTAGTTAATATATTCATCAGTATGATTGTGTGTGTAGGTACTCTAAAACTTCAGCCAAACCTTGTGAAAATAACGGTTATACAAATTGTATTCAGTGCTACCGGTAGCAAATTTTATGGATATCAATCTAGCGGCAGCCCCCTTACCCATCCACCCATCCACCCACCCACTGCAGGTCACCTGACCCCCTTCCCTTTCTCTCTGTCTCTCCTCTCAGTGGCGATGAAGGCCATGAACAAGGTGGCCAGTCACATCAACGAGATGCAGAAGATCCACGAGGAGTTCGGGGCCGTGTTCGACCAGCTCATTGCCGAGCAGACGGGCGAGCGGAAAGAGGCAGGTTTTGATTTGTGTATTTCTTTCTTGACGCTCTCTCGTCGCCCTCCCCGATCACAGTGACTCATTGCTCCTTCTGTATTTCCAGCACCACTGTATGGGGTGCCAACGTGCTATTAACTTGCCTGCTCGTTGCATGATATGCAATTAAATAGCCCCCTGCACTGTAATTACAACAGCTCCAATAAGCGATTTAGGAAATAAGGTTGTTTCTGTGTGCATGCCTGTGTGTGTGTGTGTGTGTGTGTGTGTGTATGTGTGTGTGTGTGTTAGTGTCAGTGTGTGTGTAGTTCTGGTGTGACTGAGATGGTGTATATGGCATATGTGGCGTGTGTGGTGTTTTTGTGCTTGTGTACAAGCATGCCCACCCTTCTGTATGGTAACCCGGAAGTGAATCGCTCTCTTCCAGGTTGCTGACCTCTCAATGGGGGATCTGCTCCTGCACACCAATGTGACATGGATCAACCCTCCGGCTTCCCTGGGCAAGTGGAAGAAGGAGCCTCAACTTGCCACATTCGGTATGTCAAAAAATGCACCGAAATCTTTCCACACACACACACACACACACACACACACACACACACACGTGCACACGCACACACCTTTTTAGCACCTCTGGATTAAACCTCCCCCGGGTGTTCCTCTGTGGAATCCAGGACAAGGCGTTGGAATAGCAAGTGGAGTCTGCAGCCTACTTTCCTCAGCAGGAGATTGCTGGAGGGAGGATGGCTTTAAAATGCCCAAGCAGCTCGGCACGCATTTGTCAGCACTTCCCGTCTCTAAGCCTCCTTGTGGCATTGAGTATTAATACTGAATGAACTGACATCGCAAGGCTTTTTGAGTTGCCAGAGAGAAAAAAAAATTACGAGAAAATGAGTGCGCCGTCGAAAACGGCCTTAGCTATTTGCAACACTGCGGATATCGTCTCTGTGCATCCACCTCTGACTACTTGGCTGGCTCTTTCAGTTGAGAGGTCTTAACTTGCTTTGCAAACATTTATTGAGTGGGAGAGCATGTTTATTTGGATTTCTGTATGTTTGTTTTTGTTGAACTGGCTCTTAATCTTGGTTTCTTTTTGCAGTCTTCAAGACAGCTGTTGTGTTTGTTTGCAAGGACGGCTCGAAGCAGAAGAAGAAAATAGTGAGTGTTCCTTTCTTTGAAACCTTTTTACAAGAGCACACACACTCATACAGACATACACCCACACACACACACATACACACACACACACGGCACTGTGATTATTCACTGTATGATTATTTTGCTCTTTCACGCTGAAGTGTCGCACTTCCTGTGCTTTGACACTGCCTCTGAATGAGCACAGCGTGTGATGTCAGTTTGTTGAAATCTCCGGAGAGTCATTCAAAACACAACTGAGCCTCCTGATGACAATAAGAAGGACAAAAACGTTGTATTCTTTCCTAAAATTTGCGATGTGTTGTTTGGCTGAGACGGCAGCAATATCTGTATTTGCTTTTCCAGGGCGGGTCACACAGAGTCTCGGTATCGAGTGAGGAGAAGGACCCTTTCCGCTTCCGTCATATGATTTCGACAGATGCCCTGCAAGTCCGTGCCCTGACCACCACAGGTACCGTGCATCGTTCAGTTGGCTCCTCACAACCCTCTGAGCTATACTTTTAATCTCTGCATGTATAAGAAATGGAATTGTGTGGCAATGGAATTTATAGGGAACAAGCAGCAGTAGCAGGTCATGTGTATCTTATTAAATGGGGGTGCTGTGTATGCTGTTTGTTTTGATGACAGACGGAGAGAGCAGTGCTGTGTGTGAGATCGTCCACATCAAGTCGGAATCAGAGGGGAGGCCCGAGAGAGTTTTCCATCTCTGCTGCAGGTCAGTGGTAAAACACACATGCACACACACACAGAGAGATGTTTTTTGGGGCTTATATTGTCACTTCACCGCTTCCCTGCTTCCTTACCTACTTGGTTTATCTTACCTCCTGCCAGCTCCCCTGAGAGCAGAAAGGACTTCCTGAAGACGGTTCACTCCATCCTCAGGGACAAACAGCGCAGACAGCTCCTGAAGACTGAGAGCCTGCCACCCAACCAGCAGTATGTGCCCTTCGGAGGGAAGCGACTCTGTGCCCTGAAAGGTGCCCGGCCGGCCATGAATAGAGCAGGTATTGTCCACAACACATGTCCACAACTCACCTGAGAGAAGGCTACTAGTTGACTATGATTTCATGATGAAGCTGGATGAGGTGCAGTGAATAGAATTGCAATCCTATATGTAGCCCTCTCACATATTAACCTCATAGATAAAAACTTTTTGCAAAAGTAATGGATAAGCCTCAGATCAGGACAAGGCAGACAAAAGGGAAATATTGTAGTTAAAATTATTGCCACATCCTAGATGACGTGCACTCTCTCCAAAATGATAGGATCTGTTGTAGAAACATTATGTTAACTTGTTTTGTTTTGTAAGCTGAAACTGTGCTGCAATGCTCAATAAGCCGACTGGTTTCTTGAATTAGTGAGGAGGTTGCCTCTTGTGGACAGTTCAAGTAATTGCACTCTTGGGTTTGTTGCAATGCTGTTATTTTATATGTACTAGGATACAATTTTGGATATGTTTGTTTGATATTAATGACTGTCTGCATGAGCGCACTTGTGATGATAATTAGCTAGTGTTTGACCTCTGTCTCTGCCCTCTGTTGCAGTGTCGGCTCCCACACGTACGCTTGGTAGGAGGAAGCTGGTGCGAAACCGCTTCACCATTGACACAGACATCGTGTTCGACAGCGAGCCCGGCAACGGGGACCAGGATCCAGATACGCCCTCGCCGGAGTCCCACGAGCCCCCGCTGCTGCAGCCGTCGCCGGGAATGGGTGGCGTTCTGGCCGGGGGCGACACGGACCGCTGGGTGGAGGAACAGTTTGACCTGGAGCAGTACGAAGATCCAGACGATGTCAAGGAGACTGACATTCTGAGTGACGAGGACGATGAAGGCGGCATGGGTCTTTGCCAGCGTGTGAGGGGCATGGCCGCGGGAGCTCGTCTGGAGGACTCCATGGCGGCCCTCGACCTCGAGGAGGACCCTCTGGGGGAGCGGCCTCAGATGGAGGAGGACGAGGAGGAGGAAGAGGAGGAGGAAGGGGAGCAGAGGAGCAGCGAGGCAGCGGCGGCAGCAGCAGTGGAGTGGGCGGAGGTGGGGGAGCTTAAGCCCCAGCGGGCACCAGGCCCTCTCCGCCTCTCCCATCTGGGCAAGCAGTGCGCCATGTCGGTGGCCAGCGTGGACGAGCAGCCGCCCTCCAGCCAGGATGAGGTCATCTGGGTGAGACGAGACGACCCAGCCACCGCGCCAGACTCAGATGCTCAAAAGCACACAGAGAGCTAGGCTAAGCCCATTACACATATACATGCGCAAACACACACAAACACACACTCACACAAATAAATCAAAAGCTGTGTCCGTCACATTTGGCCACACATGGCCTTAAACAACTCGACGCGGACTCAGTGAGACATTTCACTGCTTACACATCGTCCACTAAGCTGTCTGTACTGCATGGACTTTACTATACTGTAGTGATACAAGCCACTGCCTATAGGACTATCTCACACAAATATACTAAATATTATCCACACCTACGTAAGGCTGTATTAACCCACAAGCCATCCTTCTCATGACCGTTCGATACTGGAGCAACGCCACATGACTGATGTCCCCCCGACATCCAATCAGAGAGTAGAGAGAGCGTGGGGGGAGGGTTAAACTGCACAATCATGAAATTGAATCAAGTATTAGGATTGCACATAGACACTGGCAGCTGCCTGAGGCTGCTACTCTGCTGCCAAATATGTGCGGGGACTTGAGCTCTCTCCTCCTCAAAGAGGGTTGGAGTTGCTGTTTGTGTCATATAAAAGGGCTGTGTTTGAGTCCATAATGTCCTGAACGGCCTGATTGAGAGAGAGACGTCATACGTAATGTATTTTTTCCAGCAAAGTGCACAAGCATAATGTGTGTCGGCCATTTATATATCCATTCGTACATGCTTGTATATATTTGTACTTTGGTTTCTCTTCTGCATATGTGAAGCTCTCGGAGGGCCTCGGATCATTTATTGTCATTTACTTTGAAACGGCAATTGTGAAAGACACCATTTTTCACACACTCCCGTCTTACTCAAAGGGAACTTTTTTTTTCTCCATTTCATGTTATTTTAACTTAACAAATCCTGTGTTACTTGAACTCCTTTCATTGACACTCATCCCCCTAACAAGCCATTAGCCATCAAATGTTTTTTGTTGAACTGTGTCCATAAATATGATGCTATTGTACACCATCCTGCCCTGTCCCTCAATCTGTGTGCACGCCTCATCATGGAACCGCTAAGCAACACTGTCAGTGCACATCTACAAAATGGATCTCTTGCACATTTCTGGATGGAAAGAAAAATAAATAACCTATAATGTTATTGACCAAATAAAATGTTTGTAATTTATGTTTTCATTGTAAGCATACTTTTATCAGTAAGATAGCTAAACTGCCACAATCAGTACCCTAGTTTTTTTTATGTTAATGCGATTCCAAATTGTGTTTAATGCAATCAGAATGGTGGAATGCTAATATACTGGAAGAATGGGGAAACCTGTACATGAACATTTCCAAAATGAATGAAAAAAACACACTCATTGTTCTCACAGACTGCATTTTTTATTTTGTAAATATGACTGTATTGATATTATATCAAATAAATTGTTTTCTTACATATGTTACCTGTATGCGTTATGTTTCTTCTGTTCATTTTTCCTGAAAAGTGGTGGTAATTAATATTTTTATAATAAACTGTCAAGTGGTAAATACATTCCACCATGTCACATAAAAAATTCACTACATTATATATTACACATAATATGTCATATAGTAATGCTCATAAGAGTATCTCTCATATGCATGGGACTGTATAAAGTACTACACTTTAACCTTGTGTTATGAAAGCACACTGCCATACCATACCAATATTTTGAATTGACTTGCATGACAACTGACAGTGAGATGTCAGTACATGTATCACCAGTAGATGGTGCACTTCCAAAAATAACTCAAGGTTTATTTTTCAATTTCCTATTTCACAATTTCCTTTTGCTGTAACTAACAGAGTATGTGTCGCACATTGTCCTTTGGCTGTCTCTAGGTAACGTGAGAATGTGTTTATGGTTAAACCACAGCTCCAGGACCTGGAGGGCCTCTTTTGCCTGAAGCCACCAAGAAGAAGAAGAATCTGGTGACAGGCTGAAAAATATAACCACTTCCAAAGACATGCCTGAAATGATGGTGTAAAGATAAATCTCCCACACTTCTAACCTTCCGGGTCCGCATTAGCAGGGACCACACAACATCAGGGCAAGGAGCAACACCCTGGCAGGTGACATTCCCACATTAAACACTGAGGCCAGGGCATGCAAGCACATATTCCCAGGTCACTGATGTGACACCCGGCCAGCTCAGGGTTTTACAGACTGATGGAGGAAGGAAGGAGAGAAGACGTAAGAAGGTTTGAAGTGCATGAAGTCAAAGATTTAATTTTTACCACTTGTTGCCATTGCACTTGATGCAATCTTGATCATCTGTGCACTTTTGGACCTTTCACAACCAAAACTCCTGACTTGAATTTGGTCTTTGTATTTCTAACATGAAAAAATTAAGAACATTATATTCTGATTTTCTTAGGAAATAACCAAACAATTACTGTCCCATGATGATATATTCGTAAAATGTGATAATAAGAAAATAAGATATATTTTCAAGGTTTCGATAACAGAATGACCACAGCCCCCCACCCCACTCACACTCACACTTAAAAAAATGAAGAAATCTTTATCTACCAATAATGCAACCAATACTGCTAATAAAACTAAACCATTAATGTGCTATCTTAAGGCCACACCAATAAAATTAGTTGGTTCTCGGATTCGCCGCTTGAAAAAAATGCAAAATGAAATAAAAATAAAATTAAATTCGAACTCACACGAACCTATAAAACACCGTAGCTGATAGCTATAATAGTGAAAAAAGCATGTTGCGTTCACCTGACGTCGAAAACCAATCAAATCGCGCCTTTCACTTCAGAGCGCAAGAGACATGATATGAGGAAAGATGCCGGTGGATGCTGCAAGGCCAGAGTTTGCAATTATTAGAACATTTGATCAGAAGAGAAAAACGAGAAAAAAAGAGAAAAAATTTGACAAGTACTTTGAAATTAAAGAGGATGAGAACTTTGCGCAGTTGTACTCACGGTGCCGAGAGCAGTCTGCTTGTGCAACTCTGTGGAGGTGAGTTTGATATTTCATTGATTGAGAGGCGAAAAAAACCCATTCAAAATGTTTCGCCATCAAAATCAATCAATAAATAAATGAATAACATCTACACACTCACATCCTCGCGCGCGCACACACACACGCTTCTCTTTCACATGCAAAAAAATAGTCTCTTTTCCAGATTCACGTGACTGCACGTTGATGAAGATTCATCTCCGTTGCGCTGATCACGAAGTTTTTGTCACTATCTAATTGCTATCTGGTGAATCAATGCGATTTTGACGTTCTAATGCCCTGTGATGAACTGTGACAAAATGAGTTTGAACGTAGGCTAGCTACAGCAGCCTAGACGTAGTCTACATTATATGTCATAGGCCTACCTCAATTCCAATTCCAATTCTCAATGCCAGCTTGCTTGGTGCTTAGATTCTCTTAAATAAATGACAAACCGTCAAACCTTTACATAACATACAATGACAGAATTATGAATTTGTACATTGCCTAAAACCTGCATGACAAAAAGTGTGCTGTGAGGTGTGAAAGTAAAGTTTATAAATTAGGCCATTTAGTTTTTCCTTCACACATGAGTAAATGTCTTTAATGAACATTAACTGTGAATGTGCTAATTTACCTTCAGAACATTTTTTTTATTTTTATTTTTAATTCGCTCGCTCGCTCCATATTTTTCCTGAAAAAATCCGAGAACCAACTAATTTTATTGGTGTGGCCTAAAGACCATAAATTGCTATCTTAAAGGCCTGAAACACCTGTTGATCCTGAAGTACACTACTAATGCTGCGCCCTGGAAAGTTGAATTTCCATATTTAGTGGCGTTTATTTAGCGTAAATCTTTCCTGACAAAGGTGCTCTTCCTTCACTCACAGGTGTTGTTGTGTTGCTTGTAAATTATCTAGCACATTGTAGTCCCCTTCATATCGGGATTGTTTGAGAAACTAAGGAGAATCTTCATTAAGCACAATCCTGGCAACACTTCAAAATACAGCTTAAACAATGTGGTATATGCAGTACAATGTAGGAATGCCTAGAGCTGTGTATTGTAAAATATTTTTATTTTTATTATAAGTTGCTTGTGGTCATAGAATATTATACTGAACCCTGTCTTGATTGGGTATGGCTAAAGCTTTAAATTGTTTATACCAATAAAAAATGGAAAAATTAATCATGAGCTGTATACATCACTGCTATGTAATGTGTTAACTGTGATTGTGTGTGTGTGTGTGTGTGTGTGTGTGTGAATGTGTGTGTGTGTACATGTACATGTGAAGATCTAGAGGATGATGAAACTGATGATGAATAAGACATGTCAGTTTATTCTTGCGTAAAATGCTACATAAATTTCATATGCTGGTTAATCAGATTGATTCTAAAAAATAAAAAAGTTACTGTAACAACTAATGTTTTTGTGCTAGTAATACTTTTTGTTTCATGTCTGTTTGACCTTGTCAGACCTGAATCTTGTGAAAATAGATCATGTCAAGAAAAGCTGCAGCCAGTATTAGAGAAGTCGTAAAACCAGATCTTATCATAATCTCTGCAAGGAAACATCACTGGAATCTGGACACTGACTCTGAAATGAAACTTAAGAATATTGTGGCAGTACATTAATTTATGCACTTCAATGTTGATATTCCAGGGTTTTATTTTCTATTCCATTGGACATTCTATATTGTCCATTCTATTGAACAGGCTTATTTGTAGAAGGGAGATTTAAAAAATAACAATTATTTGGAATATTTTTAATCTTTCAAAATTCAATTCCCAGCAAAAATGAGTGGTTTCTAACGTATTTAGATCCATGATGTTGTACCAAAGCAGGGACACATTTCAGATTTCTATAAGTTGGTAGCACCAGCAAGTATTGATATAAAAGAAAATGTAAAGAAATATCACAAAACTCAAAGAATACATTACAAAACAAAAATGACAAATGTGCACCAACATCAACTTATACATTTTTTACATATTTCCCTTTAAAGGAATCAATCAACCCATAACCCAAGGCAAATGCTGTCAGTGGAAATATGAGCAAGAACATGCAGTGCAACAACAATTAATTCATATATTTTTTTATTATTACAATTATTCATTTATTCATTTATTTTTGGTCTTAATTTAATATAGTCAGAAAACATTAGATGTGGTGTTCTAATACAATACAGATAAAATATAATAAAATAAAATAAAAACTATGTGATCACTGCTCACCTGAAACTTTTTTTTGGTTAATTGCTTTCTTTCCAGGAAATGATCCTGGAACGTGAAACAAAACTAACCCACCAGGACACACCTGTGCCATGCCCCGCCCAGTCAGTTTTGTATAAAAAAGCATGACTGAACTGTATAACCATGCCTTATCGATCTGTTTCATTCATCCAAAACATATAGTTTGACACATCAAAAGAGGTAAGCATTCATTCACAGTTTCTTGAAAACTGATTTCATTGCATTTTTTCTATGTAGAATGGTGTGGTTATAATAGCAATTGCATACAACAAAGATGGATAAAATAAGCCTCTATTTAATTATCAAGTTATGAGTTTATTCTTCGCAGGCAGGCAGGCAATGTGGTTGTATACAAACCTATGTCATGTCTGTCTGGCTGTAGGATGTCTAGGATGTGGGAAGAAGATGATTTTCCTGTTGCCAGTCTGCCATGTCTTGAGAGCCATGCTACACCAGTTCAAGGA
>JAGFZM010000064.1:1306593-1355474 GCA_017657215.1 Limnothrissa miodon
CCTGTCTTCCACAACAACCTGCGGCCTTTCCCTGGTCTAAGATTCTCCTTACAGCCTGGCTCCTCATTCTCGCCCTGCCCTTCATCAGAGGCTTTGGATCTTTTTTTGGCTTAGTGTCTTAATATTTTCTTGTATCAACGGTACGGTAGGGCTAGAACTCCTGCTTTGAACCTGGAGGTCCTGGGTTCAATCCCCAACCTTAGCCAAGTCCAGATAGGGTGTTTTCAGATTCTACTCAATTCCCTCACTTATTGCTTGTGCACCCAACCCTTGCACTAAACCTAACCTTGCCACTACCATCTGCCTCATAGTTGCTGTCTTCCTATTGCTCACAGCTCACACTGGGCTTGATTCTTATGATTACCTCAGCCTCATCACTGCTTGATTCACTGTCCTCACTGCCCACAGGAAAAGGCATAGGTGTCCCTTTCACCTTCCCATAAAACTTGAAAACATCCTAAGAAAGATGTATGAAAATAGTTTGATTTTGTAATTTATACATGACATGCCCTTTTTGACTGTTTAAACACATTTTCTTCATATGAAATTACTAAAATAGCTAAAAAAAACTGTTTAGGCAATTCAGCAATATTTTTTGTTTCATGATTTATATGTGTTTTATAGTTTAGAGATGGACTTATCATGATGCCACGTGTGTATGTCACCCAACATGTGCTCTTGTCTTGTGTACTTCCTTGTTGCACCACATGATATCATTTTATTAACTAATCTTTGATGTTATTGGTTAGAGGGCGTTTTAAGGGAC
This sequence comes from Limnothrissa miodon, assembly GCA_017657215.1. Lineage (NCBI taxonomy): Eukaryota > Metazoa > Chordata > Actinopteri > Clupeiformes > Clupeidae > Limnothrissa > Limnothrissa miodon. The sequence continues at coordinate 1,307,360 of JAGFZM010000064.1, forward strand.
AAATTTAAGGTACAATATAATTTGTTAGAGGGTTGTATTATTTTTTGAAGGTGTTATTTTAAGCGTCATTTATCAGTGACGAAAACCCTTAGAGCACAAATCCCTCCTATTACATTCCACACATCAATTCTCCTCCCAGATTTATGAAATGGAAAAAACACTCTTTATTGAGGAAACGTGGCCATCGTTCATTTGGTAACTCAAAATGAAACTAGAACACATTAGACACACCTACAGTTTTTTTCTTGCTTCTACCAATATCATACCAAGTCATCTTGAATGTTCTCATAACTGACAGCACTCTGGAGAACTCGCTCATTTGCAGTTGCTTTTACTTAAACATAGGAAATATTTTCTGACTGTTTCAGAGGTGAATATGATTTTATTTAACTTCCAAAGAAATTGAAGATATGTTTTTCCTCTGAAAATGCTATGTAGACTAAAAACAAGTGATACAGGTGAATGAAATCTGGATTGGTTCACCAACTCTAACACAGTTTACTAAGAAGTAAATGAAATTTTAATACAAGTTAATGTATGTGTAGTTAAACTAGAGAATGAAAGGAATGGGCAAGGAGTATACAGTATCTGGAGTATTGTACATTGTTGTATGTTTTTTATAGTATATTTCTTATATTCCCTGCAATGTGTTTATTTTATATTTTCTGCTCATTTTCTGGCCAAGTCAAGATGTGGGCAGAAAATGACTTTTCTCCTTCAAGTCCGCCTCGCATTATGAATGCTCCAAGTGATAATGGAGTCTACACCATGTACCACGGTACTACAAAAGATGCTGCTGCCAGCATTCTGAAAAAAGGTTTCAAACAGTCCAGTAAAGGTATGCTGGGGAGGGGAGTCTACCTCAGCCGAGATCTGCAGAAGGCCAGCAGGTACCCCCTGGATCTGCCTGAGAATCAGAGAGTTGTCATTAGGGTGAAGGTGAGGGTTGGCAGGGTTAAAAAGATTGACCGCCAAGGGCACCCCCTGCAGAAGACCTGGCATGACAATGGTTACGACACTGCATGGTGCCCTCCGAATTGTGGCATGGTGAGGAGCGGCCTGGAAGAGGACTGTGTGTGGGATCCTAATCGCATCACCATCACTGATGTCATTCACCCAAAGGTGGGGCCTGGTGAAGGCTGTGGAGCTGGAAGAAGATATTACTAGATGTGTTTAAACTAAATGATAACTGTGAGACAGATAACAGAGTATTCCCTGTTACAGTGTGTCTGCAACTTCGTGATGTATCAAAGATATTGAATAAAGTAAAGTGAAATTATTTCATTTATAAAAGTGTTTTTGTCGTTCAATATCATTCCTTCTTGAACATTAACGTTCCTGATTCTACTCCTTTGGTCCTGTTTACATCTGGCAGCTGAAAAAACAATATTAAAAGTCTTCCTGCAGTTTATTTTAACTTTGATATAGCTGCGGTAGTGGACTAACAACCACACTCTGACAAAAACACGCCAGTTTCACTTATCACTTCAGTGCCTTGAAATTGTGTTTATTATGTCAATCAAGATGATTCTTTAAAAATATTCATCACTGGTTTGTATCCTTATCACACCATTTTAGCCACTGACACCTTATTGTGGTTGTTGTGGCTACTCTACTCTACACCTCCACAAAGGCAAATATTATCACAGGTATACAGATACAATAAAGAGCACCATGTGACCATATATTGGTTAGATTATGGTTTTATACTTTTGAATGTCCTGCTAGAGTGATCTTCCATGTCAGTTTCATTTTCTCTGAAACAGAAAGAGGGTTGTGGGAACAGTGAAAAGAGGGTGTAATGTAAATTGTATGTACTGCGGGACAAACACATGACTTCAATTAACGATGAGCAAGATACCAATTTTACAATATGTCAGCAAAGGTAACTGTCACTGTTGTGCTTGTGTTGTACTTCTTTGTTCTGTATTGCTCAGAAATATTACACTACGGCACACAAGTCAAACTGCAACATGAAATGAAACTGAAACATACAAAGACACTGTCATTGTTTCTTCCTGCTTCAATCTTCAAAAACACATTTGATTATTCAGTTCAAAAAAATGTCTTCATTTTATATTAAATGTCTTCATATTCTTAAAAAATCCATGCACTGTGATGGTACTAAGGAATAATACATTATGTTTAATGTTGGTTGCTGTTTTAGATTCAATGAATAATTCACAATATTAGAATGATTTATTTTAGTGTATATTCCCTAGGATTTATGAATGCATTACAGTCCTTTTATTAATGTGTTTGTAATGCCTTTACTTGTAATGCCATTACTGAAAACTGTTTTGCCAAGTGATCAACAACAATCAGACCAGAGGAGTCAGGCTTATTTTCTGATATAGATAAGTAAGAACAAGTTAATAAGCCTATGTAAATACCCCTTCATGTCAATGTTTAGCATATAAATACCAATTCATTCATTCATACCAGCACAATAATGCTGTGATCAGTTTTGTGTGAGAAAGCCACAGGTCATTCAGTGATCATAACAAGTCTACCTCAGACCTCTAACCTGTAGCTAACCTTTGTGTCTCCCTGAAAATGAAAGACTGTTCAATGTAAAAATGAAGCTAGAAGGATGAAAACCAGCATAAATATTAACATAGCTGTTTGCCCTCTGTGCCGGTCCATGTGTCCCATCCGTGTTTCATAACAAACTAACTTGAGAAATATCTATAGCCTATGTTTAAAAGCTGTGCTGTGCTTTCATAATCATAGTAAGAAGTGATATAAGTCAATGACAAACTTCTCTGTATGCTCTTATGCGCTACTGTCTGTTAACAGTTGATGTTCACACCTTATTGGATCAACTCCAAGTCTCTACACGGCCTGCAGGTAGGCCTACACAGAAGCAAGATGAACACTAAATGGTCTTAAATAATACATCAGCTGTTAAAACAAGTTCAGAGCATGAAACTGGATAGTATGCACTAAAGTGTTAATGTTTGTGTGTAGTCAACAGATGATTACCGGTGTATGCCTCAGTAACATACACAAGCTTAATTCTAAATGAGCAAACATTAAGACATGCTGATCAGAAAAATATTCAAACTATTCCAATATACTATCTTAGTTTCATTTTCGCTGAAATGGGAAGGTTATGGGAATTCCCCAGCTTTCCCTTAAGTTTAAGATATAGTTAGGTTTTTAACTGGTTGAGCCCTTTTCACTGGTTGTCTAAAATGCAGTAAAGTGGTTGACACCGAAATTATGATAACTGATAGTGTCTCAGCTATTTGGGAAATGTAGAATCGGCTCTGCCTGCTTTAAAATGGCTAGCAATGGGCATTTGTTGTTTCTGTCATTGAAAAAGTGCTACTCCCTGAGTAGTTAGTAGTGCTTACTGATGTTCCAAAACATGGCTTCTGTCATGTTTTATTTGGCACTTTGTTTATGTTAAGGAGCCTTCTGATAGAAAATGGCAAATAAAACATGACAGAAATGTCATTTCGATATGTGGTTTGGAACATCAATGAACACCACTAACCACTTGGTGAGTAGCACTTTTTTAAAACCAGTGGCGAAACCTGCATAAATTATGGTGAGGATAGTCTACATCTGCTCTTGCTTCATTTCAAACAAAGATTGCCTTAAAACAATTCCATAAATTGAGGCTAGCTGAAGATTATTTGGAAATAAAGTGGAGAGAACTTGAATAAAACTTGAATGTGCATAATGCATTCCTCATCTGCCCTATTATAGGGCAAGTAGTTAGCGTTTGCTGACACTGCCTTATATTAATAGCACTCCTTCAGCAGATTGAGACATGTTTCACGTGATACTTTAAAATTCTGTTTGAGAGAGAAATAGCCTAATAATTACATTAATTTACATAAATACCTGTACTTTTGCTTAAGTGTTCTTTTGTGTATACAATCAGGCATATACTTTTGCCATCTCTGACTATATGCACTATTAATTAGCTAGAAAATGAAAATGAAAGACACAAGGGCACATCTAAAAGACACACCTACATCCTGTTTCTGAAGCAAAACTAAAAACATCTGCACATTACTCTCTGACGCTTGAAATCTGCTCTTACATTCATTGATTACAGACGGAACACCAAATAAAAAGTAAATATAGCTTCATTTTATGTCAATTATTTTAAAAGAGTAGTGATTGAATTGTCCAGCAGTGACCAGTAATAGTCCAGTAGTGCTTTTAAGGTTGCTTTAGGTTAGGCTTTCTGCCCATACATATCACAGTGTAATCAAGGGTGAAAGTAGTGAGAATGCTATACAACTACCTTTGTATGGAGTCTTTTCTACTATTTATTTTCAAAATAGATAAGAAGCAGGTCTACTAGGTTATTTGTTATTACCTAGGTTATTTTACCTTCCATTTGAGATATAAGCAACACCAGGATACATTATGTTTGAACTTTAACTTAAAAGATAAATAAACAGACAAACAAAGGACATTATGTATACTAAATTAAATGATTTTTTTCTTATTGGCAAATTTAAATAAAAGTTCAAAAGGGAAATTGATGAATGGCAAACCACTGGCACATTTACAACTACAAGACAGCACAGTTAAAGAAAACTTGAAGTGCTGAAACCGGGTTCTTTCACAGTAATAAAATCAGAAGATTGGATAAATCAAGTCATTCTTATCACTCTCCAAAAATAGACTACAGTTCATCAATAATGTTCCCACTGTTGCAAGGAAGTGTCGTTAAGACTTAACCTTGCCTGCTTGTATGTAGCCATGTGGGAAATTGCTTACAGGCTGGGCCTTCCCATAACACATTAACAACATAATATAACAACATAACATAATATGCCTATTACCTTTTTTCCTTTTTTCTTTTATTGCAATACCTTATACATTACTAGTTACTTGGGGAAAGTACCATTATTTTGAAGATGTTGAATACCTTCGGCCTGCACTATTAATTGCAATGGCCTGTGCTTGGCCTGTGTGATCATATTTTCCATTACTTTTTAGGCCTTGTTTTAAGATGTGGGCAGAGAATGACTTACTGCCACTAACTCAGCCTCGACTGCAGAGCTTTGAAGAACCAGTAGAAGGTAGAATCTACATCATGTATCACGGGACATCAAGACAGGCTGCAGCTATCATTCAAAGTCAAGGCCTCTTCAGGCCGTCCTCTGATGGTATGCTGGGACAGGGAGTCTACCTCACCCGGGACCTGCAGAAGGCCAGTGCATACCCACGGCATCTGCCTGTACAGGAGAGGGTCGTTTTGAGAGTGTTGGTCAATGTAGGCAAAGTTAAGAGAATCGACTATCAAGGACATCCCTTGCAGAAGACATGGCACTACCATGGGTATGACACGGCCTGGTGCCCACCAAATTGTGGCATGGTGCCCAGTGGTCTGGAGGAGGACTGTGTGTGGGATCCTAATCGAATCACTATTATTGATGCCATTTATCCAACATTTGGTGCATGGTATGGAGCTGAGCAAGGCTACTACTGCTAAGACGCTAAGAGATGTAAGCTAACTAATACTGCATGAACAGGCTTAAAAGAAATCAAGATCAAGATCAGATCAATTACTGTAAAACTGACACTAGACAAGATGTTATATTGTTTAGGTTAATATATCTTTCTTATAGGTTTTACATTTGTCATTGAACATACAAATTATTGTAACATTGAAACATTTGTCAAAAGGACTCTTGAGTCTAACGATTTGTGATCATGACGAATTCTGAATAAACCATCCAAAATGGTGAACATTATAAACTCTTTTTTTTAGTTATTCTGTTTATTTAGTTATTCTATTCTGTTTAGTTAGTCTATGTAAAACCTACTGTTAGATCTAGACATAGACCATTTTTGATATTTTGCTCTCTACATTCTAGAGGTTTATGGTAATATCTTTTTTTCATAATATACATAATAAGATAAACATAATAAGAACAGAACAAAACAGAATGGAAAAGGGTACAATATACTGCAATACAAACATCAGATATCATATCTGGGGCTCTTTTGTTGGCCAAATGATTGTACTGATACTGGTCGGAGACAGAAAAAAGGCATTTCACATTTTTCACATAGTGGCATTTTTCACAATGCATATAGGAGTTATTTTAGAGTCTATAATGACATCAACAGTTTCTGATGTTGGTGTTCACTTAAATTATATGTTTTCGCCTCTTTTGGAAAACATAATTGTTATTTGTTGTTATTTAAACTCACTTTGTTCATGTTTAGAGGATTATGAATTGACACTGATAGAGCAATTATTTGTTGGTAAGTTAAAGGCCCACTAAGCAACATTTTTCAGTTAATTGATCCGTTTCCTACTGTTTAGGATGCTAACATGAGTCATTACACGGCGAACGAACGGTGTAGAATGCGCCACCGTGGCCTACAACGGTAGATACAGCATTTGCAATGTTCAACAGCAGCGGTCCACCTCCAATAGAATGCAGTGCAATACAGTGCAATACAATGCAATACAGCGGCCTTTAGAGGGAGCTCGTGAGAGAAAAAACAGAATGTTGCTTATACCTGCTTTAAATTAACTTTTACAATCAACTTAAAATCACACAGGAGTAATAATGGAATAGCCGTGTAACTGAAAATTTGACCACAGAAAAAAGAAATATATGCATCCAGTATCCTACTACCTATGCTTCTCTTTATCTGACCCTGAAACCCAAGAATCCACTCCCTAATCTTGTGGCAAGAGGAATGTCAAATATTCCTACGAAAAGCAGGCACACTGACACTGGCACTCCTCTCCTGTGTATATACTGTATGTGCAAATGTGTTTGTTGAGTGGCCTACATGTAAAGCACTGCTGGGACAAGCCCAGCCACATTTGATGGGTACAGGATTGAGAACCCGAGTTTTACAAATAAACCTCTATCAGTGTTGATGCAAATGCAGAGTCGGTATTAATCAATGTTGAGCTGAGGGATACATTTTCTTAACTAATTCGCCAAATAATCAGTTAAAGGTAGAGCCATATGTTTTTGTTCATGCATAATTGTGAATTTAGTCTGCCATCCATTTATTCGTCTCATGCTCCCCCTCCTCCACTTGAGCCTCAACCTCAGAAAAAAAAACAGGAAGTAGACAGGAAGTAGTCAAACAAATGGTTTTGTAACTTTCACATGAAATTTGAAATCAGTCGGAAAATGCTGAGGCTTAAAAGCAGGCAATAATAAAAAAAAAATACATATTATAAAATTTACTTTACAACACTGGCTGAGTTTTGAACAAATACACTTACTTTTGCACTTCTTGGCAACCTGTCAGTTCTCTGACCGTAAGAAGGATTTTGCCCACCCAGACATCCGAAGGACTGCACACACACCGTCTGAACGGTAAGCATTTTTAAACTCTGTCAAAAACATTTAGCATATTTTCACCTCTTATATTTCTCAGAAATAGACATAAAATGAATACACAGAAGAATGAACTGTGATGAATAAGTGCATGTATGCATGCTCTGAACGAGGGATTTTCTATCAATGCATTTTAGACAATAGAACAAGTAATGTTAAAAAGTTATTGAAAAAACAGTTTTGGATCCAAACAGCTATACATCTACATCCATTTTTTTTTTCAAATATTCAAAGATTCTACATCGTGGATATCATTTTTTAACTAGACATCCAGAAAAATGCTTTGTCTATCATGCCTGATTCTAATTCTGATTTTAATGCTGTGTTTTTAATGTCCTTCAAATTATTAAAAGGATTTGTTATGACTTGTGCCCATAGTTGACCTTGTGGCTCTTCATAGTAACATGTGTAGCCATTTTGTGTGAATACTGTGTCAGCAGTATTCATGTGGACTTGTTTTCTCCCTGTGGACGCAGTGTAAGGAGCAGGTCATGGAGATGGGCTTGGCAGAGTGTGATTTTCCCCCAACGGACATCCCACTCCTGGAGAGCTGCACAGAGCCTGTTGAGGGCAAGATCTACACTATGTTCCATGGCACCTGGAGGAGGAGTCTTAAGGGGATCCTGGCCGAGGGTTTTCAGCCCTCCAGTGATGGCATGCTGGGGCGAGGGGTCTACCTCAGCCGAGACCCTAGAAAGGCCTGCAGGTATCCTCTGGGTGCACCTGAGAACATGAAAGTGCTTCTCAGGGTCAGTGTGGATGTGGGGCGGGTGAAAAAAATCAACCGCCAGGGCCACCCCTTGCAAAAGACCTGGCATGCCAAGGGTTACGACACGGCCTGGTGCCCACCTAATTGTGGTATGGTGTCCAGCGGTCTGGAAGAAGACTGTGTGTGGGACCCTAAAAGAATCATCATCACTGGAATTAAATTCTTCAGGGAGTTGGAGAGTCAATGAAAACAATGCTTCTATTTTCAATAGCAGGTTATTGTACATCACATTGCCAAAAAAGTATTATTACATAGATGTTTCTGACATGATTCAAGAATGTCTGATGCAAAGTTTGTCATAATTGGGTCCATGTACCAAGTATAATTCATAATGTGGTTCAACAGCTCTCGACTAACTTTTTCAGTTTTTAAAGTTGAGAATTGGACATGATAGTGTTTTCTTTGTGCTCATTTATATTTTATGTCTTATGATATTCAAGTGACGAAATACACCCTGTTAATGAACCATAAAATGGTTTATCATGGCATTCAGACTTTTATTTTTTGAAATAGGATAACTATGTTATTACTGTACCACAAACAGAAAAACTTTCAAACTGCTGAATTTGTTGTAAATTGAATTTAAAATGCAGTGTTTTATCTGGTCAGCAGATGGCGCTAAAAAACAAGAATTTATGCTTCAGGAAAGTCCCTCCATGAATCATGTATTTCTAGAAGCGAACAGAAATGAAATATCTTAGGCTGCTTTGACTTCCTCTGACTCTTCAAAAGGAGGAACTCAAAGCCATGGTAGAGAGTGTGTTGTGCTGCCTCAAACCAGATCTGAGGGGTGTAAAGGTTGGAAAACAGAAAAAAAACTATTTTGGACAGAAAAAGTTCACAAGTTCAGGTTCTTTTTGTGAAAAGGGAAGCAAGCCAAACAAATGTGTGCTGGCTTTTAAGACTGCATTCCACACCGGCGGTTCATGTTTCATACAAAACTGTTTGGATACATTGACTGTGTTGTCAGTAGCTCCAGGAGGTTGATGTGGAGACGTCTTTTCAGCCACGCCCTGACTGGCAGCCTGAGGCATTTAGTCAATATTTGAACCATTATACCCAGCTCCTAAAACCCCTTCCTAGAATCACATGTAAAATGCCTATATGAATATGAGATAAAATACTGAATGACCTGGTCTGTATGCATCCCACTCACAGAGCAAGGACTATGAACAGCAGACACAGAACAAACACCCAGAGGACCATAAGAAAAAATGAAATTAATCTGACAAATTTTGGATTCGAATGACAGTGTTGTAACTGTGTCACTATAGCTAAAGGTGCCTGATCAGAGCACCAGAGTGTACGCATGTTTACTTTTGAAAACACTCTTCAGGCAGCCACTCCCCCCTCCTCCCCTCCAACCTGTGTGACGGGTTTTTAGCTTGTTGTTTTTATCTATTGCTTGGACTCTTCCTGGATAGATGGTCTGTTGAATACAGGGTGACAGTGACATCATATTTCCCCATCATTCAAATGCACCAGAGAACAGGAAACACATTGCCAAAAATGACTGTCCTTGCACTTCCCACAATACATTAAAACACCATGAAACGATTGGATAAATTAGTCAAACCTTGACAACAGAACTAATTGAAATACCAATACCACTGCAAAATAAGTCATGAGGACATCTACATATGTCAACGATGTTATTCTGTGGGACTGCATTTAAATGGGAATCTTGGGAAGACATTTTGAAAGCAGTGCAAACTGATCTCATAGCAGGCTTTCCTGAAGTCTATTTGAGCAGTTTTCTCACACAGCCATTATCTCTTTGGCTCCTCTTCATGAGAATGAACTACACAGTTGGTCATAACTCTGGAAGTATACATAACTCTGAGAGTACTATATCTTCCTCTCCAGCAATCTCTTACCTCCTAATTCACCTTAAATTACCCTCAAGACTACATCCCAAAATAAAGCAGACTATATCCACACTGCACAGTGAACTTGCTTAGCTTTCTGTGCCAAAACGTTAATTGTTTCTCTTAAATCATACAGAGCAGCAGTTGTTATAAAGGGATGGTGCTTTGCTGTTTAAGGCCCTGTTTATTATGCTGTTTCAGGCAATGCTGCAGTACCTTTAATGGACAGGAGGGGGCAAAATAACTAGTATGTTATGAAGGAAGGCCTACAGTACACCTTGCTTGTCTGTGAACCTGTCTTCAGGAGTTAGCCAGGTCAGTGGTTCTGTAGCACACATTTTGCTTAGTTTAACCTCCTACAGTCAACTATTTTAAGCATGTTTTAGCAGAAAATGGACACCTAATTGGGCATTATACCAAGAAAGAACAAAGGTACTCATGACACTCATTTATCAAAGCACTGATGACAGATCTTTATCAGTACCTCCGAGAATTGTGCAGTACATTAAAGTCTCATATGTGCGACTGAATTTTGATGAACATACACAGACTCAGTCTTTGAGGGGCAAAAGGAAAGCGTCACACTAGTATTACAGCCACATATTAACAGCCAACCAACCTGTCGGACAGGTTCCTGAGTTTCTGTTTATGTCTGTTAGTTGTTCTCTTCCTGGACAGAGTGGCAGTAAAATCCCAGGCATGAAGGTCCTTCTCTGTCAGGTGACCGTACATTTCCCTTAATTTCATTGCACCAGAGGCTCCAAGAACAGGGAGAGTTCTGACAGCATGGATATGAAAATCCTGTTGTGACTACGCACCAACCACACACGTACACGGCTACAGTGCTCTGGTTTCAATTAAACAAGAGAGGCAGGATTAGAAAACACAGACTAACACCAGGCATACGGAGATAACACAAGAGCTAGAACCATAAAGAAAACCTCATCCTCAAGTTCTTTCTTCTTCGAACTTTCTCTCACCACCTTTCCTTTGATTTTTCCAAGTTAGCTTCACTTCAGTTTTCAACCAGTTTTTATGTTATCTTTAAATTTAGCTGTTCTCAACAAATTAGGTCGACTTAAATGATCCTTATGGTCTATGTATACATATACACAAGAAACGTAGATCTCAGTACTCAATGCCAGACAGTCGATGGTATCATCTTAATTCATCCATTCATTCAGAGTAAACTAGATATAATAGAATAGAAAATTAGAAGGTGATTTAATATGTACTTGTAATCTACACTGTATTATAGTTTATTAAAAAAAAGTACTGAATTTGTGAGTGTGGTGGACTACACAGTCACTTTTCTTCATTGCCACTGTGATGTGTGGGTTAGAGGTGAAATATCTCTGCTGGCTTTTGTGCCGAGGAGGGGGACTCCTATCAGGAAAAAACTGTTGTGGAGCTGGTGTGGTAAAGAATGCTATGCTTTGGTTCTTTGCCAATGAGGACACTGTTAGAGGATGCATCCTGGACTAGTTCCTGGTGTGTCTGTTCAAATATTTTCCTTTAACATTTAAACATTAATGTAGAGAGCAATGTGTTTCTTTTTTTCAAATAATAGTATCACTTGAAAGTAAATACAATAAAGTCCAATAATTATGTAACAATTTGTGTGCATTGACATCAGCACATTGTGTTTCCTGTATGATGTTCGAATGAAGATCAGATCACATTTTATGACCAATTAATGCAGAAACCCAGGTCATTCACAACATACTTTCTGTGAAACTGTAACTGTGAGACAGAAAACTGCTGAGAGCATTTTTCTGCTTATAGTATCAGTGAACATGCCACTGAAACCAAAGCTGCAGACACTATACTGTAGATAGAGAGATGACCTGATGCCCATCATATCAGATTAGCTTTTTTTAAATGTCATGGCACAGACAGATGAAAAAAGATAGGATGGTGGCATGGCAGGGCCTGTGTCCTAAACTACTTCTTTTCTTCCTCTGTCAGATTTGAGTTACAGACTGCAGGGTGAACAAACTGAGAGCAGTTTCAGAAACACCATTTGTTTCTAGCGCATGACTGTCGATTTGAGAACTCTTGTTCTCTTGTTGAGCACACTTTTGTTAGATGGGACGTTGTGAATACGTTTGAGAATTATTTGCACAGCCTGAGGTGAATCGGAGCACTATGAGGGGCAAGTTGGAGCTACTGGCTATGGTGTTTGGCATCCTTGGTCTGGTCGTTGTGGCCACCACTGGCTTGCCCATGTGGCGAGTCACAGCCTTCATCGGCTCCAACATCATCGTTATGGAGACGATGTGGGAGGGGCTGTGGATGGTATGATATCCAGATGCAGTGCAAGGTCTACGACTCACTGCTCATCCTCACGACAGATGTCCAGGCAGCACGCGGCCTCATGTGTGCTGCCCTCATCCTTGGCGCCTTCACCCTCCTGGTGTCCACTTCCGCCATACGTAGCACCACCTGCTGCCGTGATGACGCTCACCCCAAGAACGTTGCACTGGTGGTGGGAGGCAGCTTCTACCTGTTGTCCTGCTTGGCGACACTTGAGCCTGTCAGCTGGACCGCTCATACTATCATTTAGGACTTCTACAACCCGCAGGTTCTGGAGTCACAGAAGCGAGAGCTGGGGCAGGCCCTCTATGTGTGTGGCTGGCATCCTGCTTCTGGCATGCTACGACACCCGCAGCAAGAAGGAGGATTCTACTTATTATGCATATGCCAATACCCCGACATGAATGGGGGCAAAGTGGTGATGGTGAAACAAAAGCGGCAAGCATCTAGCCTTTACCGTAAGAAGGAATATGTTTGAGCAAGCAGGAGGCAATTGCACATAATACTTAACATTACTGTATTCTAACTTTTCTTGTTGGTGTTTATGTTTATTTATATTAATACACTTACTTATTAAAAAACATTTGAATCCTGTTTTCATTCATAAATAAATCAAATGTATAGTAACCTTTTATTATAAATATAAGGATGTAATAAAATATATTTATTATATATAAATTATGTTTATGTGTTAGAAATGAGGGCAATAATTCAATGATTCAATAAAACAATATGAGGAACAAAAGTTTAGTACCAAGTTTCACACAGGAAGGAATTGTCGTCCTGATTATTTGCTGGTGAAATGTTTTCTTTCATTTCATGAGAATATTTTTCAATAGAGATATCAGCAAGTCAGTAACAAAAACTGGTGCACCTTTGGTCCTCTTTCTCTTACTGTCTTTCTCACACACTGTCACTCTCTCTCTTACACACACACACACACACACACACACACACAAACACACACACGCACACACATACCACAATCAGCATGACATGGTAGAAACACAGCTCTCCGATAAGGCCTGTTTGTGTTTACCTCTCTAGAGAGGAAACATTAGTCGATGTTTGCTGTCTGACGTGACATAAGATCACTCCGAGTCATGTCTCAGGTGTCCCTCAGGTGTCTTGACACCTATCCTAGGATCTATTTTCACTAGCGATAGACAGATAAAGACGTGCCAGCCTCTCTTCTCCACGTAGGGAAGAGAAAGAGCCCTGGAAAGATATTGTGTGTGTGTTTGTGTGTGTGTTGGGGGGGGGGGGCACAATTCTGTTGACATTTGTCTACTCAGCTCTGTGACATACAACAGGCCAGTACTGTATTGTTTTAGAGCAGGCCAGTATTGCCAGTTTCTCTGTCTTAGGTCGATCAGATGTGTGGAAGGCAACCAAACCAGTTGGATGGCATTGCATCATTAACATATCTTCTTGGGGTGTAAAAACCCTTCACCCATTCCTCTGTGTTCATTTGGAATAGAGCAGCGAGGACACAAGGCAGAGAGAGGAGCAACTAAAGCAAGGCCGAGACTAAATACCACTCCGCACTCCTCTTGGCTGGTCTGCTCGCCTGAAATACCGCCATCATGGCGTACTCAGCCCCTGGGTCCTATGTGGGCAAGTCCTACATGGACCCCTCGTACGCAAAGTCATACAGAGACAGCGCCTACTCTGGAAATGACGCCAAGGGTGGGAAAGACGCCAAGTCAGTGACCGAAACGATCTACGAGCAGCAGCTGGCACTGGAGAAGAAGAAACGGCGGGATTCGTTGTGCTGCGACGTGGTGGCGCTGATCGTTGGCTTTATTGGCCTGATTGGTGTGGCCGCCGCCACCGGCCTACCTATGTGGAAGGTGACGGCTTTCATTGAGGAGAACATCATCGTCATGGAGACACGCTGGGAGGGCTTGTGGATGAACTGCTACCGGCAGGCCAACATCCGTATGCAGTGCAAGGTGTACGACTCCCTGCTGTACCTCCCCCCAGACCTCCAGGCGGCCCGTGGGCTCATGTGCGCCTCAGTAACAGTGTCTACATTCGCCTTCATCATCTCAGCCATTGGCCTCCGCTGCACCAAGCTGGTGGACTCGCGGCCGCGCACCAAGCATATCGTCCTGGTGACCGGTGGCTGCCTCTACCTCATGGGCTGCGTCACCACCATCATCCCCGTCTCCTGGACGGCCCACGTCATCATCCAGGACTTCTACAACCCCTTGCTCATCTCTGCCCAACGCCGCGAGCTCGGCGAGGCGCTCTACATCGGCTGGGTGACCTCGGCGCTCCTCTTCTCGGCCGGCGTCATCCTACTGTGCCGCCACGCGCCCCGCACCAACGAGGAAGAGGACCCGGCCCAGGTGATCTACCGCGCTGGCTCTGCGTACGGCAACAACTACCCGCCGTACACCTACCAGCCCTACTCCTACCAGCCCCAAGGATACTACCAGCCTGCCTACTCCGCTCCACCCGGCTCTATGGTATACACACCGGTGCAGTACCCCTGAGGGGAGTTTGATGGGGTATGACTGTGGACTGTTAGTGTGAAGAGTTTGATGAGCCTCAGAGGCTGTTTTTATGCTTGAATGCAGCAAAACCCTTGACTTCTACAGTGGAACAAAGAAAAGGCCATTAAAAGAAGCAATAGACATGGCATTAGACTTGGTTGAGATCCAGCGTTCCAGATTCGCTCTTTATGTCTAGTGATTAATGCAAGCATGCAAGCAGCATTCACAGATTTTACTTATTGTTCCTGACTCTAAGCATTGTTTCCCAGTTGTGATGTGTCCATCACTAATGCTTTCCTTACAATTAACTGTGTGTGAGTGTTTGACATTGTTTGGAGTGATTCTGTGTGAATGTGACTGTTGACAGTTTTGCTTTGACTACCCCTCCTTTACCATGAAGACTTGATGCACTGGGTGGTCATTTTGACCAAAGTTGTGTGTACAATGCTGTACATAGTTTGGATTTTACATTTTTTGTATTGAATTTAATGTATTGGACTAAGTGGATGTAACTATAAAATAAATAGACTTTAAATGTTTCAATTTGATGACTAACTGATGCATATCTGCTGCTTTTTTGTGGACTGCACCCTGTCACCTGATCACAGGCTGAACCTGTTAAACCTGTTAGTGGCCATTTGTTGTCACAGTCTATGAGAGAAAACAAGGCCATCGGTTGAGCATTGTCACCGCAAAGGTATGACAAGCGGCCCAACCTGTAGCCATGCCTGATTCAGGAAATTCACCAGGACAGATCTTTGGTATATAATTGTGTCCTGATGTAGGCTCAGGCAAAATGACACAATGCCAAGTACATTATTCTTCTTTATTGGGTCACCTTGAAGGTTGTTAAACCCATGTTGTGTTTTGAGACTGGCTTTTTCCCCAATGTATTCAGGGGGCAGAGAAGTAGCTGATCAAGGGGAGATTCCTAGAGATTTGAGACAAAAATGAAATTGTGCTAAAATCCTGCAGTATATCCACGAGGCTGCTCTAATTTACTTATTTGTTGTATGGTTACTAATCATTCGCAGTTGCAGAAGAAATTTATGTGAACAATGATTAAACCTTTTACAACACAGGAAATAACTGACAGACAACCAGAAAGCAGTATTTCATTTTTCCAGCTAATAAGACAGAATCACCTCCAGTTACCTCCATTTATTGGAATTACATATATCATTTTAAGGCAATGGATGTGACAAATTAGATCATTATGCAATTTATTGTAGGTCCAATGAACAGAGATCAAAATTTAGTTTTGTGTAGGTGCAAAAAGGCTGTGCAAAATAGATAATAGACACAAAAAGTAGAACCGTAAAATTCATAAAATGTATTTTGTATTGGATTGCTACAAGCTATTAAAGAATAACAGGAATTTTACTCATTACATAGAAAGATGAGATGAACATGATTTGAAAAGTTTTTTGATTAATTCTCTGGTGTTATGGAAAATCCTAACGTATTAAGGAACACTTCCTTCTAGTGATCATTTTGTATTTGCATTTGGAATGGTGTTGAGTCAATTGTCATTATGTCTGTAAAGCTAAAACACAAATGCTTTCCTTGGAGGAGAGGGATTTTCTCACAATTATTAACTTATCTGACATTATGCTCCTGTCAGGGAACAGACATTTGACACAGAACCAACATGTGTAAAGTGTAAAAAGTTACCACCCACCACAAAATCAATATGCCAACTGTGAGAGTCCAGACTCTTAGTAAAGGAAAATGTCTAACAGGCTAACATTATGTCAAATGTAGCATAGAGTAGTAGACTAAAGTTAATAATACTTTTTTTTTTAGATAAAACAGGTTGACAATTCAAATGCCCACGTTTAATCTGAGTTGTTAAACTGCTGTCAGAGCGGCATTACAACCTTATGGTATGTTCTCTCACCCTCACTCTCTTTGTGTCTCTGTGTGTGTGTGTGTGTGTGTGTGTGTGTGTGTGTGTGAGGAATCTATTGCTCTATTTGACATTTTTCTACGTTGGCCCAAGGACTGCAGGGTCCATTTTTTCCAGGAAGACGCAGGATAAGCACAGGTGTTAATGACACCCAGTAAGGATGTTATTCTATTACACTGAAACAAAATCTCATTGGCTGCCATTAATAACACCTGTGCTTAACCTGAGACTTCTTGGAAAAATGGCTACTGTGAATTAGGCCCTTTAGAGGTATACAATCGTACTGAGAATCAGTGTGGGTCATTTCAGATTTGATGTTTGACATGGCTAGACATACCTAAAACATACTAGCAGCCAGTATATAACTCCTGGCTTACTAGACAACTGATTATGGGCTATTGGTTTCATTTGATATTTTTATGATGTGTCCAGAATATTTAAAAGCAATAAATATTCATTCAACTATGTGTGTTTGAAACCAGTCGACTGTGTTGCTTCAACTATGGAGTCTGTATTTCTTCCTCTGTTTTAATGTATCATCCATTTCAGAGGTGTAGGGGCCTCCCAACAGCTAATGTGTGTGAGAAAATGGCGACTTCTGAATAAACAATGGTGTGGCTTAGTTCATCTCCCAGGACTGGTGCGCACACACACACACACACACACACAGAGAGAGAGAGAGAGAGAGAGAGAGAGAGAGAGAGAGAGAGAGAGAGAGAGAGAGAGAGAGAGGTCTACAGGGATTCGATTTCATAGCAACAGACCACAGATCCCTCCCCTTTCTATTATTCCCAATAGCAGGTCTGAGCCACTACCCAAGGCAAGAGGAGGAGGAGGAGGTTTCGGGAGCAGGTGTACATGAATCAGCCTACTCTTCCACAGGGATGCAAAATCCTCTCTACAGGGAAGCTCTTGCTTTTTGACACACCACACAGTAGCCAGCAGCTGCCACACCGAACACACGCACGCAGGCACACTTAGGCCAATGTTTTAGAAGATAAATTTCTAACCAGGGGAGCCTGCGCACAAAACCGAAGATAGGAGGGAATAGCAAAGACCTGGACTACATGTCTCTGACTGTTACAACAAAGGCAAGCTTGGGGCTGTTCAGGTTTTCCTAGTACTTTTGAGACCGTTGAACAACCTGCGAGTGAGTGAGGGGGGATTAAGAGAGGGGGAGTAAGAGTGGACTTGGAAGTAAGAAAAGAAACGCAACGCAAGGATGGCCAACGCAATGATGGAGGTGGTGGCCCTGTGTTTGACGCTCATTGGGCTCATTGGCTGTGCGGCCAGCACAGGTATGCCGCAGTGGCGCGTGACAGCCTTCATTGGTGAGAACATCATTGTCATGGAGACACGCTACGAGGGCCTGTGGATGAACTGCTTTCGGCAGGCCAACATCCGAATGCAGTGCAAGGTGTACGACTCGCTGCTGATCCTGCCGCCAGACCTCCAGGCGGCCAGAGGGCTCATGTGCTGCGCAGTGGCGCTGGGAGGCATTGGGTTGCTGATCAGCATCGTGGGGATGCAGTGCACGGGCTGCATCCGTGACAACGACCGTGCCAAGCGCATGGTGCTCATCATCTCCGGCTGCGTGGTGATCGGTTCGTGCATCTGCTGTCTCATTCCCGTCTCGTGGACGGGCAACGTGATCATCCGTGACTTTTACAACCCGCTTCTAATCGACGCGCAGCGCCGCGAGCTCGGCGAGGCGCTCTACATAGGCTGGGTGTCCTCTGCCTTCCTGTTCGCCGGCGGCTGCATCTTCGTGTGCTGCAGCATTCCCAGCGATGACGAGGAGCGACAGAAGTCGTACCGCAAGGCTGCGTACACACCCTACATGTCCTACACGCCGCAACCGCTGCTTCCTGCAGCTGTGCCCATGCCCAGGCCGCAGGCCATGTACAGCTACCCTCCGTCCCGTCAGCCCTCCCTACAGTACTCCCAACAGCCATCCAGACAGCCCTCCTTCCAGCAGTCCATCCCAGAGTCGGCCCACCATTCCATGCCCCCATCAATGCCACCCTCCATGCCACCCTCCATGCCACCTTCCAGGCAGCCCTCTCATCACTATTCCAGACATCCGTCTTTCAGAGTCGCCTATCTGTAGATTTCCCGCAACAGTCACAGGCCTCAGGAGACCTTAAGCTTGGAACTGTGGAACCATAGTTACACCTATACTGGATCTTCTTTTTTCTGGATCTCACATTTCAGCTCAAATGAGGAAGTACTGACTTTTGCACATGGCAAAGAGTGTCATGTTTTAATTTTATATTTCATAGGTAATTACACATTTCAGCTCTTCTAGTTGCTGAAGGGAGGATTGGCTTGCGTCGTAATCTAATTCTCTGCCACAGCTGATTTTTCTAATTAATGCGTTTTGGTAGGCACAACAGTGTACAATGTAACATTATTTTTGGTAAGTTTGAAATTGTGATACATGTGATAGATGATCTTCATTTTGTCTGATAAACGGAAATGTGTTGCACAAAAACATAAAAATGTAATATGCCATTTGGAATATACAAAACACTGCAGTGCATTTACTTTTGAGTTTTATTTTGAATTGACTAATGAAATTAATCATTTTTAATAGCCACAGTTGGAGCAGGGAGAATGCAGTGACTTGGCAAGTGTTTGTTTTCAGTTTGTCTGTTTTCAGTTGTGTTTACAGGAGTGTCATAGTGATTTGTATGCCCCAAGGCCTCAGTATTTTTGGGGCCTCATTCTTGATTACAATGTATGAGGAAGTGACATGTTTAATGCAGGTGTAATGCCTGCATGTTGTGATTTATTTGTGAAAAGTAAAATTAAATTCTTTGAAAAAAAATGTAGAGTTAGAAGAAACTATCTACCATTTCCTTCTGGAACACGGCAGTTTATGATCCCTGACTAAAGGAACAGAGCCAGGGGCAATGTCACGGTCAATGGTTGTGTAAAAGAGAACCAAAATGGGACAAAACCACTGGTTCATTAAGATCAAAAGAAAGACACACTAGCAAAGAGTCTAACATAATATGCAGTTGAATAAAGCAGTTTGTGACTGATCTAACAATTGGGTACACATTTGCATGACTATTTGTTCTGAGATCACTAAACAGTGGCCCAACAAGAAGGTTAGGGTTAGGGTTAGAATGCCACAAATATAGCCTACACTTTTTTTTTCCTGACTGAATTACAAATGTATGCATAACTGAATGTAAAATAAAATTTCACACAGTTTTACACAGTGTGCAGAAATGTATAACAGTATCATAGTGCAAGAGTGTCAGCTCATGTATAGTCTACATTGCCAATGCATTGGCATATCTTATACACGTACAATATGCTAGACAGTGTATATATAAAAAATATAATAATTACTGGAAATATCAAAACAGAATAAACATTTTTGTACATAGACAAGTAAAATTCTATGTTTACACTAACAGTTACAAGTGACCTAAATAAGATTGTTGCTCACATGTGGCACGTAACAGGCCATGGGAGGTTTAAACACTAAAAAAAGCATGAATCTGATATGGAACGTATATATCTGAGTTAGTAACACATACATCTTCACGGATGATTGCATGCCACAAAGGAGAACCGGCAGGAATTGGGCTAATACTTTTATACTTTATATACTAATACTTTTTTCTTACAAAAAGTTTACACAAGACAGAAAGTTCAAGACTGTTTACTAATCTATACTGCCAAATCCATTTAGCATCTTGGAAATTTTAGGAAGAGGACAAAATGAAAAAAAAGAAAGAAATAGAACCCATTTAGGAATAGGACAAAAATGGTAGACTTTAGCTAGGCTATATGTGAGATTTGTTTCATTTATCCTTCCAAGGTGGGGTTATTCACCCTGTAGGCCTAACTCCATGATACAAAAACTGAAAGCTAGGTAGGCCTACTCCATACCTCGCACTTTCTTTTTGTTAGTGCCCTATTGTAAAATTACCCCTTTTACATCCTCAAGCTTAATTTCCCTAAGGCCTGGGCTATCTAATAAAAACAACAGGAGAACAAGTGGAGCAGGCTTTTGGAAAAGCTTGTGTGCGTAAGGCGTAATTTTGCCTGAATACCTTAAAGAAAAAAAATTTGCCCTGCTACAGGTCTAATGCACGATCATAGACGGTTTGGGCCACAGTGCCACCCTCACATACGGGTTATTTGGGGACTGTCCTGCGCCTATCGTGTTTAGCCAGTGTAAACAGGCCAATATCGGATTTGGGTGCTTTTAGATGTAATAAACACATGCAATAAAAATGCGCTAACAATCTAATTGGCACTGGATAAAAAATAAAACAGGGAGAAAATGTTTTTCTTTGTGTTTTTCTTTGTGTGCTTTTGTTTTTTCACTGTCTGTTTTACAAATTGTGTTATTCTTCAAGCCCTCATGTTAGAAAGTATATCCGTTAATTAATCATATCTGTATATCTGACATCTGACATTTAAAGTGTCTCAACTACACATGTCTCAAGTTTACGTAGCCTGATCATGGATTCAGAATTAGCATATCCGATCTGTAATTTGAAAACAAAGTTGACGTTGAAGTTAAGGTAGCACTGTCTGTACATGTTCGCCTACATGGTCAATAAACACCACTGTCTTTTTGTACTGCGACAGCATTGTGTACGATTCACAGTACAGGCAATACCAGCTGGGACTATGACTAATATAGCCAGTAGGACAGTTTTAGGTGCTCATTATCAAGATCTTTATTTCATAGTAATACTTAAGACTAATTTAACATTTGACATTTATTTAACTGTGGGGGACAACGACACTCTTTCCCTTCTTTCCAATGAAACAAGGACTGGATATCTTTGTGTAGGCTCGCCTAAGCCAATAACAAACAATGAGCTGGCAGCTGTACTGAACTATCAACAAACACTGAAGGCATTTCGTCTTGTTTACATTTTATATTGGATTGGGTGCAAGTCAATGCTACCTCAGTGTAACCAGTCTTATATGTAATTAGTCTTGTGTAATAAATTAAACAATTTAATCAAGAAGAAACTGAATTGGAACTCTCAATTACAAAGGAACTCTACCTCCCCCTAGTGGTGACTGACAGTTCTACATCAGGCAAATTATTTCTCTACCTTTTAAAATTTTAATATTACACCCATTATTCAGACTCTATCCCAAAAGGCTATGTTACAGTAGTAGTAGTAGTAGTAGTAGTAATAATAATAATAATAATAATAACAACAACAACAACAACAACGACAACAACAACAACAACAACAACAAAAATAATAATAATAATAATAATAATAATAATATCTATTTACAGCCAATATCTATTTAAAGTATGTATGTATGTATCAGTAATCCTTCCTGACACTGGTCACATTCAAGCTCCATTTATACTGTGGGCCAAACCTAATGCTTGAGCCCAGGCCCAGTTTTTAACTATACTGGGCAAGTCTTAAACAGGTAGCCTTCCTGGTATAGTGGCCTACAGAATACTATTGTTAACACTCTAGTGCAAAAAACTGTTCCTGTGATTAAAATGAAAAGACACTTGCACCAAATATGTGATGATTTCAGGAGCCACATCCACAGTGCCAGCTCCACCATGACCCTGAGGAATAGTAAACATACTGTCAGCAGAAGCCTGGGTCGCCCCCATCCTTCTGAACCAATCACTGACGCTCATGGCTGCTCTCCCATAACAGTGACTAGTGTGGCACTCTCTTTCTCAGAAAAGATTTCACATTTTACCAGAGACAAAGAGAGGGAAGGTGAGAGAGAGAGAGAAAGAGAGCTGAATGGAGAAGGTCTTGCTTCATAGCGGGGCTTCAGTGCATCGCTAATGCTCTTATTCTGGGACTGGTTCCAACGTTTCCATCTGAGGACTACTCTGGAGCTAAGTACCGGCCAATTCTCTCTGCTTTTGGTTCAGTCATTTGATGTTAATTAGTTTTGAGAGGACATTGATATACTAGAGAACAGGAAAGAGGAAGAGGGGAAAGTGGAAAGAGAGAAAAGAGAGGAAGAAAGATAAACAGGTTGGCACACACAGAGTGACAAGGAGTGAAATGGTGCAAGGAGCATGGGAGCTCATTGCTATGGGCCTGGGTGTCATTGGCCT
Organism: Limnothrissa miodon; assembly: GCA_017657215.1. Classification (NCBI taxonomy): domain Eukaryota; kingdom Metazoa; phylum Chordata; class Actinopteri; order Clupeiformes; family Clupeidae; genus Limnothrissa; species Limnothrissa miodon. Next base: position 1,330,160 of record JAGFZM010000064.1, read on the forward strand.
CCTGGGAACGGCGGCCGTCACCGGAATGCCCATGTGGAAGGTCACGGCCTTCATCGGCGAGAACATCATCGTCATGGAGACGCGCTGGGAGGGTTTGTGGATGAACTGCTACCGGCAGGCCAACATCCGCATGCAGTGCAAGGTGTACGACTCGCTGCTCTACCTGCCGGCGGACCTCCAGGCTGCCCGTGGGCTCATGTGCAGCGCTCTGGCGTTGTCTGGCGTGGGTCTGCTGATTGCACTGGGGGGGCTACGCTGCCTCTCCTGCCTGCCGCAGTCACGTCTAAAAAACATTCTCCTGATGGTGGCCGGGGCCATGCAGCTCTTGGCGTCCGCCTGTGTCTTCATCCCAGTGTCGTGGACGGGCCACATCATCATCCGCGACTTCTACAACCCGCTGTTGATCGATGCGCAGCGTCATGAGCTTGGGGAGGCGCTGTACGTCGGCTGGGTCACCGGTGCCTTCCTGTTCGCCTCGGGGCTGGCTTTCATTTGCCGCAGGCACGCCTGCTCCGAGCAGGGCACATTCGAGCTGTACTATCCAGGAGCGAAGCCTACGCTCACCCAATTCCACCCGCTTTCCAGCACAGCCAGCTCGGTGGGGTACCAGCAACCTCTGATACAGCAGACCAGTTTTATCCCCCCACAGCCCCCTCCTTCACTCCAAAGTGCGGCTCTCCTCCCCCAGCCAGGATACCCTCTCCCTCCACTTATTCAGTACAACCCCCAGTTTTTCCCCCCTGCACCTTTAGGGTATAATGGAAGCGTTGCAATGGCATCCCTGCCATCGGCACACCAATCATATCAGGTGACCCCAACGGAATCTCCCTACCAGAGTCACCAGTCAACAGCCAGTCAGGGGATGATGCCATACCCTTCCTACAACTCAAACGCTAGCTACCACCCTGTCTCACAAAATCCGTTGTTTGTAAGATACAACTACTCCCAAGTGGAATCCCCCAGCTCCACAAGCAGCTCAGGGATTCGAATTTGAGGGGTTCATTGACTCATGACTGACTTGAGGATGCAATACAGCAAGTTAACAAGTTCTTTTTTTTCCTTTGGCACCATGTTAAACAATCCCTCAGGAGCCTTAAGTTAAAGCATCTGCTGCATGTACTGATGTGTGAAAGTGTGGGTGGGTGTCGTTCAGTGGTGACATGATATGTGAAGGATTTGTTGTAAAAAGAATGTTGTGTCTTGTTTTGTGTCAAGTGTCTTACTGTACATGCGCTCAACTGATTATAATTTTAATGTGAAGACATTTTCTGTCTTTGCCAATAAGGTAAACATGGCACATAAGATGTAAAAATTGTGCACATGAAACTAGCAGCTGCTAGGACTATATCAGTCAAAATCAGGATAGTGTTGACAATATAAACAGTCTCCTTACATGCACCTCATCAGATAAGATCAAGTGTTTTCATAAACAGTGTGACATTTTGAAATTGTTGTGTTAAAAACAGTAACAGAAGATGAGACTTTAAGCACCGATTGCATTTCGTGCATTTTGTGTCAGAAAAATACAAAATACAACTTAAGCTGTACTAATTGTCAATATGAATGTAAACTGTATATGGACGTAGACATGTATTGGGATGCTTGGGGCCTGTGTGTTCACATAATTCATTCAGACCACTTTCTGTATTTACAAAGATTTGTGAAAAAAAGGTTGTTCTGAGGAGCTGAGAGTATTCCAGAGTGGTGGTGTTAAAGGCTGAACAAAGTGTTAGAGTGTAAAGACTCGCAGTTTTACCTTTGCAATGAACACCTTTGTTGACTAATGTAGACTGCAAACCAGACTGTCCGGTCCAATGGCAATGCTGTTCTGAGCATATAGACAAAAAAAGAGACAACTTAAAGTTTTGCCACAATCCTGTATATTAGTGCACTGTAATTACTGTATAAGATAATAATTGTGACAAGTGTATATCATTTTATATAATGATTATAACCTATACTATTAATGTTAATAGTGTTTAAATTATATAGATGTTCATTTTTACAGTCAGTTCAAACAAAACTGTTGTAAAAAATAAATCTGCAAAGACTTGTTTTCACCAGGAGATGGAAACAGAGAGCCCAAGGGGCCTAGGTACTCATGTCAGTTGTCAGTTCTTGTTTGATTGATTGATTGATTGGTAGATTGATAGATAAACAAATAGATAGTATATTATCAGAACAGACAATCTAAGCTTTTTAGTAATGTGGGACTGCTTATTTTGGTATACAATGTGTTGCAGTACAGACTCAAACACACTGTCTGACTCCTCCCCATCTGTTTGACATATAGAGATATGGTTGTGGGACAGAGGACTTTCTCAGTCTGTCTGCTGTGTTTGTCAGAGACAGGACGTTGACACTGAACGTGCTCCAATGTGCTGTATAAGCAAGCGGTGGTGGTCATTGTCCACAACTGATAACAGTCTGTTCAGGATCCTGCATGGACTCCAGCTCCATGCCAACAACAGTGCCATCTTTTCTAACCAGCCAGTCCAGTTGCCCAGCTTCACTCTTCCTAGTGCCGCCCTCTCAGCAGCACACCACAATGTAGGCGATGACATTGGCCATGGCAGGCTGGTAGGACGTAAGGCAGAGTGTACTGCAGATCCTGAAGGATCCCAGCCTCCTCAGAAAATAGAGCCTGCCCTGCCCAGGTTTTAGAGTTTGTCCGTATTAGCAGACAAAAATAGTTTATTCACCATATCTACACACAAGTATTGTTAGAACTTGTTGCTCTCGTTCCTGCTTACACTATAGTCCTGCCTCTTCATAATCCCCATAATTCTACCGTCAACCATAACATTAATAATTTGCTGGATCACGCCACAACACAACGGTTGTAAAACCTCCACCAAATACTGATACAACTTATCAATGACCAGGCTGTTCAGGGATCTGTCTCTGTTCTATTCGTTTCAGAGCTTTGTCCATTATAAGTGGTTACCTTTTAATGGAATCCATCTTCAATGCAAACATGTTTTGCTTTGCGACAGTTTGAAAAAAAAAAGCGCCTTGAATGAAGGGTGAACATCTGGAGTGAGGAATACAGAAAGTCTTCTGCATCTTTTAATGACTTTTTCCAACAAAGCAGATCCCTGATATGGGTGGCCTTGTTGTTATGTGGGTTAAAGTGCAAGGGAGGAAAGTAATTGGTTATCTCTCTATCAGACAGTGGCACATGAAACTGTTGGGGAGGTAGTTTAATCTTTCAGGGAGCGTCAGCGACCGTTGTGAAGATTAGATCTGCGTTTCCATCAGGACTGGAGCAAAGATTTAATCATTCCTCGGTGTACCAAAGCAAAGACGTTGTCGAGGTCGACTGTTGCCAGATTTGAAGTTAATCTTCCGAACGTATCCATGTTTGCGGATCAGCGGCTTGCCCGTGCCCTCATTTGAGTGCGCGCACTAACAGGGGCGCGCTCGTCTACCCGAGGTTCCCTGACCTGACTTTCTGCTCAGTTCGAGTCTGCCCTGGAGGAATGTATGATGGATGTACAAATGGGACAATTTGAAATGGAGACAGCTCGACTTCTTCATATGTTTTGTGGAGTAGGGTATCACAAGGATGTCCCCTGTGCTTTGGTCAATTACTAACAGCTGAAGGAGCATCGTTGTCTCCGGACCGTTTAATGGAGAAGATACCGGTTCGATGCCAATTGTTCATCCATGACGGATGCAAGAATCGTAAAATTGGCAGCATGAATTAAAACTATTAGAATCAATGTTAAAATCGATTCTTCAACGTGTACCATGGCGAAAAGGATGGGACTGTTATTTTCGCTGCTGTACTTGGTTGCAGAGTTTGGTCTGAGTTCGCAGCAAGTCCTTAGAATCGGTAAGTGGAGTATAGCATCAACAATTCTGTTTTGATTGTCCGGTTTCCAAACTATTTAACACGTAGGGTCTACTCTTTTTTGCGTTGGAACAGTTTGTGAAAACAAGGAGAGCGATAACTAGTTAGTTGCATGATTTGTGCATTAGAAAGGTCATGTCTATGGCAAGTCTGTGATGATAAAAATCTTTGGAAGACTATTTACCGAATTTAACGTGGAAACTAGTAAACCACCCAAAGAAGATTAGTCTACCATTTCATTAAAACGTGTAGATCAAATGGCAGCGCCTTGATGTGTGCTTTGCGCACATTTAATTAGACTCCCTTACACCCCGCACAGCTAACAGCCTTATGATTGTCCACTAGGTTACTTTGACTTCTGTTTATCTGACACGATCACAATTTTTGACTTCCATGGCTGTTTATTACAAGTTTGAGCACGTATGACTATGTAATATGTACGTCTATTTAATAACATAGGTTACCCTATGCTGTTTGCATGTAGTAGTGTCATGACAGAAATCAGATAATGATTGGAGGTAGTTCTGAAGATGTGTCATAGATTTACTCATGGGCACCCCAGGATACAATAGGCTATTTTCGGTTGCTAATTGGTCCTGGTTATTTCCATTTTCAAAGTCATATGTCCACTACTGTGAGTTAAGGTCAGGTAGAGCTAAGCACATTAAATCTACACCAATTAAACTTGACCACATGACTCATAGCCTCAAGGGTTCATGGCTTCCTCAAATCCTTACAAGTGAGAAAAAGTGCTAAAAAGAAGTAAAAATAGTAACTATGCCATATCAGCACAACCATAGCTCAAACATCAAGCCTCCAACTTTTATTTGTTTTATGCTGATTGTCACAGAGAAACAGTGGTGGTGTTTTTTCTGTTTGTTTACCAGGGTTTGAGAGAGCTTTCCCAAGACTAGTCAAAGGTGCACATGGAAACAAGCAATTACCAGATCTAAAAGAGAGAAGATTCAGTGTGGACTTTCATCTTTTACACTCTCACTCTATTAGCAAGCCCAGGCAGTAGTAAATAACATAATTGGACACATATTCATGATGGACTTTGAAATATAAAAAAAAGCTGCTCATCTGTTCATTAGGAGAAAATTCACATCATCATCTGCCTACATAATGCTCCATTCACGGCTATCAGTCTACATTAAATATTTGTCATGTTGGTATCGTCAAATTCCTTAGCATTCACCCAATTTTGGGGAAACCACACACAGTCCTTACTCTTAAGGTTTCAATGGGGGTTGTATTGGCTGTAGTGGCAAATAAATCAACTTGGTTGGTCGCAAAGCATTCATTTAAAGATCTAGTAGACCCTACAAAAGGACCAATTGGTTTCAAAGCAAATTAATTTTTGTTTTAGTGGGTCATTAGACACTGATTGCATTTGCCATGCACTTCTCATGGATCACTGTCATCACTGTACACAGGAAAATAAACAATGGTGTCCTTGTTTTTGTCAGGCAACTGTTTTACTGTAAATAGTGCCACAGATCTTGTCCTGGGTTGAAGGCAGTATGCATGGATTAGAGGTTTATGAAACATGTTTCCCACATATCAAAAAAGACAAACTGCCGGTTACCTGTAGAATGTTGCCTGTTGGAGGTTACTAGGTGACTGGGTATGAGTGGATTATGTATATCTGCAGTCACAGAGAGACTGTCAGAGCAAGTCAGATTCTCTCAGAAATCTCAAAACAGGTCAAATGCAGGGGATAAACTCCCAAGCCACTCTGCATACCTTCATTTGTAAACTGTCTATACTTATGCTCACCCATTCCCCATTCCCACGGCCCATTATTGTTTCATTACTGACAAACGCAAGCTGTCATTCATGGCGCTAATCTTTTTCCAAATCATCTCGCTTTTTTTGTCACAGAGGCCACCTAATCTTTGTCATTCTCATCATGACCCTCCCTGCCAGCCTCTAATCTGGCCCATATGGCGTAGGCTGCAATTAATATCTCCCAGTTTCTCTTGGCCCCACCGTCCTCAGATTCTAACTCGAGTCTGTCCACACGCACTCCCCCTGGTAATAGTGGTAAATCTTGCCCGCTTCTCCCAATCTCCCTTGCTTGTGACAACCAGCAGTAATCTTCTTTATAGGGCAAGTCTCCATTTGCCCTGGTCATGGACACAGAAAAGAAAGAATTTGGGAAAGAAGTGGAGAATGTTGATCATGTTCTTCTTCATGTTCTTTCTTTCTTTTTTCCTTCTTTCATTAATTCTTTCTTTTTTCCTTCTTTTACTTGTGTGAATCCAGAAAGAGAACAATAGTGATGATCGTAATGTGTCTCTTTTATGTAGCCATGGACATATTTACTTGTAGTTGAATTGGATACTAATGCCAACCATTGTGTAGTTCTTGATTAAAGATTGAGTAAAAAAACCCACCAATGCAGTGCAATCATTCTAGTCACAGATTAAATGAAGATTGTATTGGCCTCTATGTCTCAGTCCACCATTGGAATAGACTCAATTTATATCTTATATAGCACACCTTTACCTTCACACATTCAGGCAGTGCTTTTGTCCAAAGCAACATCCTTTTGTTAGTTAGTTCAGAGCCAGTTTCTCCTAGAGAAACTTCAGTTTAAGTGCCGTACTTAATTGTGCTCACCCACATCTTTTAGATTTGTATAGAGACTTTTGCTGGGAAACTGTTCTAGTGGGGATGGTTGTGATAAGACAACACTGGTGGCTTCCCCACGTTTAATCTGTGCAGTGGCACAGAGAGTGTCAGTGTTCTACATCAAACGGGCTGAGCAGTCTCATTTAAACCCCCTCGTTCATTCACTCTGCTGGCCAAGGTCCATATCTCAGTGTGTGTGTGTGTGTGTGTGTGTGTGTGGTGGAGGGGAGCTTGGACCATGGTGTGTTTTTTTTGTATTGGTGAGGGTAAACAACTACGTCATTGTGTTCTCTGGCTCTAAGGATGTAGCACTGGTCTGGACCTGACACAGGCTCACTGAGATAAACTCACAGATTTACAGCACAGTACGCTGCAATGGAGAGGAGAATTCTCCACACACACACACACACACACACACACACACACACACACAAACACACACAGGCACATCAGGCACATCACACTGAATAGAAAACAATGAAAGATAATGGATATAACACACAATCAGTAACAACAATGGATATTTAACACAAAAAAACAGTAACAACAATGATATTCAATCTCATTGCTGTGAAATCCTTCCTGCTGTGAAGTATTTTCCTTTGCTTAACAATGACAATTCCTTACTATTGGAGGCAATTTCAAAGGCTGTATGATATAACATCATCGAGTTAACTTTTGAGATGATGTTTATATGTTTTTAATTTCATGGATTTCACAGATCTGAGAGTAGTGGCTTATTTCTGCCCATTTACATGTTAATGCTGTATTGAGTCGCTGGATCAATGTGCATGTCACATAGCAATAAGATTTGAAGTGCAATCTCTTGCTGTAGTGGAGTGACTTCGGTTGATCGGGGTTCCAATTTTTTTTATTTTATGTGGCTTGAAGATAGATGAGAGACACTTTTTAAATGGTTTGATAATTGTGCAGAGAATTGTATCGATGTACTTCTATTACTTTGTAAGACAAAAGCTCTGGGTTGATTTGGAAAGTATTTCCAAGTTGAAATAGTCTGAAAGAAGAACACAAACAATGCAATAACTGAGATGCTTACCTGGCAGTGTATGTCTTTTATTAAAGCAGGGAGACACTGCCTCTGTTTGCTAAACTTTCAGCTCAGACTGTCCTGTGAAGGTTAATGGTTATAGTGAACTCATTAAAGAATGTATGGACTGTGCAACTAATTAATTTAGGGATGAATTCTATCTGAATCAATTAGCACGAGCCTTCTGGTTATTGCGGCTTTTCACTGGTTGTTTATGTGTTGGTTACTGTTTGGTATTTTATGAACCCTTCTAAATGCATTGCTTGGCTTGATCAGATGTTATCATTTCCAATTACATGGTGTACAGTTCTTATTCTTCACACTCCATTCTTCATGTAGTCTGCCACTACTTGTCCTGCCCCTTGACAGAATGAGTGTGTTGAAGGGTAAAGACAGGTACACTGTGGCAAACTAAAAGCCTCATTAACGTTGGAAATTACAGTTAGGTGAGAGGGTTAAGAGGGTTGTCCTGCTTTGCATTTGTATTTGTGTGTGTATTTGTGTGTGTATTTTTGTGCCTGTTTGCCCGTGTGTGTGTATGTGTGTGTGTGTGTGTGTGAGTGTGTGTGTTGAATTTGCACTGTGTGTCTTTGAAGTCATGACTGCACTGGTAATATATTTTCATCAGCATGCTAATTTGTAGTGGCAATGCTCCAGTGACTTAGAGGAGCTGCAGACCTCTAAGCGAACAAACAGCAGTGCAGACCAACACTGGTTGTGTGCATGTGTGTGTGTGTGTGTGTGTGTGAGAAAGAAAAAAATGTGTGTGTGTGTGTGTCTGTGTCTGTGTGTGTGTGTGTGTGAGAGAGAAAGAGATAGCCATCACAGGAGGAAGTCTCAGTTTGGATGCTGCAATGATACATATTAGTTGGAAGGCAGAGGCATTTCTTGATATGGTCAGATAATCTTAGATTTTTTGCCTCCCAGAAAGAATTTGGTAGATTCACAGAATTACCGTAAGCGATCAAGTAAGTTTCATCTTTAGAGCATATACACAGGGTCATTCATGATATCTGACAGATTCACACTCTCCTGACTCTCCAGAAAAGACCACTGGAACAACAGATCCTTAATGCCCTGACCTCTGCTGGCCCACCTCTTTTCTTTTCTGACCTCTGTATCACTTCCCTGTGTGTAAAGAGAAGAGCTGCTTGCCCTCTGTCTCACTTCTGCATTCGGGTGATGTCATCCTGACAGCGGGTTTAATTAATCTGCCACGGCACAGAAATACCAGTGCCTTTTTACTGCTTGGTATAGTGGTTGGTATTAGGTAAACCACACAGATTTGCATTGCAGTAAGGAACAAAAAGTTGTTTTTTATTTCTTAAAAAATGAAGGATGCTGAATTGATGCTGGTTTTAACTGAGTGGTTGGTGGTGCTTAAGGGATGTTGTGGGGAGTAGGCTTGGAATGTCTAATATGTGAGACACTGTACAAGGGCAGAGGTTGGACAGTGCTTTAAAAAGTGTGTGCTTGTGTGTGAGTGCAATTCAATTCAATTCAATTTTATATATATAGCGCATTTTTACAAAAGGCATGTCTCAAAGCGCTTAACACAAAGAGGTCCAATGAGCAACAGGGGCAAGGAAAAACTCCCTAACAGCGTTTTTTGTTTTTACTTGTTATGATAAGGGAAGAAACCTTTGGCAGTCCCGACGGCTCAAGGGGCTAGCCCAACTGCCAAGTGCAATAATTCCTCTGAATGAACAGTTGCTTGCTCCTGTTGCCGCTGAAAAGCACACAGGATTATTTTGTCCACATCAGCTTTGTAGTGTTGCTGCTCGTGTGCAGAAAAAATTCACTGTGTCCAGCTTGATCAAATAATGCCTACACTAGGGGAACGTGTTCCTTTTTTTAGAGAGGAGAGAAAGAGAGATTGCTGAGCAACCCGAGGACAGACTGTCGGGATAACAGTTCTTTCTTCTCCCTCTATTGCTTTCCATACCTCCGTTTTTTCATCATTTTTCACACTCACACAGCCTTTCCAACACAGATATCACAGAGCCCTTTCAGTAGCAATGAGCAAAACTGTCATAAATTATTTGGCCACCTCATGCAGGGTGTTCAGCACCCCCCCACCCCTACACAAAGGGCCCTGCCCACACAACCCTCCCATGTCTGCCGGCCCCTCTTTCACGAATGGCCTCCCTGCTGCCACACTGAGGAATTGTACTTATTTAAACTACAAAACTGCAGCGGCAGAAAAAGAGCAGATATTAATGGCATTAGGACGTCTGGTCACGCTCCCTCTCTGCATGAATATTTTACTAAGCACACAAAAAGGGATGGAAAAAGAGAGAGAGGGGGAGATGGATAGTGTGTGTGTGTGTGTGTGTGAGTAGGAGAGAGAGTGTGTCTGTGTGTGTGTGAGTACAAGGGTGTGTAGAAGAGAGGAATGGAGGTGAAGAAAAATGCTGCAGGTTTCTTTTGATTCTCAGGGGCGCCCAAATGAATTGCTGTTGTCATCAAGGCACCGATGCCAGGTTAACCTCTCTTTCTGGCAAAGCGCTGAAGATTTACTGCACACCTCTTGGATGATAGGCTGCTGTTTTATACACTCAGAGGTGTTTATGAGAAGTTAATCAATCAGGAGAATGTGAATGGTGTGAAAAATGAAGACTACTGGGCAGTAGAGTTGATTCACTTACATTAGCATGTAGCTCCAAATACTGTAGCTGCTGTTTTAGGACTGCACAATTGTGATAGTGTTCAATTAAGGCAACTGAACTTCTTTTTTTTAACTTGTGTTTCACTTTCCATCCAGAAAGATTAAATTATCGATTCCCCAGATCACTGATTATGTTAATGGATGATTCTTCTGATCCATGATCACATGATAAGGGGTGTGATCTACAATTCACACCCACAGGCCAGAAATATAAGCTCCCGGTATTTACAACATCAGTCAGAACTGACAAAGCTTTCTAGATGGAAAGTGAAACGTTTTCAAGCTCAAAAAGAAGTCCAGTTGCCTTAACTGAACACGAGGACTACCACAACCTGGATGAATGAGAATCTTCACAGACTGTGTAGATGTTTTCAGGGCAGGGGAGGTAAATTATACGGAGTTCAGATTAATAGCCCTTTAAGTTCATTTAGTAATTCTTTTACAGAAATAATTCATATAATTTTGATTAACTTTATCATCTGTCCAACCCCAGTTGGATTATTTTAGCTTGATATGTTTGATAGATATTAATATGAATATCAAAGAATATCATATCTATATAGCTGGTGCTGTAATGCTGCTGTAAAATTGTAAATTTCTTAAGACTTTGCTTTACTTCACTTTCACTCTTATAGAACTACTTATTGACTCTGAATTTGACGTGGTCTACAGTAGGTTCAGCATGACTACATGACTTCAACCTTAAAGAAGCTCTCAGTAAGTTTATGCTACCATTTCTGTGGTCATAAAATCGCTTAGAAATTGTTTTTTTTTTCCTATTAGACTGGCCTGTTGTGTTGCAAGCGGTGATTGAGAGCACTGCTCCACAGCCCTGTGCAGTGAAGACGGAACATGCAACGTGTGAGCTAGCAATACAGATACCTGTACAATACAGCAATACAGATAGCTGTACAGAGCTCCCCCTACTGGGGCATTTAAAACAGACTTACTGAGCAGATCTTTAAAGGACAAAATTAAAGGACAAGTACAGAGTAAATCATGAGGCTTTTGTTGAAAATAACCAGAGTTGCTTGTTAGAAAAAGAACCACAAATTTTGACACAAAATAGACAGAATAACGAACTGGATGCCAATATCAGCTGATTTCTGCACGCCACATTCAGTTAGCTTTAGTGGTCAGTTCACTGTTCGGTCTGTGTTGTTTCACATTTTTGTATTATTTCATTCAGGTTTTTATGATAAACATGTTGAAGAAAGAGGATGCAGTCAGTGGCTGCAGTCTTGTGTTTTATTTTGGTGCAAAAAATAGAGAGCTGAAAATACTTCACATTATGTGTTCAATGAAATGGCAGATAAAACATGAAAGTTGCTGGTGTGTGAGGTTTATGAAGGTGTATGAAGTATGAAGAACAGGTGGTTATGAGCAGGAAATGCCTTAATTGAGGCAGGTGGTGAGAGACAATATGGACTAAATAAATGCCAGAAAGAAAATTTATACCTGACTGCCCCCATTCATTTGCATTCCAAGTGCCGTTACGCTGACACATTCAAACATGCCAGCCAAAATGTTGAGCCATTATCTTGACATTTTGATGCTGAATGCCTCTCTCTTTCTTTCTTTCTCTCTCTCTCTCTCTCACACACACACTTAACTTTCTTCCTTTGTTTCTCTATCTCTCCATCACTGCATGTCTCTCTGCCTCTTCTCTCAGTCTTCCTCCCCTTGAGAATTTCATAACTCTGCTGAATGGAGCAGGAGAATTGAACAGGTTGGAGCAGCCGTGCAGTCAGGCTTGCTAGGCGTAATTAGGAATGGCACTTGAAAGCCACGCTTTCCCTCCGAGCACTGACTCCAGACAAGGCTCTCTCAGTTTGAGGCAGGAGGCTGCACTCCTATGCGCTGCCCACCAAAAGAAAAAGGTCATTCACAACCCAGGCCCTGGGGATGGCGGGGGTTTGAATTGGGGGGCAGTTGGCCTTCTTCTATTTACCCTGCAACCCCCCTTAAAAAATCAATCACAATTTCATGAGTGGCTATAAAGAGATTGTTTCCATATTGCGGCCTTCTGCCTTTTATTAGGTATTGTTTCAGAGATGCCGTATCCAGGCAGCTGAGAAGGCCCAGCGGTGTGACACTGATTTGATTTCTGGCTTTAATTCAGAATCTACTGATTCAGTTATATTATGCATGTTACACATCACTCTAAACGAGGTGTCTGTCAGGGCGGTAACCAGATGGTACAACAATCAAAACAACAGATGAAAAATCAGACTGGTATGACGCGACGCCAGAGTTGACTGTCAGAGTTGATATATTGATTGATCCAGTTAATAAGGACAGGCAAACATTTCTCACATAGAAGGATATATTTTTACAATCTCAAATCTAATCTTCTGTGTATGGGTGTTGGGTCTGCATATATTTGTGTGCATGTGTGTGTGTGTGTGTGTGTGTGTGAGAGAGAGAGAGAGAGAGAGAGAGAGAGAGAGAGAGAGATAACGTGACAAGGATGTCCTGACAGAGGCCCCATTCAGTCACTAGTTAGTCATGCTGTCTAATAGTGGCTTTGGTATCATTTTAAAATGTGGTCTTGGCAGCAATGATTATGTTTGTGGTCACGAGAACAAAGGCTAATAACCTCAAATAAAAACATCAACTGCCACTGCAATGACAGTGTTATAATATTAAATAGGATATCATTGCATCTATCATGAATTATGTGATGCAAGGTTAGCTTTAGCCTATGATGGACACTTATGCTTGTGTATCTATCACATTGGCCATCATTTTGTCTTAAGAAACCAAAGCTAGCTGCATTATATCTCCATTTTGGATGAAAACACAAAGACTTATACACACACACACACACACACACAGACACACACACACACACACACACACACACACACACACCATTGGGGCAGTCCTCAAGCTTCTCGGCCTTCAGTACTGGTGACAGTGCAGTATTCCCTTGACTTCAAGTGTTTGGTCAGGGTTCTCTTTTAACACTGATGTGAAACCCTGGCCGTAACGCCTCCTCCTGGGTCTCAAGTGATACACTTGTTTGTCATGCTACAGTATTCTTCAGAAAAAACAGCAATGGTCAGATTAACTGTTGGGTCACATTCAACTTTCCCACTATACACCCCAATGTGCATGCACATATATACGCACACACCATAGCTCACACTTTCACACACATCTCTACACTGAGACCCACCACACACATACAACAAACACACAAATAACTACTGGTACACACACAAACACACACATCCCCATGTCCTGCATAGATGCATCCGCAGTCAAGCATATTGTTCTTACCAATTAAAGATGTTCTGTTCGGCCAAATGTTCTTTTGACAGCCATTTTAGTGGTGTTCGCTTAATCTCTGGCTTGGACGTGTGACAGAAACAATGGAGGTATGATTAGACTGGTAAAGAGCTGATTTGGCATATAGTCATTTGCTACACTGGTGTCACAATTCTGCTTTATGTGCTCTGAACCTGTTGTCTCATTGCTCAAAGTCCTTTGCTTTGCTCAAATGAGGCTTGTGATACTGTTTGGTGTATAATACTTTCCAATTAACTGGAAGAATTGTTTTTAACGCTCAGTGGCAGGTGTTACATCATGCTCATATTTGATGTATTATGCATTGTTCAGACACTTAAGCCTCAAGAGATCTGCGCTCCAAACTTTTATATCCTGGATAAAGGATATATTCTCAATTGAACTTAATGTTACATTAGTGCATGTGAGTGATAGAGGTAGTGATCATCAATAAACCTGGCTTTGGATAGGGAGGAAATAATAGCCCTGTCTCACTGTGGACGTAAAGACCAGACTTAATCAGTTTGAATATCAGTGATTGTAGTCTACTAATTCCGAACCACCTCCTACCACACACACACACACACACACACAACACACATACACACACTTAAGCCACCCCAACTTTAAATCATATGGTTTATCTTCATAATGCTGTAATTGCATCGTTCTCTCAAAGCAATGGACGAGAGTGCTCTGCTAATGGAAATTACAAATGGTTGTGTTTTTTTATATAATTTTGGGGGGTTTGTGGAGAGTCTGCGTCTGCTGGTTTCACTCGTTTGCAAGTGATAGATGATAAGAACTAAGAACTGTTTGTTCTTATCAGGACTGGGAGCCCTTGGCAGGTTATTGCTTGAGAAGAAAAGAGGTTTTGTTTCATTGTGTCATGCATGTGTGTGTGAGACAGACAGAGAGAGGAAAGAGAGAGAGAGAGAGAGAGAGAGAGAAAGAGAGAGAGAGAGAGATTGTGTGTATCCTCTATGTGTATGGGTGTGTGATGTGGTGTAATGGGGGTGGGGAGGGGCTTTGTACGCTGTGTGGGCAACATTCTGTTACATATCAGGATGATACAGCTTTGGAGGAATTTTGCATGTTAATCTCATTGGTAATTGGAGCTTTGCGAAATTAGACATCTGTGTCAAATTCTGGCGATTTCTCAACAAATCTAGCTGCATAGGCAACCATGGGACTAGTGGCAGAAGCAACGGAACTTAGAGGGGCCTCATGAGAATGTTTTGTTGAGTAGTTTCTTTGGCTTTACACACACCGTGATGTTTAGCAAAACAACACTTGACTCTACTCTGTATTGCTAACCTGCAGTCTGTGTATGTACTATCTTGTTGTCCTCATGACCAGATTACAGCTGTGCTTATAGTCCTCATAGCAATACTCTTCCTCCTTCTGCATCCCCGTTCCCTCGTTCTCATGTGATATTTGACTCCAATTTTTATTCTTATCTATACATCTAAACCAAGTCCTCTGTTGCTGTTACTGTGCATGTGTGTGTGTGTGTGTGTGTGTGCATGCGTGCGTTACAGTTCAGGCTTTGAGGGCACATGTGGTTGGCCAATACAGCCTGTTCATGACAACTGTTGTTCACAGCAGGCTGGATTATAGATTAGAGGTCAAGGCAGACAAGGGGAGAGAGTCATATCAAAATCCACCCTGCATCTGGTCTTTTAGAGCAGCATAGCAGTAGCTGTGGGATGCTGAAGTGGGTGGTGGGTGGGATGCTGTGTTTTTACAGTTGTTTTTCTAATGTATGTACTGTATGTGTGTGTATGTGAGTGTGTATGTGTGTGTGTGTGTGTGTAATAATAACATAATAACATTGAACATAATATGACGTGAAAACACAGGAATGGGAATTTCAATTACATTCTATATTTTATCTCAAAAAAGTCAGCCAACCAGTGATGCACTTAAATATCTACATGTATATACAGCTGGCCAATGAGGCGAACCTTTTTACTAATTTACTTTGCTTCAGTTTCAGATAAACTTCAGCTTCAGTTTTTGAATATTTACATACCGGTATATACTGTATTTGCATATTTACTTCAGTTTCGATGGACACTTTGGCCTTTAAATCTGTTTGTCTGGCATTTATGTTTGCTGACTGGCTGCTAGAAAAGGCGAAAGGGCAAACAGAAGCACTAGGAGAGCACAATACAATATTGAACAGTGCTACTACAGTGGGCTGTACAATCTGGCTACAACGAGGCAACCATTCGTGTAGAAATATGCAGATTTTACACGAATGTTTCTATTTTTCTTTATGTAAATGTGAGTTCTGTTTATTCATTCACAGGGGGTATATTTGAGACCCTTGAAAATGAGCCTATCAGTGTGGAAGAACTGGCCTTCAAATTTGCGGTGACCAACATCAACAGAAACAGGACGTTAATGCCAAACACCACTTTGACCTATGACATCCAGAGAATAAACCTGTTTGACAGTTTTGAGGCGTCCAGAAGAGGTAGGAATATGTTTACATTAGTATTCCACATTCTTGCTGCCCTACTAATGAGGTTACAGTGGCCAGAATTCAACCTGTCTGACAACGGTCTCTCCTATTGTGTGCCCACTCCATCAGGTCTGTCTAAGTGTTTGAGTGAGGTAATCTAGGAACGAGAGTAATTGAATTAAAGCTTTCTCCCATGGTTAATGAAGTGGCCGGCCTTGTACACTCTCCTTTAATGAAGAGTCTGCAAGTAGCCTCGGCTATTTATCTCATTGTTATTGTCTCATTCTCAAGCACTTAGAATGGGGTGCCCTCAGGGGATGTCAGCATGGTGTTTCTTATGCTCGGAATTTCAATCTGTGTCCACAATTCTTTCTGTCGTCTTTCAATTACTTCTATTGTTCCCTCACTACCTTTTTCCTACCTGTCCTGCATTTCTCTGCCCTCCTGTCCACTGTCACTCCTTCTCTCCTCCCCCCCCCCCCCAGCCTGTGATCAGCTGGCCCTGGGTGTAGCGGCCGTCTTCGGGCCGTCTCACAGCTCCTCGGTCAGTGCCGTCCAGTCCATCTGCAATGCGCTGGAGGTGCCCCACATCCAGACCCGCTGGAAGCACCCGTCCGTGGATAACAAGGACAGCTTCTACATCAATCTCTACCCTGACTACGCCTCCATCAGCCGGGCGGTGCTGGACATCGTGCAGTTCTACAAGTGGAAACAGGTCACCGTGGTCTACGAGGATGCAACTGGTAAGCAGAATGTAAACATAAGCATTGATGGTCTGTAATGTATAGGGTAGAACTGTATGGTAGGCCTTGGAATAGGCTGACTCTAACAGCATATCTGTGATGTATGTGCTTCTCAACTGACAGTCTCTTTAGAGTGTTGAACATATTGAAATTAACTGTTCAATCCAGTGCAGTGCAGCGTCCCCATCCATGTGAGCCGACGTGCTCTACAGTCTCCTGAGCGAGTGCAGATGAATGTGGTGCTTGCTGTGCTCCCTAGCTGTGTTGTCGCTGTGTTGTTATTGGCTTTGATAAAAGGGCACATTTATCATTGCCTGTGTGCCATGCACATCGATCTTGCAAATGCGTTGTGTGCTTCAGATTTGCTGTTTATCGACAAACAGGTGCGGGGCCAGGTTGTGCATCATAATTTATCATGGCTTTTACACAGCGGGATCCCTTACAGGGCTTTTCCCAGGAACACCGAATGTCAGTGCAGAGAAGGGGCTCAGCTCAGGCTGATGGCCAGAATGCCTTGGATCTGCCTCTCAGTTGGGTTAACTTGTATTTATTACACATTTAGTTTTTGCTGGTGTTGGTGGTGGTAGTGTGTTTGTGTGTGTGTGTGTATGTGTGTGTGTGTGCACTGTGTTTGTGTGTTCATGTGAATACATGTATGTGTGTGTACACATAATGCTTGAGGTTGGAAAATGAATGCACAGTATGCATATGCATATATGAAATATTCAAATATTCTTAATCGGACTGTATACCTTGTTTTATATCTTGTTTTAAATAATAATAACTGTGACAAGTGAAAGATAATTGCTGTTAGAAGTACAAAAGCATGTGAAATTTTCAATGGCTTAGTGCCTTACATTTTCATTGGGTTGTAGAAAATACACTGCATTCATTTCTACATTTAATTTTTAAGAAAATAGTTCACACCAAGTAAGTCATTGTTAGGTGAAAGCTGGCTTTCAAGAGGTCACAAGCAGCAACACTGAAAGTCTACCCGAATCACACAGTTAAAGGAATTATCCGGAGTGAAACAACACGTAGCTCTGTTGATTCACATTGCTATGTGCTATCGATAGGTATAAGAACGACAGATTTTCATGCACGGTAGACCGAGTAACGAAACGGCAGCCAGCGCTAACTGATTAGGGCATGTCCGTTTCGTTTTCATATGCCCAATATGCTTAGCGTTAGCGGCCAGTTTGTGAATTCGGTCTACGTTGTACCTACTGCTGTCATTCTGATGCCTATAGACACCATTCAACAGCCTCAGTCAACAGAGCTACGGGTTGATTCACTCCGGATAATCCCTTTAATGAGGCTCCTGTCTCTGGTGTGGAATGTTTTCCCATTGTGTGACAGCCTTGTTATTAATGCATGTGTGCGCCATATTTCATTTTATTAACTCCCTCATAAACACATTTTCTAGCCGTCTCATGCAAATGTTATTATTATTTCTCTTTATATCATGGAAGTTGTAAACAGTCGCACAAATAACAGAGCCGGGTGCATTATGAATGAACGAAGCAATGGAGATAGAAAGAGTGAGGAGGGGGATTTGAAATTCTGTTCTGTAATACAGGCATGAGAACACACTGTACGGGTTCCTACATAGGCTAATCTAAGATTGATGTCTACATGAAAACTAACAGTCCAATGGGTTTCAGTAACATTGGCACACTGTAATCCGGTGCTTGGGTGATTCACATGTAATCTCCTGCTGCACTGTCTACTTAATTGTCATGGAAAGAAGATCAGCTCATTCTCTCCCCCCACCAACCACTCATTTGCTGTCTCCAAGGGTTAATTCGTCTGCAAGAGCTCATCAAAGCCCCGTCCAGATACAGCATCAAGATCAAAATCCGCCAGCTTCCGCCTGGAAATAAGGACGCGCGGCCGCTCCTTAAGGAGATGAAGAAAGGGAAGGAGTTTTATGTCATCTTCGACTGCTCTTATCAAACATCTGCGTATGTCCTCAAGCAGGTATTGCACACCACTTGTTCTCCGCACAGTGTGCCCTTTGTACTGAAGGAGAGGTGAAACCCATTTGTTGAGAACTGGTTAAGTGTTTTCAATTAGGGTGTGCGGGCACCTACAGTAAAAATATAAATTATACCTCTAGGATTGAACATCACAGAACTGCAGGAAAGTCACAAAGTTCAGACAAAGATTTCTACCCTTCCCCCTGTCAATGTTTGCTTTAGGAGTAATAACTTAACTGGAAAAAAACCCTTGGAAACAAAATTAGCTTTAAACATATTTTCAAGGTTGCTTGGATTAAAGGTTTTTTAAATATTTAAAAAGGCCATTACATTACCCACGGGGAATTTGTTATAACTGTTATTTTCTCTGCCAAAGAATCATGTGGTCATATTTCTGTCATTTCCTAATTGGATCCCTGGGAACATGATCCACACCCTACCTACCCTACTTCACTTATGTTCTGCACTTAAGTGAAGTGTACTTCATATTGTCTCAGCCGCGGGGTCAGTTTCCTTGTAGAGGGCATGTGGATTAATAGACTAAATTTCCTGCTGAAAATCCAACGCCCTGCGCGGATGAAAAGACACTCGGTACGCTTTGATCTCGCTGCAGATTACAGCGCACAACCAGAGAAAGCAGCATGATGTAGAAGGCTAATGACACACCGTAGGAAGACACTGAGCTGAGCGTGGCCAAGATGTGCCGCAAGACAGAGACAGGTTTTCCTCTAGTACTAATAAAGCAGAACAAACTGCATTAAAAGCACCTGGGGGGGGGCCAGCCACTGACACTACACGTGCATCCTTGAAATGGGATCCATAGCACCTTATTGGCTATCTGCCTATTATGATTTTTTGTATACTGACATGTACACGGCACTGATGGTCATGGACATTTCCTTTCCCACCTATGTTTAGAGTCTTTACTGACAAGCTTCTATGGATGTTCATGTAAATGTTAACATTTTCAGTGTGTTGCAACAAACTGCATCAGTATGAAACTGTTATCCTCCAAATTCAATAGGCTTCCGTTACAGGTCGTTGTCTGGCATGTATTGGGCTATAATTGTGCTTGTCTGAAGTGAGACGAGAGGAGCTGAAATCACAGCATGTTTTCTTTCTTTCATAGCTGCTGTCAATGGGAATGATGACAGAGTACTACCATTTCTTCTTCACCTCTCTGGTAGGTAGTATAGGTCGTCAGCAAGTGGAATGCCCTTTGCAAATGTCATTGCCGTTTGAATGTAGAGAAACCTGTTGTGATATTCAGTAAAACCAGGATGAACCTATGATGTCAATATCTAGCTATTTGTTAAGGTATTGCGTTCTTTTGTGCATTTTTGTGCTACAGTAAAAATCCAACTCCATTTGACCTCTCTCTGAAAGACACATTTCAGGTTCAAAGCTGTTTCAGGAAGTATGTGTATGTATGTGTGCATGAATGTTCTGTATTCGCATTATACAGTATGTATGTAATCACACCCAGTGTAATTGGCCTATTGATGCATTCCCTCATTCACCACCTCAAGCCAGCATATGATAAGCATTCCTGCAGGTGATATATACTGTATATATATATATATATATATATATATATATATATATATATACATATATATACATATGTTTGTGTTTATTGTTTGTATGTATGTAAGTTTGCATTACGTGGTTATACTGAAGATTGTATAAACCTCAGGATTTACCTCTGATATTTTGTGTCTCTGGCTCCTCTGAACCCCTGCAGGACCTCTTTGCTCTGGATCTAGAGCCGTACCGCTACAGTGGCGTCAACATGACAGGCTTCAGGCTCCTTAACATAGACAACCCCCGGGTCTCCGCTGTGGTGGACAAGTGGTCCATGGAGCGTCTGCAGGCCCCTCCCAAGCCTGAGACTGGGCTGCTGGACGGCATGATGACGGTGAGGCAGCTCTAGGACTTAGTCAACCCAGTCTGAGCCACTGGGGCTTTCAGAGATCAGCTGAATAGAAAAAAGCAAACCACTAATCACAGACTTATAGAAAAGCTAGTAGAGTGAATAAACGGTTTTGATACTGTGAGAGAAATTAGGTTTCTGCATTTAGTAGTGCACTCAACAGTGAACACAGAGTAAGTTGATGTGTACACTATCCCTTTGCTCAAGACACTTTAGCCCTGTTTTACCAGCTGGGGACTTGTACTTCGGTACCCCACAGCTACCCCACTGGTGTGTACATTCACTCAGCTATAGATTCTATACATTATATGCACACATATGTGCACACATACACTGACACACATGCACAAACACCCTCTCAAACACACCCATTACACAGTCACTATACATATACATAAACATACACATACACCTGTAGCCTACCTCAGTTATTGATATCCAGCACTGAACTGAGTCTGGTTAATGTGTTTACAGACGGAGGCGGCCCTGATGTATGACGCCGTGTACATGGTGGCGGCAGCGTCCCAGCGAGCCTCCCAGATCACTGTCAGCTCCTTACAGTGCCACCGACACAAGCCCTGGCGCTTCGGCTCACGATTCATCAACATGTTTAAAGAGGTACTCATGCTGCCCAATTATCATTACATTCATATGATATTTTAGAATCATTATTTGCATGGATTCAAATGAGATGATGCTTACATATTCTTTGGCCTATATCTGACTCAGTTTGTGGAGATGATGCAGACGTAAATCGTTGAGAAAATCAGGTTACTGTTGGTGCAGAGTTTGATTATCAGGTTTGGTTTGTTTGCTTCAGGGTATGCAAATAGGGCTTTCACAATTAAATTGTGGCATTTCTGTTTGCATTGTTAGATTGGCTAATAATATGCACAGCAGTTTGTGGAGTGGCATTTTGTTAGCCGTCTTCAGCACCCAGATAGGTGTCTAAGCGTAGCTGTCAGCCAGGTACTGCTGCTGCTGGTGACTTCTGCTGTCACCTACGTCCACAATCAGCAAGAATTCACGCCACTTTACCAACTAAAGAATCGCTTATGAAATCTGCGCTGCACTTGACTCCACTGACACACTACTATCTCCTGGCGCTATGCTGTTTAAGGTTTCTTTTATGTAGCTTAATTTTTGTCCTCCTTTGTAAGTCGCTTTGGATAAAAGCGTCTGCTAAATGCATAAATGTAATGTAAATGCAATCTCTCACATATCAGTTTCAGTATTCTGTACGTTCGGGATGGGATGTTACATGCACTTGTCTAATCACAAAGGTCTCTTGAAGAGTTAGGTCAGCTGCACTGGATAATCAGTGTCCCAATCATTAATCATCTGGTTCAGAGACACATCCTGGCTGCATGCTTATGAAGTCTGAAGATTATGTTGAGCAGCCTTCATTTACATAACTAAGCGTTTAAAGACAGGGCACACAGCATTAACACAATGCAAGACAAGTTGGAAGTTCATTAAAGCAAAACGCACGCACACACACACACATACACGGAAATCAACATGGGGCATATGACTGATTTCGGCCGATGCATAATTACTTCCATTTAATAATTAAAAGACGCTGATGATTGTGACTCACATTACATGCTTTCACTAGTGCCGTGGAGCTAATTAAACACAAATAGTGAGACTGGACCTTTAAAAAGTAAACCAGCACAGAGAGACACAGAGAGACCTTTGGTCATTATAAAAGAGACCCTCATGGGTTCATCATTAAAAAGGTGGGATGTAAGAGCTAACCTGTTGTCCATACATCAAAGGCATTTATCAGGAAATAAGAATCATATTGTATTGCAGAAATGTTCAGTCACCTTTCAATAGAGGTTTACATGTAGTGATACTAAAACATTGAAGTCGCTGCTTAAAGAATTTTAAAGCACCCGAGTACGGGGCAAATGAGTAAAGAGCAGTGTCAGGGATTGTCTTAATGCGTTTGTTGTTATAGGACACTAGACGAGAGAGGCATGAAAAGCAATATTGTAAGCGCTTCACACAGAGGGCGGTGGGAGGTATCAATGTAGGGGAGCCCTCCCCAGATTAGACAGCAAAAGTAAACAAAGTGTGGATGAGTGACAGAATCAGAGCATTGGGATTTTGCTTGGGTCTCCGCTACAGCGCGAAACATTGGTGAAGTTTGAGGCAGCAGAAAAGCTCACACACTTTTCATTACATGGCAGTATTGATGTTTTTTACATGAACCAAGACATTTATTCTTAAGACTAAGTTTTTGTTGTTGTTTGGAAGAGCGTGAGGTCCCCAACACACAACGCACACACAAATCATCTTTACTTACATTCAGTTAGTGCAATAACAGGAGAACAAGGAAGACACAAAGACAGACAGAGCAAGGGAACGAGGAAACGGTGAACAAAGGCAGAGACTCACAAGACAAGAAACAGACCACCCAGTGACATTGGTAAAGTCTAATTATAACCCTGCCCACATTTACTTCCCAAAACAGTGTCCATTGTGTTATTTGATGCATACAAACTTCAAGGCTTACTGCTGTTCAGCAGCCATTTTGAAAAACATGACATCAAAGCCAGCATAGAGACTTTTTGGGGATGGAAACGTCGGCAGGGTACCAATTACATTTTGAACTACCGTTAGCTATCTTGCGCTGCCAATCTATCGTCTTTGGCACAGGATCAAGAAGTAAACAAAAACAGGAAGTGGCAGACAGAAGGATATAAATTATAGAGTGTGGAACAAGGGAACAGGACAGGACAGAAGAGAATAATGCATAATTGTTGTTGTGGTTTTGTTTTGTTTTTTAGTGTTACTGTTTTATGAAGTTCTCAGAATACATTTCACTTATATTTAGCCCATGGTTAACAGCATCATTTAAAAAGAAAAGATAATATGTTTGCCATTGTTCGTTTTCTAGAGCAAGTAATCCTTGAATAAGTCACTCCACTCAATTGAACTATAGTGTAATCAGCGTGACATTTATAGGGATTTGTGGGGAGTGAAAGGTAACATTTGTAACTGCGTTTTCGTGTCGCCCTCTGAGCTGTGGGCTTCACAGGCTTGTTGTTGTGTCGTACAAGAGGCCCCAAAGCAGATGCTGCATAATTTGCGCTTGCAGCGCTTAGCATGTGATGATGACCCTCCTATTGCCAGACGCTTGCCGTTTGTGGTGGATAGGATTGAGTGGGGATTTGCTCATGGGAGTTGTAATGATGAGTTTTGTAAATCTCCTGCAAAGGCCAAGCGGTCCCCAAGTGAAGCCGCGTGTGATCCTTCATCAGAGCCAATGCTTTGTCCACGTGGAGGGTCTATCATGCTCCTCCACCCTGACATCACCCCACATGGGACTGAGCACCATGACCGCTCACAGAGAGGCACATAATGGACCTGGGCGTTCAATCCGGCCAGGCTGTGGATCAGATGTGGGCCACATGCGATGCAGAGCTGGAACCCTTCAGGAATATGCGAATATCTGGAAAAGTAATCAAACGCTAGCGAAAAAGGCCTTATAGGTCTGTCACTGACTAAAGAACCTTTCATTTCCATTTGGCCATATCTGCTGAAGGCCTATCACAAGTTCACTCCTGTTAGAGAAGTTGAGGACATTTCTCTGGAGTCGACTAAGTTATACCCAAGTGGGAAGTGCTTTGGCGTATTCTTTAAAGTCTCCTATTTGATTCTGTTTCATCAGAGCTATTGAGAAGTTACTGAAGTGCTTCCATTGCCTTTTATATGCCTTTAAAATTTCACAGATGTGTCATTTTAATATGCCTATTAGGTGTGAATAAGCTGAAAGCAGAGAGCCATTACATAGTGATTGCTCACATATCCTTAGCGCCCCTGGCTAAAGCAAAGATTACTGATGTTTGTAAAAGACTTTTTATTCATTATGGCCTGAAGGGAGATTTAAGAATCAGAAGCATGGAGCCCAGGAATACCTAAAAGGGAAGCTTCTTCAATTACCCCTGCAGCAGGAAATAGTGTTTTTTTCCCCCTTCCTTTTTCAGTTTTTCAGTTTTCCTAAAGCCGGAGGTTCAGTATCACTAGACAACACTAAAGGAGTCATTAACAGAGAAGATTGAAACTAATGGGAGAGTTGTGTCATCCCTGCAGCCACCCCCCCCAAACACCCCAAGGCAACATATCACCTCTGTTGTTCTCCTGTGTCCTTCTCATACTAACATATTCACAAGTAAACTAAATGGTAAGTAAACTAAGTGGTTTAAAAACTACTCCTATTTTTTTGTAGATTTGAACAAGGTTTTCCCTTGCCGGTGCTCAGGTTTTTACCTTGGTCCTAAAAGCCATTAACTTTTTTTCGCCCGCCCCATGTGGGTAAAAAATCATTATGACTATTAGTCATCGTATTGTTTGTAAGAAATGCTGAGTTAACAGTTACAGTATTAGAATAAAGTAATAGAACGTGCCCTAAATAGATCCTCAAAAGACACACTCTATCAGTGTCAGATGGAAAGTGCAGCCCCTGGCCAGAGTAATAAAGTTTGGCTGGCTCTTTTTAACTGAGCAAAGAATCTCAGAGCCAAACTGTGGTCATAAACTTCACCTCATTCAGGTCTGTGTCTTCATGGTTGGCTGACTCCATCTCCATCAGTGCATAGGTTTTTACCTTTCCTTTTAAAAGTTGCCTCAATATTCTCAGTGAAATAGTGTGTGTGTGTTTGTGTGTGTGTCTGTGTGT
>JAGFZM010000064.1:1369876-1422472 GCA_017657215.1 Limnothrissa miodon
TGAGTGTGTGTGTGTGTGAGTGTGTGTGTGAGAGAGTGTGGGTATGTAAATGTGTGTGTGTGTGTGTGTGTGTGTGTGTGTGTGTGTGTGTGTGTGTGTGAGTGTGTGAGTGTGAGAGAGAGTGTGGGTATGTAAATGTGCATTTGTGTGTCTGTGTGAGTGTGGGCACTTTTAGGATACATGACTTCCTTCAAGGTGAAAAGAAAAATGTGTAAAAGGCAAACGCTGAAACGAAAAAGGAAAAGTGGAAAACACAGAAATGGAATAGACCTCCGAGTAAACTCTCATCCGTCCTAAAAATTGATAGCAGCCAATGATAAACAGCTCAGAGCACAGAGGCATCGCAGACGTTCTCTGGCTAACTACTCCTCTCCAGATGAATGTTGTTCTACCTTGAAATGAGGTCATTTTTCCAAAAGGGATCGGAGAGCTGCAGTATGTAACTGTCCTAAATCGTGCAGGCAATCACTCCCTTGCAGACTGTTTCCCTCCCTCTTCAGGCCTTAATCCTCATTTGTTTCCCCCTGGTGCACCTATGTCCCGGGGCTGACCCGTCTCGCAGCACAAAGAGAAAGACGGGAAGACACAAAAGAACCAAGACAACAGCACCTCTCCTGTCATTTTAGATTATGTTACCCTTATAGATTATTTTTACAAGTGTTTTGCCTTGGGAGGTCTCTGCAGAGGCTACGGCAGTCACAGGGCAGGCTGGAAAATGAGAAAATGATTCTCTAATATGAACAGTTTTAAAGAGGACATTTTAAGGTTTATGTAACGGCTCGACAAAAATGAACCTATATAATTGCAATGTGATGTGTATTGTTGAGTTATGAGTCATGACACTAAGTAATGACATGCCCCTACCCCACATGACTGATGTAAATGACCAGGTGACTCGGGAGCATAGACACAAACATTACGTCTGCATTTTCATCAGCATGTGTCTTTTGTGAACCCCTGCACTGACGAGTTTGTGACTATGATTTTTTTTTCTAATGGCAACTTCTGATGTATCAGTGGAGGGAGAGATGGAGAGAGGGCATATTTCAGATGCCATTAGATTCATTTCACTCCTCCAAATAGAACAGCTCTGCTGACTGACAGTTGGACAGCTCTGCTTGAATAAGACAATTTGTCCAGCTGAAGTCAAATTTCTGGTGGTGTGTGTGCATGGGGTGGGGTGGAGGGAGGGTGAATGGGTCTGAGTCCAGTTGCTTGTCTGACTGGTGAGCTCTCAGCTAAGATTCCTGGATGGATGCAAGATTGGATGGGAGGGAATGGGAAGCACTGCTATAGACCGATTCCATTCCCACAGAATACACATTAGGCTTCAGTTATGAAATACTGCTGCATAATCGCTGGCCGCATTGGTAATTTAAAGATGTTTCCATACAAAAAACAAAACAAAACAAAAAAAAAACAATGCAAATAACGTCCATAAAAAGTTGTTCATAATATAACACATGTACAGCCAGAAGAATGCCTTAGATGGCATAAGCAAAGTTTCAGACATTGTGTGTGTGTGTGTTGGGGGCGGCGGTGGCTTGTCTTTGCGTTAATCTCACGTTGTAATGACAGTTTAAGGTTTTGGTATTTTGATGAATTCCGGGATTGAGCTTAAAACTGCTTTCATTTTGTTTGCTGGTCTTTAATCTTCTAACCCTGGTCCTTAATCAAAACTCGGAAGCAGGTTTTTAATCTCGCATGAATGAGGCCGCGGATTACGTGCCTCTGACCTTGCCATGCTGCACAGCTGCCTCAGACGCAAATCAGTCCTCTCATCCTGTGTGTGTTTGCTTATGCGGGTATGCATGTGTGTGTGTGTGTGTGTGTGTGTGTGTGTGTGTGCGCGTGTGTATGTTGTGTCTCTCATTGGTCCATATTCTTAGAGTCTTTTTTTAAGGGTGGGGGAAGAGAAGAACACCAGATTCACAAAAATAGCAGCTGTGCACCATATAGAAAAAATGCTCCATGTCACATGATCTATCATATGGGCCTAGGGTTATGTGCTTAAGGACGGAAGTGTGGCCAGTAGCAGATCTTTGGCCTTCAAGTGGAGAATCTTCACAGATCAAACAAGTCACGTTATATTCGTGTCTGACAACGATTGATGTTCAACACAGATGAGAAACTTAATTCTACTTTGCCTTCTAAGCCTTGACCACTACTTGTGACATTATTTTTTTTAAAATATATGGAGTATAGCTCGAGGAAATGCTCTAACAATTTTTCAAAGAATGATTACTGAATCAGTGGAATCTAGAAAACCTAGAAAAATGCAAACATTAGGGCAAGGACAATCAGATATATAAAAAATGGATGTCCCCATCAGGGCTCATTACTGCCTTTAGATTGCTTAGACTTTTTGAAACATCACTGTCATTAAAATAAAATCAATCATATAAAAAATACAAATGAAAAAAATACAAAATTCAATTCGAAATTCATGGTAATGATGGATGGTCATCACAGGCCTACTTCTCTTAAGGACACACAGTACAACAAGCAATTTGAATTGAATTCGATCATTACAGTGCCATTAGAATAATTTGGACTTCAAAATAAGACAGTAAGTAAAAGGCAGAACACAGAGTTCTGCCTTCGACTGGAAATTGACATCTTAAAAACATCTCTTGTCTTGAATATTTTGGGCACCCAGCTTTTTCAGACATAATAAGCCATAAACTTTTGGGCACAAAGAAAACAATATTTTAAAGATCCCATAACTACTGCACTTTACCAGTTCAGATATCTCTTCAGGTAAAAAAAAGAAAAAGAAAACAATATTACTACTAAAAAAACTCTTTAATGGTGGTGCTTAAATTATGTTTATTTTGGCTTATTATAAGCTCCATACATATGCATTTTTATTCCAATGTGAACTCATCAAAGTTTCAAGTGCAAAGCTTTTCATAAAATAAATCACCCCAAGTATGAAATACTTCAATTCCACTGTTGCTAATTAATCTCACAGCTCATAGCCATTTGTTCCTGTTTTTATTGTGGCCAATGCTGTTTTTCTCACCAGAAAGTGCTGTGAACTGCCTCTGTGCACAAAATGCCTTACACAATCTAATGATTTACATACTGTAGTTTGAATCGTCTAGGAATTGTATTGCAACCTTGGAGCCAATGTTAACTTATCCTGAATAAAGCAATGATGATTCATTAAAATGATATCAGAATTATCTGATGACAAAGAACATTGGCACTATACTGGCCTGCACGCAGAAGAGGAGTGATAACGTTGGAGATCCATCTAAACAAGATTAAATCTCCTACTTCTCTTTTCACCCACTCCCGGTAATAGGACAGGAGTAAAATGACCTTTACTCTCATTCAGAGACTGGTTGGAGATGTAGAGCAAGATTACATAAACATTCGAAATGGCATTATAAATGAAAATATGGAGGTGTAAAAAAAATGATGACTGTGGCATTCAACAGCGCTATGAATAGGCCTACTGTGCAGTTCACAAATACTGTACATGCCAAAGGCCACTAGAGGGAGTAGTCGTCCTCTCATTGTATGTTCCGGATCACAGTATTGTGAGGAATTTTAATTTAGATCTTCTCTAAAAAATAGCTTCATGTTTCATGTCATGTTACAGCATACAATGCATGCTATGACCACTCTATTAACAATATGTTTTCTTTTTCTAAGATGCTTAAAAACGGATACTTATTCCACATTTAACCATTAAAACCTCCATTATGGAGCTAATACTATCATTTCAGTGTTAATTTCTAAATCATGTGTAGTAAGGTTAAAGTAAAATACTAGAAAACTACTGCCCCCTTGTGGTACTCTTAGGACATGACAACATAGGAAGTGGGAGGATGAGGGGATGTACCATTACACAAGAACTGTTGATGCATTATTGAAGCTGAAAATGACATTCAACTACCTCATATTACAGAAAATACATATATATGTTAATACAGGATAGATGTATTATAATGACAGCAATTATGCTAATGGATTCATGGGAAATGTGGTAAGTATTTGTGTGTATGTGTGTGTCTGTGTTGACCAGCTTTAAAGTGTAACGTCTTTTATGAAGAATAATGCACTGCCTAAGCTTTGGCTTTGTTAAAATGGGTAGCATTTACTAAATTGTGAGTGAGCTTGGATTAAAAAAAAAAAACAGAGAGAACAGACAGACATTCTGTGCCTGTGTATAAGTATACACATCAAAACATATAATTCCCTTCTTTGCATGACTATGAGGTAATTGTCTTCTCAGGACAGGGTCACTGTTGAGATTACAGTAATCTAGAGGAACCATATTTCAACACAGGACTTTCAAATTCGCTTGTATGATGAGCAGCATGTGGCTAAATAGATCCAGTCATATCCCATTCAGTCATATCAAACCTCTTTCAATCAATTCACCACAGTCTGCTACTTTTATTGTAATGGCAGTGTTATTTCAGTGCTGTGGCTAAATGGCTGTGGCTATGGTGATGGGGCCATATGATGGCAGCCTGATACCCAGAGCTCCTGCTTTTGTTTTCACACTTTCCGTTTTTTTTTTTCAGTTCCTTTAATCTTTCATGACAAGCCTTGTTTTGAACCATGAATTTTATTTTTCTATTACATGCAATTTTTGTTTTTGTCAGTCTTTAATAGTTTGGAAAGTTAAGATTAGTTAGCATTTTTACCAAGCTCTTTTATTCAAATAACATGCTCTGACTGATCAGTCAGTTTGGTGAGCCACTTCACTTGCGGAGCCTTAAAACAAACGTACTTGCTTTTATGCAATTTCCCAATGAGTTATTTTAGTATTTCAATGAATCAATGAATGAATAAATCCTAACCATAGGACCTTAGACCTAGTGTCCCAGGATAGATGGGTTTTAGCATTGCCACCACTACTTTTGTTGTAATAATCACATGTACTCTTCATGTAACACAACCTCCTTATAGTTATGCAACAATTCTATTGCCAATTTAGGCCCTTAGAACTACACAGTGTCATTGCGTTGTTATGTTTGGTACAAAAACAAACACTCATGGGGGTAAAAATGTAATGCGTTTTATTTCATGTCTTCTTTTGCGGGGCACTATATCCATCAATAGAGTGCTGCATTCTTAAGGCGCTGAGGATTATAGAGACTCTTATCTTTTCCACAGGACCACCGCTATTTCCCCTCAATCCCAAAGTACAACTGGAAAATCTCCCCACAACCCTTCTCATTGAGGAACTGGTACAGCTGCCCAAGGTCCATGTGATTTCCTCGGTTTCCATGGGGATCAAAAATAGCCTCTTCGAACCCTGTGAACCTGCGGAGCGAGGCCACGCTTACATCTATGCGGCCATCAATGCTGTCCAACGGAATATCTTCTCGATGGCGAATCATGATCCTCTTCCATGTCAGGCACTTTACTCTGAGGAAATAAGGAGTGAGGTGAAAGAAATATTGAGTCTGCTCTTCAAATAAGTCTATACATGAAAGAAAGGGGTATTACAGTTTTTCTCAAGGCTTTTTCAAATTCTATTTCCATAGATTAGAGAATTTATTATGAGACCCAGCTCCTCCATAGGCACCTATTTTTTCATCTTTTATCACCCGTTGTGTTAACATCTACAGAGGGTAGCTGGCTGATTAAATTTATGCATTTCACAAGCTGAAATCTTTCTTTAATTAATTGCTTGTTTTTGCTTTTGATGTTTTTTGGTTACCTGCTCCAAAATTCATCACATGCAATTCTAAGTCCCTCCACACAAACAACCCCAGGTTTGCCTGGCATGCTGAAACCAGTGAGGTTGAGCTCTTTGGACCATTCCAGAATGTTCTTTCTTTTACTCTTGTTGTAGATATGATGGCTGTAGATCCAAAGTCGAGTAAATGTGTCCTGGGTGGGCGCTGGCAGTATATCTTTCTTTGGATCAACCACTGACACGCTCTTGTCAATGTACTGAGCTGCATTATCTTTTACCCACTCCAATGCTGATAATATGCAAACTTCTCCAGAGCAGTTGTCTAGTAGATAGGAGTTGAGGTCACTGTGCAGTTGGGTTTGTTGAGCCCTGCTAAACTGAGCACACCTGTCAGATTAAAAGTAACAAATAAATGACAAACATTAAGACATAATGTGATGTTACAATGACCATTAATAATTGATGGCACAATGCAAAATACCCCAACTTATTGCATTACATTAAATAAAACCTACCTGACAGAAATCTCTGGTAGGACTCTGGGATAATCAGACACATATCTGCAAGAGATCGTAATGTCCACCTGAGGAGATTTTGGTTAAAACAATAACCTGCAAAGTTAGATTGATGACAAAAGAATAGTACCAATGAGCTAATACAAAAACACAGGATTCATACACATGTTTACAATCACCCCTTTTATGTTGATAGTATCCATTTTATGTTTTATCACAAAATCAGGTCTAGAATGTGGAGGTGTATTCGAGGCCCTCTCTACGTATTCCCTCAACTCTGCAAAAGCCAGCTGGTCAGTGACGACAAACTCCTCCTCACTTGGGAACATGCTGGTCAAGAGCTCCAGCTCGGCCATCTGAGCTTCAGCTGCTTCTAAAGCCATTTCTATAGCGCAGGTAGTTGGCTACCGTTCTATATAGTAGCCTATACTATAGGCTTGGTTCAAAGTGCAAGAATTTGCCACGATTAGGTGCCTACTCTTTCGACAGGTCCCTTCTGTTCTCTGTTCTGCTGCATTATTTCATTATTTTGGACATGCTAGCCCAGAGCACTAATATCTTCTTAGGTGAAATAACATAACGACTATAACATAAGTCAACACTCAATACTTTCAACCCTTCCACGACACATACTCTCGCTTCTCACAATTAACGAATGCACAGCAAGGCACATAACTGCAGTGGACGTTTGTGGTATAAATAATCTGTACCTTTCTAACAACGAACAATTACATGTCGCGTACTTATCCAGTTTACATAGACATCTGCAAATAAGAGTACCCTTACCAAGAAGTTCCGGTGCAGAAGGAAGTAAATCATTTTCCTGCTGATTCCACGTTAGTCGTATTTGCAACTCAGTTTTCTTCTATAATGTGTCAATTTTAGAATGTTTGCGTTACAATGTGTTGTTCTTGTAAGATTGCCGAATCATGGAGCTCCATTTACTTTTAGAATGAAGATGATGTCTCGCCAACACGCGACTTTTAATGTTGTTCACTTGAAAGACCACACAAATCCACGCTTTTAACTTCAGGTAGCAATGAATGAAATAATGGTGTTTGATCACTCATACTAGCATCGCTATACAGATTTGACATTATAAAACTGTTATTATATTGTGTCATGTTTCACTAAAGGAAACGAGATGAGTTATATACGTTAATGTTATTCATAAACAGAAGGAAAATTTTACTAGGCTCGAAAGTTAAACCGTGTCGACATTTTGGTAACGTTAAACGAAACTCTAGCTAGCAGCTGAAATTAAGTTGCTAAAATGTCTTTTTAGATAACATACTTTAACATAGTAGATAACGTTATATGTATGTTTACGGTCTTCGTTGATATTCTTTAGTAACCACGTTAGACAAAAAGACCTCGATGATGTGAATCAACTGTGTTACAGAAGCTACCAAAGACTGTTCTCTGTAAATGGAGTAACTTTTGGCCGTTCTCTCTCGCCCGTGTCCGCCAGAGGATATCATGTGTAAAATGAGGGCACCAAAAGTGATCATATCCAGTGACACTAATTGTTGTCAATTGCTTAATCAATGACAGATTTTCCTGGTAATCCTCTGCCACGAGTGATGGGTAAGAAGAAAGGGAAGGACAGAAGTTCTAAAGAGGAGAACTGTGTCGACTTGACAGGTATAGTGCCTAATTGAATCCCAGGAGAAATGAAGTAGTCATCCAACTCCAACATTAAAGAGCCTCTCGATCTCTCTGTCAAGGCCCTTCCTGTTCCCACATTCGCAAGGGAATAGACCATGGCTTGTTTAAGAGGACAGCTCCCAATGTCGATTGGAACTCATGTCAGGACTGCCAGGAGGGACAGAATACAAATTCTGAAGATAAAATTAATAGAGAGCCACAGGTTATATGGATGTGCCTGAAATGTGGGCACAGGGTGAGTAGTATCGTGTTGCACAATATGACAATGTGTTACAGTGTTGGTGTTATGAGTGCTACTCTTCAGGGATTTACTGCTATTGCTGTTCACCTTAGATTTAAATTAATATCTACACTTTTGCCACCAGAGGTCCATTACAACAGGGAATTAATTAATGTGGTGCCAGAGTACAGGTAGCATTCCATATTTTTCCTCTTCTCAGAGTAATCGTCCCTGCGGTCGTACTCACAGTAGGCACAGTTAACTCGTATGGTGCTAGAGCACAGTTACCTCTCTTCCCTAGTTAGGACTCAAAGTGATCACACAAACTTGATGTCAGGGGTCAAGTGTACTCGGGTGTATGACCCTAAGTCACCATCAGTAGAAAACCCAGTTTTCACTGCGTTTGAACTATGTTCCAATGTAATATTCAACAAAAATGATTCTTAATTGAAAGGGCTGTGGGAGATACTCAGAAGATCAACATGCTGTGAAACACTTTGAGAAGCCACGTTCAGATCCTCATTGCCTAGTACTGAATCTAGACACCTGGAGTGTGTGGTAAGTAGTCTCTATCTCTGTCTGTCTCTCTCCCCCCCCCCCCCCCTCATATTTTCCTGTACCAGTGGGTGCAACTTCAGGCCCTAAGCTTACACAGCATTGTCTCTGGTCTCTGTCTTTCAGGTGCTACATCTGTGATGATGATATTCAGTATTCTAGCACAGGGCAGCTGGCTCAGTTGGTGAGCAATATAAAAAAACTGGCACTATCAGAAGGTGTCCGAAAGGTTCCTAAAACAAGTGAGTACAGAGACCCATCTAGGGACAATGCAGTATTACCACACAAACGATAGGATTTTAAACAGTCTGTGCAGTTTTGTTTATGTCACATGACAACGCATATTATGCTTATTTTTAGAAATTGCTAGATATGGTGTTAAATTACATCGACAAGGTGAAAAAGCCATATTTGCCATAAGTCTTTTTTTTTTTGTATTTTTTGGTGTGCTTGTAGAAGAATGGAGTATCAGCCACGATGATTCTCCAGATGTGAATACCAATGCTGTAGAGGAAGAGAAGGAAAACAAAAGCACACAGAAGAGGAGTGTTAAGAAAGACCCCAGTCCAAAGGGAAGGACAACTGAGACCATAGGAAACAGTGATGCAGTAGTTTCAGTCAGGGGTCTAAGCAATCTTGGCAACACCTGCTTCTTTAATGCTGTTGTACAGGTGAGCAGGTTAAAGTCTCTTTTCTCAGAATAAGACAACACACCTCCTACATGTATGCTTCTCGCATCAGATCTTAAACAGGTTATATAGTAAATGGTAAAAGGACTTTATATCAGTCAAACAGGAAAATAATCAGTCATGAATCATCCAGAATACTCAAATGAATTATTTTTAGTCCTTTATCTACATGTAGTTTGAAATGGACAGTCATCAGGAGCTACAGATTTTCTGACTACCTTTGCATTTCCATAGAATCTGTCCCAGACCCAGCTTTTGAGGGTGGTCCTCAGTGGTGTTGCTAATGAGAAGCGCACCGTGACTCTGACGCCAGGCAACTCCTCAAAACTAGTAAGTTAGAAGCAACATTCAATGTTTTTTTTTTTTTTTTATTCACTGTTTTTAACATTCAATGTTTTTAGAACATTGAATAATACTTTATTTCCACTTTATTTTATTTTTTTTCTCGATAATACAAAAATCTGTGTCTCTATATTTGTCTATATTAGTCGGTTTACAGGAAAGATTAGCCTGGGCCCACCCATACTTCCTGTGACGCTATATTAAATTTCGCGAGCAAGTCAGTATGGCCATTGTGCCGATTTAGAGGAATTATTTTTCCCAGATCTGTGGGCACCAATGATAAACGAGCTTACGCATACGTCATCGGAATGAGTGGTCTGATTCGTTGTAGATTTGTCAAGTAGTACGAGTAGTACAGAGGCATCTGATGGACGCAGGTTAAGCCCGCCTCCCAGAAGACGTTTAGTAATGTAGGATGGCCAGACTAAGCACCTATGAGCTTTGTCGCGCAAGCCAGGCTAAGGAAAGATGACTTGACAGCCTAATTTAATACTTTGAGCACCTGCATATTATTTAAGACTGAAATAATTAAGATAATTTTGTTATGATTCAATGCAGACAGGGAGCTTTGTGAGTGTGTGTGACTGTGTATGAGTGTGTGTGTGTACACATACATTCTATACTAGTTTGAAGCAGTATTAGATATCAAGCTCTAAGCCCCAGGAGGCTGTAGGCTCCACTGATTTTAGATCAGATGAAAATGGAAACTAAACTGGCATGATAAATAAGGTAAACAAACGTTTGTGATCGAATGTGTAGTGAATGCTGATTTTGGATATCCCTGGAATGAAATCACGTTCAGTAGTAATTCGAAATCTCTCTTTCATGCTATTTTGAGGGTTCTCTCCTTGTGGGGCTTGATAAGTTAAATCCGTTTTGTTAAACTGTTGTCTAAAAGTACACCACCCTTATTTTGTAAGCAATATAACAGTTAAACAGTTTTTGGAAAGTGGTCCAAGCACCTTATCTGCAGTTGCTGCTCAGTTTCATTAATTGACTAGTCTTACCCCTCACCCCCACCCTGCCCCATAGGAGCCCATTGAGGTGCAACTAGATCAGCCTGGATCCCTTACCCTTTCCATGTGGCAGCTGCTTAACGAGATCCAGGAAACCAAGAAAGGGGTTGTCACTCCCAAGGAGCTGTTCACTCAAGTGTGTAAAAAGTAAGGCTGGCTGAACAACATTGAATTGTTCGCACCCCCCCCCCCCCTCCCAACACACACACACACACACACACACACACACACACACACACAATTCTTCCCTCAACACTGTCACAGGAACTGTTGTGGACTCTTATAGCAATGCAGGAAATTAAAAGAGTGCTGAAGGCTCACTGACCGATGCTCTTGATCGCTACTTCAGGGCTGCCAGGTTCAAAGGTTTCCAGCAGCAAGACAGCCAGGAGCTGCTGCGGTACCTGCTGGACGGGATGAGGGCTGAGGAAATTAAAGTAAGAGCTGCTGCTAGTTGGGTAATTGAGATGTTGGGGGGGGGGGTATTGATCGTTTTTTAATGGGAGTTCTTACCATAGAAATGTTCCTACAGTATGGTTAAGGATTCCAAGAGTCTTGTTTAGCTTTGAAATTGTCTTTGTTCACAGAGATTTAAATGTGGAATATTAGAAACTCTGAAAAACTCAGGAAAGAATGCAGATTCAGAAGAATCCAAGACAGTAGTGAAAAGTAAGCAGTATTCTTAAGTCATGTAGTATGTTTTGTGTATTTTTCCAAATATATAGATATATTTATATCCTAATTAAATAATGCTTTGTTAACAGACTATGAAAGAAATGGAGCGCTCAAAAACTTTGTTGACCACGTCTTTGGTGGAGAGATGACCAGCACAGTGATGTGCAAAGAATGCAAGACTGTATGTAGCAAAAGTATTGTTATTCTGAAGCGTTCACTCGCTTACAAGAGTAGATATTAGGAAATGAAACGATCTGACAGCACTTGTTGTTTCCCCCAGGTGTCTGTCGTGACAGAAATGTTCCTGGACTTGTCACTTCCTGTTTCAGATGAGGTATTGTAACTCCGGGCCTTTTTTTCTGCATAGTCATAATGTTCATTGAGCTGTAGAACAGCATTAATATCACACTGTTCCCTGTAGGCATACAGGAAAAAGAATCAAAAGAAAGTGGTACAGAAAAGCAGTTTGAGTGATGATGAGGAGGACAGCCCTATGGCATTGGTCAATGGAAAAGATGATGTACCATCGGGGGCAGGCAGTAAGTACCAGCAGAAGAAGGCAAAGAAACAAGCAAAGAAACAAGCAAAGGTAAATCTATGGAAAATGCACTAGCCATGTGCAGTCAATACATTTAAACTAGCAATTACATTACATGTCCATTTCATTACCTCCTACTTTTTAACTGTAGTATCTATACTGCTTTTAAGTTCAGGTGATGGCAATTGCGGATATTAAATTAAAGAACTCAAGAACAAGCAGCTTAATGTAGTATTTTCTGCCATATCATGGTGTTTGAGCTGGTTTGAATGGGTGTCTAATTGAATCCAGCACAGTGTTAAATCTGCTGTATTGGGCAATCTGTGTATTTGCAGCAGCAGAGGCGGCAGCAGAAACAGGAAGGGAAAGTCACACTGGATGCATTGACAAAGCAGGAGGAGATGGGCGGCGGTGATGCAGAGGCGTCCCCACCCAGCGCAGCCAATGAGTCGGAGGTGGGGGCCAAGATGGAGGAGGGCACCCAGATGGACACGGGGCAGCCGTCAGACGTAGATCACTCAGAGAAGAGACAGGGGAAGATGGATGACTCCCCCAAGGGCAAGGAAGGTCAGCAGCAGGAGCAGGAGCAGGAGCAGGATGGAGAGGAGAAAGAGGAGGAGCTGGAGGCCGCAGATGACTCTGCAATCAGCAATCGATTCATGGCGCTGGCAGAGGACCAGGGCTCCGAGGCGCAGACTGATGATGGCAGCACCAAGGAGAAAGACGAGGGTTCGGTGAAGGACGCCGCAGAGGAGCCTTCTGCTGCTGTGGGGGAGGCGGTGGAGGAGGAGGAGGAGGAGGAAGAGAAATTGACCGAAGAGATGAACCACTTGTCCTTAAATGGAACCTTGGAGGTTTGTGAGAATGGGGAGGACACGCCTGAGGAGAGCCCAGAGTACATGGTGGTGAACCAGGACCCTGAGAAAGCCTTCCACACCTTGGCCACCAGGGCGACGCCCGACAAGCAGGTGTGCTCTGTGGCCTCGTGCCTCTTCCAGTTCACCGAAGTGGAACACCTCAGCCAGAGCAACAGCCTGCTTTGTGTCACCTGTACAAAACGTCAGACGGGGTCCAAGGGCACAGAAGGTAGAGTTTGTCAAAATAATGACACAAGTTTTCTGACATTGATGCGGTAGATTCAGTAGACAACTAGTTTTGACTAGACCACACTAAAAGAGTTTTGCCACCGCTCATCTCCTCAGGGGAGTTGAGCCCATTACTTAGCTATTGTTAAAGGCCCACTATGCAACATTTTTAATTTAATTAATCCGTTTCATACTATTTAGATTGCTAAAATTAGTCATTACACGGCGAATGAACGGTGTAGAATGTGCCACCGTGGCCCATAGCGGTAGATACAGCACTTGCAATGTTCAGCAGCGCGGTCCGCCTCCAATAGAATGCAGTGCAATACAATGCAATACAGCGGTCTTTAGAGGGAGCTCGTGAGAGAGAAAAACAGAATGTTACTTAGCCCCGGTTTAATACCACTGGCTTTCTCAAGCTATTACCTAAGTACTTGGTGAAAAGTACCCTGCCTTAGTATTGATGCTTCCGTAAGTTTGGCCCATTTGGAGCATTATCTATAATAACAAAAAGCCAGATGAAATGATCGGATTCTAATATGTGGGCCCCCGGGGACGCCAGTGAAATTAGTTGTGTTGTGTGTGTGTGTGTGTGTGTGTGTGTGTGTGTGTAGGTGCTAAGAAGAATGTGTACAGAGATGCTCTGAAGCAGATGCTCATCTCGTCTCCGCCGCCCGTACTGACTCTTCACCTGAAGCGATTTCAACAGGTAATCTGCAGCAACGCCCATTGAATGATGCTTGAGCACGCCACGGCTAATTATGGGCCCGCACCACTAAGAGATGCCTTAAAACGAGAGGATGTGCGCTACTACACAAACACAATCAGTTTGAAGGACTCTTAATGTACTCCGCCGTATTCAGCAATCATCAACAGATATGCTGATAACCCATAATCACCCGTAAAAACTCACAGTGCAGTGGAGATGAGGCGATGAAACCTCACATGATCTTCTCCCTATCCTTTCCATTCTTGTAGGTTGGATATAGTGTGTGCAAGGTGAATCGTCATGTCCACTTTCCTCAACTTCTAGACTTGGCACCGTACTGCTCAGAGAATTGCAAGGTAAGCAGCTTTTTAAAATGACTTGTCATTTTGTGAAATGGGTATTTCATTCATCTTGTCACCAATAAGTTTGGCTCAGTGCATTTAAAAAAAATGCAATGTTGTTGCACTGATTGGAAGTCTTGTATCGTGCTTTGGAATATTTCTCAATCGGACTTTGTTTTATGCCAATAGAATGTGTCTGAGGGAAAGACCCAGGTGCTATACAGCCTATATGGGATTGTGGAGCACAGTGGCACAATGAGATCGGGCCACTACACTGCCTATGTGAAGGCTCGCCCTCACTGTCAGTCCTTGACACCCAATGGTTTAGCTATGCAAGGTAGGTACTTTAACTTACCTGTGTGGTCAGGTGTTCGTGACTGTGCATAATTGCACAGAATCCAGCAGGGAAATAATCGCTCTGTATTTTTCTTTATTTTTTTTTCTTTTTTGGACATCTGCAACCGACCAGCATCATTGTCAGTTCTCAGTAACCTGTGGTAGGAGTCTGTCAGGTCCATGCAGTGTATGGGGCACTCTTAAACTTTCTGGCTGATGGCTGCCAGAGCATCTAGTCAGCTAACTCACATACTGTAGAAAATAAATGGTTGTTTACAGTAGGTTGGATATTCTGGCACATTGACATACTATTAAAAACGTGTCAACTGGAGCAAGCTTGGCATTTTAAATGGCCAACTGGTACATGCTGTATTATGCCATTCCTCACCTCTTTTTTTTTTTTTTTTTTTTTTTTTTTTTTTTTTTTTTTTTGTCAGCATGTCTAAGGTATCATAACACTCAACTCGTGTCCCTGCTGTTCAGTAACTTTTTGTATCTGTTGTGATCAGGTCACAGTGAGCCACCAAAGGGATCTTGGTTTTACATCAGTGACTCAAGTGTTCAGCCGGTTACGGAAGCCAAAGTACAGAGTTCCCAAGCCTACCTCCTGTTCTATGAGAGGATCTCCTAGACCTCTTCAGTTAAAGTGCCCAAAACCCATACAGGAACCACAGCTGCTGCTTGAACTACTACTGCTACCACACACACACAAATAAATGACCTTCAGATAAACTGGAATATATATACCGGTATACACTTTTATTTTAATCCCTTTTAAAGGTGTCTGCTCTGTTATGTGGTGATATAAACGGGTGAGTCAGTTGTTTTGGAAAAGTGGTTTGTTTTAGATTAGAGGAAACAAAACTTGATTGCTTGGCCTGGAATCAAAGGGGAAATGGAGTTCTGTTAAAGGCGTACTTTTCGGTTCTAAGCCAATACCCATTTTGTCAGATGAAGAAAATTGTTTTTTTTTTTTTTTTTTTTTTTTTTTGCGGTCCTGCTGGTGTCCATTTTTTTAATGCAGTCTTGACTTTAAAACAGGGTAGAGGGGCTATGTCCTCAGTGGAACACACAAGCATTATTTTCTCAGAATCACAGTTACTATACATGTATCCTTGGTACATAATCTTAAAAAGGGGCATTTGGTCAGAGTGCTTATATTGGCCTAATTTAACACAGCGTTGAAGTTTTCCTTTTCAGAAAGTGCACCTGTTTTAGACATGACACAAATTTCCTTGGTGTGTATGGTGTGTACAAGCTGCACTTTTCTTGTTTGTGTATTTATGGGAAGGCCAAAAGAAAAAGGGTATGACTGCACAAATAATAGCTTAAAATGCAGTCAAAAATTTCCACATTTCAAAGAAGGTGTACCGTTAAAGGAGGTAAATGCAATCTAAAAACATGCCAAATATCAGAGGCAACCATTTTAGCATTCAGAGCACGGGTTCTTTGAATTGTGACAGCCAACTTCAACTTTTGTATGCTTTTCTAATTTCTGGATTTTACTTTTACTCAATCCACACTTCTGTGTTAGACTATATTATGTCATTGTCTAGTACAATTGCTCTTCATTATGCCTCTGTTTCATGACATCGCCTGTCATGTGTTGTATCATGATAACTTTTTTCTCTACTTTATTTCCCATCAACATTGTCATCATTCAACTCCATTTAGTTTGATTCAGATTTCATGGGTAATCAGTGATGGGTAGATATAAGCGCTACCTTAGTAATTTACAGGCATTCTGCCACAAGAAACCCACTTTTTTGCCCCGGGAATCAACTGAGGTGCTACAAAGATACTCAATTTGTCCAAAACTGACAAAAAGGATAAGGCTTGTATCTTTGACAACATAATATGATGCATTAGTAGGCATTCTGGGAATGCCATCAGCGATGTCCGAAATATCATTCCTCATATTCCAATTCACAGTGGTATTGAAATGAGCCTTTGGAGTAGGGCTGGGCAATATAGACGATATATACCGTATGCAATATGAATTTTGCAAATGATAGAGATTTTGGGTCATATCGCCATACCATGATAGGCTCACTGCGTTTCCACAACCATGTGAAAAAATGTTGACCTGTAGCTTCACCTTATTGATAGTACCTTTTCATTCTTACAACGAAACTGTAAGAGCCTATAAATTAAACAGCTACTGCCTGACACAAATGCAGCTTACCAGTTTACTTCTGTGTGAATTTGAGAGTCCAATATAACCTCCGAACGATGACTAAACAACTGTTGTACATATTGACTTTATGCTATGGTAACCATTAAGAAACTGTTATGCTGTAAGTTACATACCAAAGTATACCATGATATATATCATCTACCGTCTATGGTTCAAAATATATCACAATATAAATTTTAGACTATATCGCCCACCCCTACTTTGGAGCCTTTATTGTAAACTAGAAACACTACATTGGTGTACTTATGTGGCAGATGTATTTTCTTGGTACATTTCAGTTTGGTCTG
Organism: Limnothrissa miodon; assembly: GCA_017657215.1. Lineage (NCBI taxonomy): Eukaryota > Metazoa > Chordata > Actinopteri > Clupeiformes > Clupeidae > Limnothrissa > Limnothrissa miodon. The sequence goes on from JAGFZM010000064.1 coordinate 1,386,715, forward strand.
TCCCTTCTGCATTTTGCAATTTGTGATTTTGAACGTTTGACGGATTGCCCGGTGATGGATTCAACTCAAAAAACACTGTATTTTTCCATTATTTGTGGTTGTTTTTTAAGGCTATACTGTCAGGCAGACAGACCTGCAAGGTTTTAAGGTAATTCTTTGTTTTTTTCTTTCTTGAATGCCTTTGCATATACTTGTGTATGGGCATTAGTTTTAAACAGAAGTGCCTCTGTGATGCTACTTTGTCATCTCAAGAACCCCCCCACAAAATACCTGATGGGACCATTAGGTAGTAAATTTTTCTCGATCGCCTCATATGGTATTCCTCTTTTTATACTACAGAGGGTCCACTGAATGGACAACCAGGCATACATTTACATAGGGGTGTAATTACAATGACAACTGATTTGGGAACATTAATCAGGTGAAGTCAGGCTGTAACATTACTGAAAGATTTTTTTGACACCTGAGAGCAACTTAGGGGTTGATACAAGTCTTGTTTTGTCTTTGGAGCTACATGTATTCTGGGTATTCTCAAACTTCTAACTTGTGTTCATTTTGAGTGTGGGTTTAGCTAAATTTATATCCAATATTCCAGGAAGTATTTCTGCAAGTGAGAACCAAGTCAGAATGTGTGAGATGTGAGAAAGGCCTGTGTCCTTATTTATTTGCACATAGACAGTATAACTGTATAAAATCATGTTAACCACCAGTGCTAATTTAGTTGTAGTAACGTTAGACTTTACTATTTTGGTAATCTTGGAGACTGTCCCTTGACTCAAAATGCCAAGAAAATAATAATCTGGGACATCCGCTGACCACTTATGAAATTGGTCGTCTGCAGAATTATTAGGCTACTGTGGTGGTGAAAAGTGCAACTAAAGCCACATTTGGAACAGCAAGATAGATAATGTCTAATTGTCATACATTTGCATGTATACAATATTTATATCTGTAAATTGTATTTTTTATGGATGTGGCAGGATGCAAGTCCAATAAAACATTAATCATTGTGCTTTGAGTGACTTACTTAAAAAAACAAAACAAAAAAAATCACATAAAATCATCTTGACACAACTCAGTGACTAAATGTATAAAAACTTAAATCAACATTAACAACTACCCTGGGTTGAGGGTCGACTGCTGTGTGTACATGCGCAGTACCGGCTTTGCGCAGCCCTACGTTTCTCCGCACTTGAAACGTACGAGTGGCTGGCAGAAGTTTACCAAATATCACATGATTACATGACTGTCAGCGATTAAGTTGAAACATTTTGGAGAACTAGGAAAATGAATAGACGTGAAATGTTGTCTTCGAGGTGATATGACAGGTTAGTGTTGTTTACTCCTCATACTTTATTCCCACGTTAAAAATCGTTACGGTGGGTGACTAGATGAGCAGGAAGCTCAAATTTGGAATATGACAAAATATGCTAACATCAAGAGCTAACGTTAGCTGCCTGGCAAATATTTGCCACTTGTAACAGTAGGCATTTTTAGAGGTTACCTAAAGCACGTGTTTGATTCCTACGATTCAGTTTAGTATCACACGAGAACAGAACAGTTTTTCTGGTGCTGGTAAACTCTTGACACCTTGTTATTTCTTTTTTTTAAAAGCCATAGCTTTAGCTAGCTGAACCCCCAGCTAGCCCAGGCTAGCTAGGTGCTATAGTTAGCTACCGCATAATGTTATCCAACCACAAAGCTAGTGTGTGGCGTTCGGATACTTCTTGATTAACATGATTAATGATTAACATGTGTACAGGTTGTGTAGCAATGTAGAGGGCGGTAGGTTTGTGTAATTGGCCTGTCAATCCATTTAAACCCAAATACAACTAAATGATTAGGTTTTACTGTCCACCTGTAACAACTAGAACAAACCAATGTTAACCTGCTGGACATGATATGACTAGCTTATTTTATTTATGTATAAATTAGGCCTAATCATAAACGCCTAAACGCCTACCATTACCAGATGGCATTTTCCATTAGAGTGTGATGTCGGTCGGAGTCATGGATCCTGTCTCAAAGTTATACGGTTAAGAACTAGTTGGGTAAAGTTTTAAGTACCCATGTCACACATGTATTTATTTAATACATTATATTATTCAACTAAACACTCCCAATTAGTTTACGTGACTAATGAAGTTTCCACCCCAGTGGGTAACTGCAGCAACAGTACAATAATTAGCTACTTCTTTTGCAACAATATTGCAACAATTATGATTACGTCACTTGTATCTCTGTTCAGGCAGTATCAGGCATCATGTCTGTGGATGGCCACCGGACTTCCGTTTTCACGTTCCAATCAGCAGTTCACAGCTCCTATGTCCTCCGCTCCCTGGATGAGCAGCGACAGAACGACGTGCTTTGTGATGTGACCGTTCTCGTGGGGAATAGAAGTTACCGAGCGCACTCTTCAGTGCTGGCTTCTTGCAGTGACTTCTTTCATTCTAGATTCCTGGGCCATGTCAGTCACAACCAAGTCATTACTCTTCCTGATAATGTAAGTTTTTCTTGAACTTTGATACTATGTTATTCTCTTATAAAATTAGTAAGCATCAGATTTTTGCATGTACATGTTATGCAGATGATGAATGATATTAAAGAAGAATACAATGCAAAATGTTACTAGCATTTACTGCTTATTCGTAGCCAAGATGTACTGCCTCCAATGAACCAAAACCTTTTATGACTTGTAGGTAACAGTGGATGGCTTTGAACCACTTTTGCAGTTTGCCTACACAGCAAAGCTTCTCTTCACCAAAGACAATATTTTAGAGATCCATCAATGTGCACAGTTCCTGGGATTTCACAATCTGGACCAATCTTGCTTTGAGTTTCTCATTCCCAAGTACCACAAAGATGCCCATGAAACAGAAGCTCAAAAGGCCAAATGGAAGACCTGCAATGACAAAGCCCTTCAGTGTAATGATGCCACCTCATCGGTCCAAGACCAGGGTCGAGCTGATGTAGATGTATCCCAGAACACAGTGCTGGACAGTGTAGGCATTGCGGGACAGTGCCTAGACCGATGCCTAATTGGCCAACCCTCACAACCCACTTCAGTGTTACCACAGGAGAATGTAACCCTTGGCTTTTCCTCACCAAAGAGCCCTGCATTCCCAGAAGCCAACGGCCAAGACCAGTTCTGCTTGGAAAACTGTGGCCCTGAGCTTCAGCCATCCCTATCCTCAGCACCAGAGCAAGTGTGCCCCTTCCTGAAGATGGTGGGCTCAGGTGAAGACGTTGGAGACACCATAGGAGGGGAGGCTATGCTTGATCTGGCGGGTAGCTGCCCAGAGGATATTTCCATGGAGACCTGTCCCATGCTGGACCAGCAGTCTCAGTCAGCTTTCCCTAGCCAAATCAGTATGCCTGAGGCATGCACTCTGCCCTCTGACCAAGCTGTGGTAACAGTAAGGACCCCCACCCAAAGTAGCCGGCTGTGCCAGCTGAATTCACCCAAGCCCTTAGAACCGAGGAGCATCATTGGCGCCAGTGCAGAATCTGACCTCAGCTTTGACAACACTGGCCACACACCGTCTTCGAACACTTCAGTGGAAACGCTTGGAAATCGCAGCAGTGTTGAACGGGAAGTGGCAGAGCACCTCGCCAAGGGTTTCTGGTGCGACTTGGGCGCCTCACTGTCCGAGCCCCTGCCCCTGGACGAAGTGGTGGAGCAGTCCGCCTCAGAGAATGCCAGTGCTGCCGCTGATTTCCACTGGCTGAAGCACTTGGATCTGAGCTCAGCCACGGGAGAGTGCCCCTTCCTGAAGAACCTGGGGTCAGAGGAGGCCCAAACGCCAATGGGAGACTGCTCCAGCCTGCCACAGCAGGTAAAGAGCCCCAGCCCTAGCATGTCCCCCATCAACTCGGAAGATGAGTTGCCCTCGGACACAGAGTTGGAGAGGGAGGTACACCGGGAGAGGGCTGCAGAGGTGAGTTGTTTAAGCCAGGGAAGTGCTATTCACATCAACGGGGTTTTGCAAGTTACAATAGGTTTTTAAAATCAGAACTAGAGAAGGGTCTAGAAAGGTCTAGAACAGGGGTGGGCAAACTTTTTGACTCGTGGGCCACAGTAGGTTATAAAATTTAATAAAGGGGCCGTGCCAGGAGCAGATAGATGTAGTGTTTGTGTGAAGTAATATAAATGACATGTAAAGGCAATTATATGTCACAGTTTTGGCCTTTAATAGGTGGTAAAGGCTTTTTTTTTAAAATGCATTTAACAACAGCAACAACAGTTTGCAGAAATTACAGGGAAAATACTAAATAAAGGTTTGATAATGTTATTGAATATAATTTCAAAAGGTTTGGCGGGCCGGATTAAAAAGTGGGCCGTATATGGCCCCCGGGCCTTAATTTGCCCATGCCTGGTCTAGAACACATACATATACACAGGGCTTTAGGATCAAGGCTAAGTCTGGCTCTGTTATAGTACACAAACCTATAGTATTTATGAAAACATCTGACCAAGGAGTCAAATGAACTATCAACTCTATAATATTATTTGATATTAAAGCTCTCTTTATCTCATCAGTTTCCTTTTTTCCAGATGAGACTAGATAGATTATTCTCTTCCCCTGCCTCTTAGCACACTCATCTTTCTTTCTTATTAATAAAATACAACAAAATATAACATCCCAGCTGCAAATGACTCGAATTCTTGACCCGACAATCACCAGTTACACAGAAAGATCTATAGTGTAGTGTGAGATTTTAGCCTTATTATTAGACTTATTTAAATTAGCCTTATTATTGGAATTGTGTGTATATCATCGTCAAATATAAACGTATGGCACTGTCACTATCCAAATCTGACTTGTTCATCGAGACCTCACTTGGCAACATGTCATTGTTTGATCTACAAAAAAACTGAAAGATCTTGTGTGTGAGAATGGTCCACAATTAGAAGTGACATCTACAGCTGTTTTCTCTGTTCTTTCTCTTTCCGTTTTCTTTTCTCTTTTTCCTTCTCCTGTCTTTTTTTTTATTTTCTATTATTCACTGTTCTTCACCTTTGTCTTTGTAAAGCACACTAACTACCTTTGTATGCACTATAAACCTGCTATTCCGTATTAGTTCATTTTTAATTCTGATCCTTTTCTTTATTTTAGTCCTGATCTATTTCTTCTTGTAGACTCAGATCAGTCATACTTTCTCACTGTATTTACCACAGCTATGTATCTACCACAGCTGTTCCAGAAATATTAAATATGTTTAACCCCTCCAAACAAAGTATCTCCTCCCAGAATGCCCCTGGGCTGCCTTACAGCGCACATGCACCCCTCAGATTCACACACTTTTGTCTGACTTGTGCTGTGCCGTGTGTAGACATCACCAAGTTGAGATAGTAGTGGTATAAAATGTACATATCAGTTATTGTTTGGGTAAAGTCTGTGAAATTACGACTTGCAAATGTCTTAACTTGTTTGCCATGCATAGCTCGAGTTTGCTAATATGTTGTTGCAGCACACTGTCAGGAGGAAGTCTTTAATTCACAACTGGGTTGTTTACAGTTTCGCCTTGCAAATTAAGCATTACATGAAGGTTGAAGCCTATGTAAATTTTCACCAAATGTTTACTCTTGCATTATAAATAGAATGAGTTTTTGAGCTTCATAACATTGCTGGGTTCTCTTTGGCTTTTCCATAGCGTTTAGGCCCCTTTGAAAAACAGGCTTATTTCACATCAAAAACCTTAAAGATTGGTTTGCCATAGCATCTGGTGTTGCCCAAGAGTTTTATGTGTATACCTTGGATGTTTAGGTCATTGTTGTCTGCTGGGTTGTGGCCATCCCATTCTAAAATTACCAGAGCATAGAACTTTGCTGTAAGGTTCTTAGAGTTGGCATTAAAAAGCTTTTTTAAGACATTTAGATGTGCAGAATATATTTTCTCCAATATCAGATTTAAGATGATGATAATAAAGGGTTAATGGGCGAGATTGGGTGGCCATGTTTGATAAAAGCTGTTTGTGGCTGTTAATATAGCTGATATAGTTATCCTTGATCCTAAATTGGTACCACTAAGTTACTATTGATAATGCAATGGTAATGCATTTTTTTAACCAGACCCCTATGAAGTAGATCTGATAATCAGAAAGTATGTAATTTCCCCAAGTGATAAATAATGGGTGTCAGTGCTACTTACAAATAAGGATAATTACTATCCACCTTTTTTAGGACAAAAACTAGCTTGTCTTTTCCAGCTTGCCTGCATACTTCAAACAAGCTATTCCTTGGCACATTCAATAATGCATTAAGTTGTCCCAGTATTTTTTTTTTTTTTTTTTTTTTTTTTTTTTTTTTTTTTTCAGTTCAGTTTTAGACATTGGCTCATCTGTATCGCGGAAGGAGGCTGCATTCTCTGACTGCAGGAGACCGCTCCTCTTCCCAACTTTATGAGGTTGATTGATGGCCTCTATGATGAGTTCAGCTCTAGGGTCATCCACTTGTGTTAGTCAGCCGCCTTGTTGTGTCTGTTTCTGGTCTAGATTCAGCTGCCCTTCCCAGTGGAGCAGATCCCAGTCATGACCCGCAGTGCTTTTCAGCAGATGCTGCGGCAACAGAACCTGACCCCAGAACAGCTTGAGTTTGTCCACGACGTCCGGCGCAGGAGCAAGAACCGAGTAGCCGCCCAGCGCTCTAGAAAGAGGAAGCTGGACTGCATTCGAAAGCTGGAGTGCGAAATTAAGAAACTGGTATGTTTATTTTAAACTAAACTAAACTAAACACATATGATAATGTTTATACAGTCTCTCTGTCGTTTGTGCTTGTGTCTGGCCTGACGTTTTAACAGTGTGATGGCCAAGTCCAACTCTGTCATCATGACTAATTAAATCAAATCATTACAATGTGCTTTCTCTCCACATTCTCGGTGCTGCTGGTGATGAATTGCTGAGAGTGTGGTAGATTTCTTTTCTCCCGTTTCAGCCGAGACAGTTGGTGGGGCTGAGAGTGCATTAGTGTAAGCCAATGCCTTCTCGTCACTGACTGTTGAGTTTTCACCCGCAGGGCATTATGTTGAAGACATTACCAGAGGCACAGTCAGTCGGTAATGGCAAGGTAGCCCACTTCATCCTTTAGGATAAATGCAGTGTTATTCAGCCTTTCTGCTGCACAGCAAGTTCAGTGCTTCTTACTGTTTGTAATTCAGCCATGGCAGGGGCTTTTGTGTTTAGAAACGGCTTTCAGAATTTCTTTTATTGTTCTCAGATTGTACAGCGATTGTGTCCTGTCAGTGTTCATTCACATGGACTAAAGTCATCCAAGTGAGTTCATATCTCAGGGCTTTGCCGCTCGGAGCACTTCCTTGACAAAAATCAACTAAAATGATGGAAAACACGTTTTGATGTCTCTTAACGTGATTAGTTGCTAGTGGATCTGTAGTGTAAAAGCAATATGGCACTTGGATTGACATTGGTAGACATCACCCTTGCTGTGATTACTTGTGGCACTCTGCCTCCCGTGTCGTGCCTACAACCACACCATTGCCATAGCAATAGGCTATTACATATAGCTAAAGCTATACTAAGGAGTTAAGTTGCTACTATGTTGCTGTCAAAGTGGTGGACTGGCTATCTAAAAGGCACATAAACTCGGTGTGCTAGTTGTTGTTTGATGGCAACATAGTCAGCAATGTTACACATTATAGAGGCTTTCTTTTGTGAGCACAGCTGATGTAGTGTGTGGTGGTCATGTCATGGTCAGAATTACATCTAGTGTTCTTGTGCATGATCATATATAGTGGCACGTGGGTAATAGGTATAATTAGTGTCTGAAATCTTGTTTATTTCTTGTTTGAGTAAATTTAATATATTTCTGCCATTTTTATTTTTACCTTCAATGCATCTCAGATGAGTTGATAGTTACTGTAAACCGTGAAACTAGTTCAACAAAAGAATTGTTAGGAAACAGGGCAGGCAAGCCAGACTGCAACCAACATGACCTATCAGAACAACATCTGCAAAAAGTAAAATACATTCTTTTCTTTTTTTTTTTTTTTTTTACCTTTTCTGCTCACCTTTCTAAAAATGCCCTAGTCTACATTAAGTCGATTCCAAAGCTGATTCAAATGACCACTATTGCTTGGCAACCACTGCAGCCCAATCGTCAAAGTTCCAAGGCCACCCAACGCCACTCTACAAAGCGTTGTGATTGGTCCTACCAAGTCTTGGCTTTATCCAATGGTGCATAGCTAGACACACCTGTTCGGCAAACTGATTAGCAACCGCTATGGCATGTCATAATTTCTAAGGTATTAGGCTGATACTTCAAATTGTATGTCTTGTATTCATGTATTAATTGTATTCAAATTTGTATGTCTGTGGGTTGAGCCATTCATTTAAGACAGGGGTGGCCAAACATTTTGACTTTATTATTAAAATTATTATTATTTTTTTTTTTTTTATAAAATTTGTTAAAGGGGCCATGTCAGGAGCAGATGGATATAGGCCTAGGCGTTTGTGTGAATTTTTTTCCAGTTTTGGCCATTAATAGGTAGTAAAGCATACAAAGCTTTTTGAAAAAAAAAAAGCATTTATTAACAGTAAAAAAATACAGGGAAAATGCTAAATAAGTAAGGTTTAGACAGGTTTGGCGGGCCGGATTAAAAAGCATAGTTTGCATATGCCTGATTTAAGAGCGGCCATTTGTCAGGGATCCAGGGTGCAAAAAATATTTTTGTTACTGTTTACTCTAAATTCAAACGCTTCTTCCACAATAAATTTCTATTTTTTCACACTAGTAAACAGGCCTTCATGAAGTCCCAAAAGTCTTTAAAGGAGCTTTATTGGCCTTATTCAAGAAGAAGTGATGCCAAAGCATACACTAATACAAGCAGATAAAATGGAAAAAAAGATACTTATAATTTCATATAGTAATAAAAAAAGCACACACACACAAGTTATTATTAGATTTATAAGAAGGAAACTAACATTGATTACTCAGAATACCTACTCATTTGCAAGAAACCTAAACAATTTACATTTGTGCATGTGTAAGCTTCCTTTTAAATGCATCTTGAGTTGTGTAAGTTTAAAAGAAAACATATATTACTTGTATACCTAAATAATGGGTTGAAAAGGAAACCTATCTAATTTTTCCAAAAGACTAAAAAGGAAACTTCAACATTGAGGGAAAAACACACACGCTCTCTCTTCTCTCTCTCTCTCTCGCACTCACACACACACACACACACACACACACTTTGGTTTGTTTTTGGACCAGTTGTCAACAATCAGCTTGAAGGTGCAACTGGAAGGAGGAGTAATGGTAAACCTTCTTATTCATGGTCATCGCCTCACTTCTCTTGGCTTTCATGGCTTTAGTTTTGTTGAGCAATTTGGGAAATCTCTTACTGATTGGAATTGATCGGCTGTCAAGTTAAGCATTAACACAAATTGAAGCAAAAGAAAGGAATGCATACATTTTAATGAATTTGGCAAGACTTTTAATCAATATAATTGTGTTTTAATTACATTGTGAAAACCCGAATTCAGTTTTTTTTATTTGTTTACCCGAGCCCCATCTGGCCACGCCAGTTTGCATTTGCGGTTTTGTTGTAATTCTGTCTCTAGCTACAGAGCAGAGTCTACAGAGCATTTTAGGCCAACATCTTGCCATTACTCCAGGTGCAATTGGTGGATATTACTGACAGCGCTGGATGTGGCTAGTGTTTCTTTTCTGTCCATTTGGGCTGAGGATGCACTCAGCTCTGCTCAAAGTTTCAAGTTTGTGACCTGTGGCAGATATTTTGCAGCCACAGCACCTCTGCATCCCCCATCCATTTTGGCTGGCAGGCTCACAGTTGCCTTTAATGGCCATTAGTGCCCATGTGAGATTGCAGCTAATGGCTTCCTAATGGCTTTGCTTCTCTACCCCCATCTTACCCCCTACCCCTCCTTCCCTCTGTCCGACAGCGAGGTCAAAAGGAGAAGCTGCTGCAGGAGCGGAGCCACCTGAAGCTGAGCATGGGTCAGACGCTGCAGGGCCTCTCGGGCCTCTACCAGGTCTTGTGCAGCGAGGGAGGGACGCAGCCCGACCAGCTGCAGCTTCTGGCCCAGCACCTGACGCCCCACACGCCCTCCTCTTCCGCTGCTGGGACTGACTGTGTGCCTACCTCGGCCCTCCTCACCCCCTTAGCGTCCCCCAGCCTGGCAGGCCAGGAGCGGGACGTCCACGATACAGATGACAACAGCGCCGGCTGTGGCAGTGGTGGCAGTACCACAAAAGAACCTTCCGGGGTGGAGGCGGCAACCCCATGCCCACAGACGGAGCCCGCCATGCCGGAAGAGAACGACGAGACAAGGGAAGAGTGGACTGACGGCCACCTCCGGGACAAGACCTCCACACCCTGAGTTACAAGGACACACTAACAGTGGACAGGTGGACTAGTCTATCATTTTTTTGTAACCCCACATCCCTTTTCTTCTGCTATCTTCTCTCTTTCAACTTTCCGACTTTCACTCGGAGTGGGCGGACTAAGTCTCAATCCTACTCTAGGAATTATGCAATATCAATCAACTTGGCATTAACTGAACAGACATGACATTTAACAAGCTGAAAAGACGGTTGACCCCACTACCGTTTATACTGTACTATGCATTACTTTAAGTTTGTGTCTGGGACAGGGGCACCCAAGTTTTAGAGGAATAATGAAAAAGATGCTGATACTGAACAGACATTTCAGTATAGCAGCACAAATGATTACAGGATAGGTTTTACTGTACTTGTATGCATGTTTTTATTGGCCTGTTTGTGCAAGGAAGGAATTCTTTCATATCGATTATGAACCGCCATATGCATATCTGCCTCATTTAAACTCATTCGAATTCCTGTGCATCATGTGCAAACCTTCACTACAAAGATCTGTTACTGCGTCTTAACTCGCATTGTATGCGTTCCTTTATGAAGCTAATGTATTATGCTAATCTGTGTCAGGTGCACATTTGTTCTTTTCATGCTGAATTGCATGTTGCTACAAACATGAAAGCAGGCGCGCTGAATCTTGTGTGCTCTCCATTTGCGCTCATTAGAATTCTCAAGGCTGCTAACGTTTGGAAACCATAATGCCATTGTGTTTTTATTTCACGTTCCATCAGGATGGAATTTTTATTTTAAGTTCAAATGAAAAAAAAAGTCTTGTTCAGCTAGTTGCTTTATAGATTTTCAGATCTGACCAGTAAGATCTTTTAGCCCATTGTTTTAATAATACTTAAACCTTTACCACATGTTTAGATTAACTGCAAAACAGCATTTGATAGCCATATGAATTCATAATAATCATATTAACAGTCTAGTCCACTTTGTTGGCAAAGTTTATAATGTCCCAGCCTCGCTTGATTATACCCACATATGACTTGTCTAGTGAAGAAACACAAATTAATACATTTGAAATTGAAATTAATTAATATGTCCTTTGGCTCTGCATCCACTCTCAGTCTCTCATGTTCACTGCCTCTCAACTGTTGGGACCAAAATCATTGAGAGCTTTCATACACAATTGTTAGACATCATGCAGCCACCACAAATGCGCGCACGCACATACACACACACACACACACACACACACACACACTCACAGTGTGAGCATCAGCTTTGCAAAGCCTCCTCTGTATATGCCCTGCTGCATGGCTGAGCATAGTCCATCTTATCTCACCGGCGCGTGTACAAACCCCTTGAACATCTCTGGCCTCCCTGCGCCCATTTTGCATGCAGGCGCCAGCGCAGTTTAGATTGGAAATGCATGAGCTAAGGCCCAGGCATGCTGCACAAACACAACAGCCCCTTTCACGTTTAATTAGAAATGCATTCCAGTTGCTCTTGATAAGAGTGTTTACAAAATCAATAAATGGAAATTAACAGTTGTAAGTTGTAACTTCTGAAAACTTTTTCGTTTTCATTTGTCTGGTGTGGAAAGGATGCTGGCAACTCTGGGGAGAAAAAGCATGCAATAAAAAGAAATTGTAATTCTGTGGCTGTCTTCTATGTGTGTGTGTGTGTGTGTGTGTGTGTGTGTGTGTAGGCTTGTCATGTCATACATGTTGCTTTCTAAGAGATTGGTCACATTTTAGTGTGGCACCGAGAGCCCGCGTGCAATCGAAAGCTGCATGACGTGATCCCCCGGACTTGTCTGGAGAAATGCACAGGAGCCCCCCCACTCAGGACTGGCATTGTTAGGACAGATAAAAGCATTTTTTTTCTTTTTGGTAAAAAATAAAATAAGTTCTCTTGTTTGTGTATTCTCAGAAGAGCTGCGGCAGCCTGTCTGAGCCAGCCAGTTCACGGTTCAGCCTCTTGTTAGATTTATCTAGTAATTCCCCCTCTCTGCCAACAAAGGATTTATTATTTCTATTTTATTTCCTTCTTATTATACTTTTTATAGAAGTGTGTAGCAAGCTTTGGTGTTTGTGCAGTAGCCTAATTCTTTGTCGTTATTGAGGTGTTTGATGCATATAATTGACTTAGTTATTAAGGTCATGGCAAGGTTGGTAAACACAGGGATTTCATCACGTTTCTATGGTTTTCTGGCATCCAGACGCAGCTGTTTGCACTTAAAGTGATTTAGTGTTTTCATCATCCTTGAAAAGCGCATGTATGCAGAACTTTCTCTTCTGCTGGAATCCAGACTGCCTTGTGAACAATATCACACACTACACACAGACACGGCCACGCAGACTTGCAATTATTTTTCCATGAAGGCCTTGAAAACGATATCTCCACTTTTCATCTATCTCCATGACAATTTCAGAACTGATTAATATTACATGTAAGAATTGCTTACAGTGTGCATGAGATATGTCCGTCATTAATGCGGAAGATTATTAATGTGCTGGGTGCACAGAGGTCTCTCTCCCATCATATCTTCTTAAGTCGACATAAAAACGGAACCGTCGGGCCGCAGCAACCGTGCAATTCTTTTGATATGCATTGCATTTCTTTGGTGGGAGAACGTGGCGAATCCTGCAAAGATAAAAAGCCTATTCTTACTTTTTCTAGTCTCTGAACCGCCAGTGTTTGTTAGTCTCTGTCCGGGCGCTGGACCCATTCTGCCTAGTTGTAGCGCTGGCATATAAATTAGTGTTGTGTGGCCCATGAGATAAATGGCCCCCTCCTCCCGCTGTGCAGATGGTAGCAGCACTCATTCTGTGTTGCCTTATTAAAATGATAAAGTGCTTTTTAAAGTTTAACCCCCATCCCCCACAAATATACACACAAACACACACATGTGCACACACTTGAAAGCACTTGGAAGAGCAATTAACTGCCCTTAATGGAGTGTATTGGTTATTTTCAATTACACTCAAATGAACTAGATTCTTATCACCCGTCTGAGAACTCAATCAGTTATCTTTTAAAGTTATAATTATTCGACGAGGCCCCGGAGCCACTCCTGGGACTCCAGCCCTCCTCCCCTTCTTTCCTATTCCTTTTTCCCTCCTTTAGTTTTTAGTTTTTCCCTTTTTTTCTGCTGACCTGTCAAGGTGATCTCTCGTAGGCCGGCCTCTGTTCCATGAATACTAAATATGTGTGGATTAGTCGTTTTTCAGTCTCTCCTCTTAAGTGCTTAATCAGTGTGGTCTGCCACTGCTGTCTGCTGCCACTAATCCCTCGGGCAGGCCATCACGTCGTGCCGAGTGGCATCAAAAAGATGATGCGATGTCACAACGTTGCTCTTGGTGAGCCATTCACTTTCCTCGGAGACATTGTCAAGGCCTTATCGCACTTTTTTTTATGAAGTATGCCAAGTGAAATGATGGGCCGTGAAGTGGAAGGAAGCCTGTGAAAATGGGCAGACCCCCCCCCCCTTTTTGCTACAACCCCCCCCCCCCCCAGTCGTTTTGTAGCCTTGACACTGCCGGCCTGATTTCGGTTGATCACATTTTGGTGTGCTTGACATCAATTATGGAGCAGGAGTGATCCCATCTTTGGCGGTCCTGGAGCACTCCGAGACGGAGTCTGTACTCAGCCATAATCGGCATGAATCATTCCTTTTTTTAACCCGAGGAGAGACAATTTCATTTTAATTAAGTCTCTAGTGATTGCAATGGGGAAAATGGTTAGATGCACAGCTACAAACAGATGGTGCACCTTTTTTTCTGTGTTGCTACAGCCCATGCCACAGGTTCTCCGCTTTATTCCTCCATTTTATTTATTTATTTCCCTCTCCTTTTTTCTGTGTTTCACTTCCTCCCTCGTGGTCGTTGGAGTTGTCTTTTCAAGCGAGCTTCGGGTCCTCAGCTAATGGTGAATTTTTAATTAACCTGAAACATTTGCCTCAGGAGAGATGCTTGTGTTTTTAGATGCATCAAGCCTGAATAATTCTGACTGACTTGAATAAACAAAGACAAAAGCATGACATAGGAATGCAGACGACAGATGAGACGCGGCCCGACCAGCTCAGTAAGCAAATCAATAGCAGGTTAATTTTAGTCACCCTTAGAAGGGCAAGCATCCCTTCAAATATAAGCTATCCCTTTCTGCCAGATTTTGATATACTTCAAGAAATTAAAAGGTGCCTGCAAAGTGAATGCAAGGTTTTCCCAAAAGGCTGATGTGTAGCCTACATCAATTGTATGCTTACTATGTGAAAATATATAGTATGTACTCTATGTATGTCCCATAGGTCCTTATTTTCGAGCTTTTCAATGGATGCAAAAGAGTAGCCTGTGGCCTGACAGCAATTTATCTCAACAAGAGTAGCCTAACTCAGACTGGCTGGATCACGAACCAGGCCTTGGCTCTTGGTAAAGATGAGAGTTGTAATTATTCTCGCTGACACACACAAAGCCCTGGCTTTTATCAGGCAGCTCTGAGGGACAATATGCACAAGCCTCAGCCAGCCTCTCGTCCCAGCGAGTCGTCCTCGCTAAGATGTATTTATGTGTGACTTCATGCTGCTAAGCTGGAGCGCTGTGACACTGTTTTGTGGCCTTGGCAGGGGTTTCATTACAGAATTGCAGCATGGTGCTCACACCTAGCGCGTAGCTATGCTGCCTTATTACCCGCGCGCTATGGGGAATCAGGGCGCGTTAATGTCATCTAGATTTGCCGACTAAACAAATAAAGCTACAAGCGCTGCTGACACAAGTGATTTACAGGGGGTGGCAAGTGCACCCAGAGGAGCACAGCTGGATGAGGGTGTGATTGTGTGCTTCATTAGCAAACAGCGCCATGCCATTCCCTCTGATGCCACTGACCTTAGGACACTATCATTGATCGGACTAAAATAAGACAACCTTGGGTCTTGGGCGCCCCAGTTTTTCAAAACAGTGCAATCTGGATCAGATTAGCCGGGTTTGAATATCCCATGTTTTTACTGTTAAAGACTAAGCCATGAGCCTCAGAGGTCAAAAGAAAAATCCAACCCTACCCCCCAAATAACACACACACACACACACACACACACACACACACACACACACACACACACACACACACACACACACACACACACACACACACACACGGCTGCAATGCTCTCCTAATCCTAGTGCAAACTTGGCATGGCAGATTTGTAACCTTATGGTCACACAGGAGTGGGCACCTATGAAGCAGCATTTATTGTACACATAGTTTGTCTGCTCAATATCAGCTTCTGAAACTGGCTTTCAGTTCTGTCCGGCTTTCAGACTGGCATGTTATCCTCATTTTTTCCCCACAATCCTGATTTATCCCCCCTTATTCCTCTGAAGTTCCCCGCCGGTGCACATCATAGATTATTTAACACAATTATCATGCTCAAGAGGTATAAAGAAAGGGGATTTATTTGGTCTGTGTAAGATTATGACAAATCTTCTATTGACTTAACTACTTGACAAGGTAGGAACATGTTTATATCGTAAATAGCAGGAAAAAAGATATTAATCTATAACTCATTACGTTTTTTTTTCCACTTCACTAATTTGACATTTCAGCGAAAGGGGGAAAACATTTCACAACACGTACAATTGTAAGCCAATGGGTAATTAAGATTGACAAACAGTGTTGCTCACTGTAGCTCAGAGTATGCACAACACATTTTATGTAAATTAATACTTTTGGTAAAATATATAGGTTATCAGAGATTTAATGACTGGTACAAAATGGTGTATGAAAGTAACTAGAGCCTACAGTGAAATGTAGTCTGATTTTAGGTACATTGCTTAGGTTCATGAGGTTTATAGAATAATTTTCCATCTGTAGGTGGCAGTAATATTTAACAGCATACTATTGCTATCCCCTGCAGTAGCAAACAAATGTAGTTTCTTGAGGAATTGTTGGACAAGTTTAAGTTTGCTTTAAATTTGAATGCAGGAGCATTGTTTCTGACTGCCTTGGCTGGCATGCGTGCCAATTGGTTGGGTGCATTCCATGCGGCTAAAAAAGGTGCTCCTTAGCGTTGTCAGGGCTGTGCCAAGTTTGGGATGACACTCATTTCTTTAAAGGAACATTCTGTCATTTCTTGTACATCAAAACTTTTTTTTAAGGTACAGCAAATGTTCACATTCAATACAGTATGTACAAAGTCCAAAGAAGCCCGTGTTATAATGTGAATGGGCTATCTGAATGGTAAATATGTGCAAATGGAGGGGGGGACAGGGGCGTATATTGTATAATCTCAAGCTTTAAGACTGTGAGCTCTGTATAGCCAGTAGGCACACTGATACGAGCCACTGAAGTTATTCAGTCTTACAAATGCTGTCAATTTGGGGTTTCAACTCATCAATACAGCATGAACATAGAAATTCTTATTAACAGTGACATCGATGACCAGTTTGTCAGTCCTCTGCACAATGTTTCAGTCGTAAACACTTATGTGAAATGTGACCTAATCGATGTAAACTGATTATGCAGTAACTGATATGTAGACAGTTCCACCTCTGTGCATGTTTGCCCTTAGCACAACATCATTGCATCAGTTCTGCTAGTATGTCCCACCAAACCATCAAGGCCCTTTCATCACTTTATCCATGTGTCATTTTTGCTAAATCAAATCTTGATACTCTCTCTCTCTAATTATGACAGCCAGAAACAATCGTTCAATGTGTAGCAGAAGAAAACAATTGACAAGAATGCACAGTATTTGACAAAGGTATTCTCAATGAATGTCTTAATGAAGACAGAATACAACATATGAGCAGTATACAAAGTTTGCACAGTCACGAGCACCAGTATCAAAGAAAGAGAACAGACAGACGGTTGTGCATATTTTACTCACTTCCTCACGTTTCCCTTTTCTTACAGAGAGGCATTGTTTGAAAAATGGATATTTAATACTGGAAAAGCAAACCTTTCACATTTTTGTCCCAAAGAGGCAAAACAAGACAGCAAAGCAAATGTAGAAAAAACGTCTCAGAAGACACTACCCTAAAAATGAAATATGAACAGTATCAATAAGATTTCAAAGTTTGACGTTGAAGGGATAACTCAACCTCACCAGTGATTTAGTGGGTCAATAGTTTTGTTAGAAACACAAAGGCAATAATGGTGATTGTTGTACTGACATATACAGTAATAAAAAAAATAATAATAATATTGATAATAATGATAATAATAATTCATCAGTACATATTTGTCCGCATATTTCCTTAGTTCACATTTCTAATAATATATTCCAATTTAATCAACAATTCTGTAAATTATGGAAAAAAAAGATAAGCAAAGCAACAATCTACATTATGTTGGACTGAATTTAATAGTTACACAGTATTTACATGCCTTGTGTTGAAACACTTGCTCCTTGATGAGAAATTCAAAAGATGTATGGAACACTTTAAATAGCTATATTGTCTAATATACAAATCTTAATACATATGGGACCCCATATTGGAACAATATTTTTCACCATTTATCACATTAGCAAAATAATGTACAGCAATATTAACAAGGGGGGCATAAGGACCGTAAACAAAACAATTGTTCGACTCGGTTATTCTTTTCCACTTGATATGTTGAAAGGTATGACCCAAGAAATTATTTTTTTCCCCTTCACATTTTCTCTCATTGTTTATAATTGGTCAAAAGTACAGTTCAACAGGAAGTTCAGCAATATGAAAGAAAAAAAATCAACAAGGACGGAACTTCACTCAGTTGTAATCCTGAGACAGTCTCACAATGTGTACCTTCTTCTACTTTGTGCTTTTATGTTGAAATATTTTGGAGAGAGGGCAAAAGGCATAAACTCATCAGTGCAGAAATATACAGACATGGAAATTAAATACTTTCATATCTTTTCAAATTAATTTTCAGATGTATAATTTCACTACGTAACACTTATTAATTTAGTTGTGCTTGACATTTTTTTCCTTTGCTTTTTTTAATTCATGTAAGCATTATTTGGTGTCCTTTTATGTACAACAAATGTCCATTTTCATACTCCACCCAAGGTGTACACTCTGAGTAACATCCAATGCCACAGTGTAACATTTTAAATAATAATGATAATAATAATAATTAATTATAATAATGAAAAACACATTAAACATTACATGTGATTCACATTCCAAACATTAATGCATTTTACATATTCTTCCCTTAAAGCGTAATTATTGGCAAAGCCAAGGTTTTCCGACTTGAGATGAACCACATTTCTTGCCTCTTCCTGGTAATATCTGCAAAAAGTATATAACAGACACTGTGAGGGTAACAGAGAAAATGATATTCTGGTGAAAATAATTAATTGCTAAAGTTACAGTAACACACCAAAATACAAAACACATGTCTATGTTGGCACTGCGATGATACCAGATCCAACAAATATATATGGATTTGTATTTACTTTGATGTTCTTGAGACTAATAGGTTTTGGGAGGGTGGGGGAGCAAGGTTGACATGAGTGTATGGGTTGTTTAATTCAATTCGACAGTTTGTAGCAATACAAAAAAGGCATCATTTTTCTGCAGCAAGTGGCTTGTAAAAAGTGGCCTCTTTTCAAACGAAAGTGGATGTTTTTTTTTCTTTTTTGTGTATTTGTTTTTCTTTTTGTTTCATTTGTGTTTTTTTTTTCTGTGTGCAGGGATGACAGAAGAGAAGAAAAAAAATGCCAGCACTTCAGTCGGACTCGAGTCAAAATGGAGTCCTCTCCTCTGGCCTCCACAACCCCATTTGTTGCCACTGATAGTAAGACGGTAAGAAAACAGAGACAGAGGCAAAAAAAAACAGAGGTCTTAAATGAAGTACTCTTTCTTTTCCTCTGCATGTGCGTGGTTTCCCTCGGCATTGATGATGGCCGTGTCTGCATCGGGCGCGTCCTCGGCTCCCTTCGCCTCATTGGTTAAGTATGTCCCTGTCCACACAGTCCCACAGGTGACAGACACGTCAACACACAGGCACTGGCATCTGGCTTACATAGGCATGCTAGCATTTTTCACTCTCTCTCCATGCTTGCTATGTGGTTTTTTTGCTGCGGCTGTAGCCGGGCCCTGCTGAGAGCGTGAGGTCCCTACCTTTATGCCTGGCCAGGTAGCGGCCCAGGACGATGATGAAGCAGAGCGTGATGAAGACAACCACTGCCACGACGCCGCCGATCAACGCGTGGTCCGGGCCGTGCTGGGCGAGAGCGTTGGGGTCTATGAAGAAGTCGGGGAAGGGGATGGGGGGACGAGGAGAAAAAGAAAAAAGGGATAATTAGATGGATAAGCAATAAGACAGGCCAAGATGATACAGTACTACAGCACAGGGTCATGCATTTGAGACCAGCTCAAGAGTCTGCAGATGTCGAAATGTCAGCGCCAAGGAACAAGAATCTGGAAAAAAAAAAAAGCCATGAGGAACCAGACCAGACACTTTAGTTTAGTATTCCCTAACACCAACATGTGTTCTCTCTCTCTCTCTCTCTCTCTCTCTCTCTCCCCCTCTCTCTTCTCGCTCTCTCTCTCTTTCTCTCTCCCTCCCTCCATCTATTTCTGTCTCCTCCTCACTCCCAAGGGCTTACATTCCAGGGCGGACAGCAGCGGATGAGTAAAGTTGTGGAGAGCAGTAAACTTTAGGAAATTGTCCAAAGGCCGTGACAGGTCCTGATTCGTCACCGGGATTTTGGCTTTGAAGGAATGGAGGTTCAGCCGAGGTGAGGCTGACCCAGTCGGCCTTGAGAAATCGGCAGCAAGCTGGCAGCCAGGCAGGCTCTCCTTGTGTCTGTGTCTGCCCACCCACCAACACTCACATACTCCCGCACGAAATAACACCCTTTCCCCACACGCATTGCTCACACACACACACACACACACACACACAGCACTTTCCCTACACACTCATACTGTACACAAACACACACACATTGGTTCCTCTAAAGTGTGCAGCCAGTGCCTCCTGCAAACCCTGCCGATCACACTGACTGTAAAAACAAAGATGCTGAAAACCCAAATAATCAAAGCAAGGTGATGAAATAGATTTTTGAGATTTCTAGACATCTGACTACCATTGTAGATTAGAGTGGTCTACGAGCAAGGCTCTTCTTAATCATGTTTCGGTGAGTCCCAACAACAAAATTCTTGCATCAATGCCAAGTTGTATTTCTATCTTATGACGATCAATTCTATTTTTCACAATACCTTTCCCACATATACATGCACAGACGATTCATAAAACTAATAAGCCTTAACACAATAGGTGGGCACACACGCTCACACACGGTTTCGTTTAAAAATCTTCACACCCCTTCCTACACACACCCCACGCACACACACTCACACGCAGTGTTCCCTTAATTGCCCTGCTAGCCTCTGAATCTCACGTCTGGTCCCCTACAGTCTGTCACTATCTGGGGCGACAAGCTCTCGCTTGACCTCTCCTGAAAGGCACAAGCTCCGGAACAGCTGTTTGACCCCCGAGGCATGAGGTGTACCGGTACGCGGCGAGGTTGTTGCCTTTTAAAAGCATCCCGCACTGGGGCTGTAGTGAGCGCCGTCTACATAGCAGCAGCAACAGCAACACGCCTCTGGTTATGCTTCCGGTGCTGCTCTCATTAGTTCAGCTTGATGAATAGGGCTGCCTTGCCTCGGCCGTCAGGGCCAGACCCTGAGTGTTTTTTTTTTTATTATTATCATTATTCCCTGTCCTATCAGGAGGCGTTTGGCTACCTGACTTTATTTATTTGGCTTCTAATTAACACATTAACATGTAATCCTGTTAGGTTTGCACTAGTACGTGGTAATGAGATATTGCAGTGAAGCAGTAAATGTCAAACTAGTTATGAAGAAACGTGAATTTCTGTCCAAACATTTGAGATACTACATGAAAAGATATCAAGTTTTACAGTTTGATGCAAATGCATGACTTCACGTATTAGGTATTAGTAGTAGTTTTGTAACAAGTAATCTTTCTTTTTATTATTTGTCAGCTCTGAAACTTTGTCATGAAGGGATCAAATCCAAGAGCTTTGCATCTTTCTCTGTCTACAGTTCAGCCACAATACTTTCTTTTTACTGAATCTGAATTGATTCCCTCGCTTCAATGATTTCACCCACCGGTTGGTCAAACATATCAGATAGCAGCTCAACCTGCCCACTCACTTCTTGACCCTTGTTATTGTATAATAATGTAATACACATGTATGTCTAAAGGCAGTTCTCTAAAGACACTGAATTAAACTGGATTCTTCTCCCTGGGTCAAATTGGAGGCACAAGACTAAAGATTTCAACCAGTATCTCAGGCCAAATTATGAGCGCGGCAGAAGACCTTTGTAAATAAATAACGAGTATGCCAGGCACCTTCACTCAGACGAATGGATGCACAAATTAATGTGTCGCATTGTAACGGCTTTCCAAATTGAAACATAATTCCCTGCACACAGGGATTCACATTTGAGCTGATCAGAAAAGGTAAGTGGAAAAGTTAAAAACTTGAATTATTCAAGTGGTATGCCTCAGTCCATTTCCCTACTTTTCCATCAGGGACTTTTTCCCTCTGTCTTTTTTTTTCCAGCGAGGCAGATAGATTCATTTTGGTGACTAGTCAGCCCTCCCAATCCCCCACCCCCGCTTCCCCGCCTCTCTACTCTGGTAGCTGCAGAACACAGGTTGGGAAGAGTTTGCAAAGTAGGTCTGGAATTGGAGGAATATGATGGAAATCAGCATTTGTCGACTCGGGAGATTACGGAGGGAAGCAGCTCCAGCCAACTGGGCTCTGCTCTGTGTTACTCGCAGAAATGGGTTATTTAACATGTCCCTTGGTACCAATGCTATCGCCACAGTCGCGTGGTTAGACTGTCAACAGCAAAATGCGTGTGTGTTGGTGGGGGAGTGTGTGAGTGGAGGGGGGGGGGGTATAGTGATGGTGAGAGAAGAGCTGAAGAGAAAAAGAATGGGAGAGGGAGGGAGAGATGAGAGAGGGAATGAAAGAGAAAGGAAGAATGGAAGATGGAGATTGAAGACTATAAAATCTGAGCATGTGTGAGAAAGTGAGAGATGGGAGAATAGAAATCAGAGTTTGTGCATGAGAGATAAAGTGAGAGAGAGAGGGAGAGATTAATCGGGAGGAAAAGCAAGGGAGAGTGATAGAGCAAGAGTGATAGACAGGGAAGGAACAAAGACAGATCTCTTTCCCACTCTCCAGAGCACATTATGTTTTAATAAAGCCAGACACATTCTCCTTTTTAGGGTTTTATTCTGGAGCTTGTGTGCAAATTTCTAGTCAATTATTTACACCCTTAACCTATTCAGGCACTGTGAATCCTGCCTCAGAGACTCCGCGGATGATTACGGTTTCTCCTCCTCAGTGCATCGAGGTTGTTTCCTGTCCTTGACACCTTTGGAGCGAAGCAAGGCTAGATCACCTCGCTGTAAATCATTATCTGAGAGCCTAACATATGGCAAGGGGGATATCTGTTTGAATGTGAGGGGTGGCAGTGTTTGCTAGTTTGTCTTGATTAAATACCAAGCCATTGATAGTACCCGCGGTGTACTTGTCACTGATTCAGTCCAAATCGGTAATCACTAATTTAGCATGCAGATATAGCATTCTCTGTAGAAGAGTAATGTTTTATAGCTACACAGACTTAATCTTATTTACGTTTGTCACTTGCAATGAATGTAAACTACGGGGTTCATATTCTCTCACTTGTCATGGTTATGAGGAAACAGCCAAGCAGTGTACATTACACGAGCACTTATGTTGTCAGCGACACTCAAAATAGAGTTGGAACGTGCATGCCGCTATCAGCAGTAGGAGTCAAACGTGACCCCATCATCTCTTCAGGATTTTCCACCCTTCATGTCCATTGCCCACTATGTTCCAACATCCACCACACCTATATCACATGTAAACAAACCAGAAAACCATGGATGAAGGCACTTGTGGAGTCTGTGAGGTGCAGCCATAGCAGCAGGATGACGGACACCAGACGCCAAGCAGGATGGAGGGACACAACAGCACGAGACAGTTGGGGAGCCGCCTCCACCCCTTGAGCAACTGTGCGCTAACACCGAAAATGGATAATATTCTCTCGCATTAAGCCAGTTCCCTTCATAGCGCTCTGTGGGGACTGTGATGTGGGCCGATACTTATAATTACATAAAAAAAACACAAATTACCAGCCACTAATTATCGAAATGGGAAGGGGGTGGGGTTGGTGGTGGGGGGTTAAAAAAAAAAGCTTGAGAGAGAATTCCCGCGGGAAAGTGAGGGAAAAAAGCTCCAGTGAGGAAGCCAAATGATTATCGTTAAACAAATATGGCCGCTAGCCATAGCTGTGCACTCTGAACAAATACAGGGGAAGGAGTGATTTAATAACCAGACTAATGAGACATTACAAAACGGTATCATTCAACTGCGAAGACACTGACATGCACTCAATATCATGCTCAGAATGGTCAGTCTAGTCAATCTTTGCCCCTCCCAAAGCCTTTCAAACGCCCCCTCCAGCCCAACTCCCGCCGCAGTGAAAAATTAGCTTTAAATTTCTTAACTAAATCTTTGTAAAACTTCGGAATGATTTGACTGTGATTTATGATAACTTTGTTTACATCTGTGTGTAAGTGGGCAATTTTTAAGAGGAGCAATGGCAGCTCACAATACATTTCCCACAGATAATGAAAATTCATTACATCTCTGCAAGCACACATTAAACTGCTATTTTTCATGATAAGAGTCGGCTTCATTTTTGGCTTTGACAAACCTTTGACCCACCCACCCTTTTGTGGGGTTTTTTTTTTCTATTCTTTTTTCTGCGGTGCTATCCGCTCAACCTCCGACTCATGGCATTTGTTTTTTTTTTTATTATTATTCTTTCCCTGCTACCATCTCCAATTTGAATGGGACTGAGGAGTTTGGCAGCTAGGGAGCTCTGAAGCGAAAGAGGGCTCGCTCCAGGGGTGGGCGAAAAGTTTGCGCTGCCTCAAATTGGGCCAGGATGGAGCATTGAGGCATGGGCTATTTTATGCATCTAGCAGACAGGGCTGCCATGCAAGACAGTGATTTTTGAGGGCATGCTGGATGTGAGGCTGAATGGGGCATGGTCTGGGGACTGGCGCCGCGCTGTCACTCAGTGTTGGCATAACAGCGGCTGGCTGAATGGGGGGTAATATTTACCTGTTGTGGCACCTGGTAAGTCTTTGGCTGTTGCCATGGATGCGAGCGGAAGAGGAAGTGGGGTTGGGGAGAGGGCAACAGAGGGAAGACGATGTGAAACAGTCACAACCACAATATGGACAGACTTCATCAAACAAAAAACAAAGACTTTCAACAGTTAATGAGTAAGAGTTACATGCTCTACGACAATGTCAAAAGCACAAGAGTTGGAATTGCCAACACAGACTATAAAGCCACTGGCTATTCAGCAACAATATGTGTGTTTGTATGTGTGTATGCGTATGTCTGTGTATACATGTGTGTAT
The DNA here is from genome assembly GCA_017657215.1 of Limnothrissa miodon. NCBI lineage: Eukaryota > Metazoa > Chordata > Actinopteri > Clupeiformes > Clupeidae > Limnothrissa > Limnothrissa miodon. The sequence continues at coordinate 1,411,529 of JAGFZM010000064.1, forward strand.
GTGTTAATGTGTGTGTGTAGCTGTAGGACTTGTGGGTGAGTACAAAAACAAGCAGAGCATTCTTTTGAAGTCCCAGAGCTAAAATCATAGTTACGGTCTCTGTGAAACCTCATAGTTAACAAAAACAGCTTTCTGAAACTTTATTGAGTACAGAATATGACTGCAAATGGGCAGCAAGTCACAATATAAACACAAAACTGCTCCAACTAAATAATAAATAATACTGAATTAAATAAAAATAAAGTATATATATATATATATCAAAGGATGAGAGCCATAAGGACGTAAGTGACATCTTGTTTAAAATTCAGATTTCTATAAACAAAATCTCTTGATCGGCTCTTTCTAATAGTGAAAGGATACGAATCATGACACTTACAGACAATGATTCTAGACAGATGTGATAATAAAGCATTTATAGTTATTTTTAATTTATTAATATACAGTATTATACAAGTATTATTCATGTAGTGGGTGTTTGTACATTTTTCTATTTTTATAAATGTAAAATGTATAAATATTGATGTATACAGTAATGTGTTGTTTTTTAAATATATTACCATTCAAGCATACATGTCTTTAAGAAACACAGAAATCATTTCATAATGTCTAGTAATAATCATTTATTTGTTGGGGATGTCCTGTAAGGCTGGTGAAATGTCACTTATGCCCTTACAATCTTTTTTTTCACAGGGGCATCAGACAACAGGTCCAGGAAAAGGACCCTGTAAAAGATCTCCAGACTGTAGAGTAATTCATTGTATGGGAGCAGGTTGTTTTTCTGATGTATGCCATTAGGATTCTCCTCTGGCAGATAATGGGATTTTAAATGCCTTGCAAGTCTTTGTACCTGGACAGACAGACAGTAACAGTTTCCGCCGAACATCAGAGGCTTTTCTTTCTATAGTCACCGGCGAAACCTTTTTATCCCGATTTGTTCGCTAGCAACATGTCTGATGTCGGAAGGTAGGGGTGACAGTGAGAAAGGAAAAAGAGGAGGATAACACCGCCCCCCACCCCCAACCTCTCCACCCTCATACCCTCCTTCTGACCCCCCACCTCCCTTCCTCCCCACACACCCTCCTCCCCTCCCCACACATAAGTTCAAACAGAACAACACCGATAGCATCCCACTCAGGCTGCAGGCAGTGAACATTCCTTATGGCTCTGGGAATCTGTGCAAAGAGCTGCATTTGATTAGCTGGAGTCTTAGTCTGGGCTCAGCTCGGCTCACTTTCCCTGCATCAACATCTTCAGGAACTGAGAGCGGCAGCAGGAAAGGGAGAAGAGAAGAAAAATAACCCGCAAGTTTATTGAAATGCTGTGGTGTGTTTTTTTCTCTCACTCAACACCCCAACCCCTCAACATCACACACACACACACACACACACCTCCACCACCTTCTCCAAGAACGAATCTTTCCGCCGTTGACTCCTGAACCCCTTCATTAGTCAAAGGGGCTGCATGTTACGAAGCTTCCCTTAACTTCGACTTCAAAGGGAGAAGCTGTTTTGATCACTTTCTTGAGAGGCATATATTCCTCCTGTGCCCTTGCCTTCCATGTTCAGAAATTGATTACAGATACATAATTAGGTCTTTAAATAAGGCCTGGGATTTGAAACGCAAACCTCAGCAGTTTAAAGCTATTTGGTGCAAAGTTTCACATTGCGCCCGTATTTTATAGCCACTCTTAGACCCTTTTCATCTTTTTCCCCGCCAACTTTAAAGGGGTCGAGCGGCCATTTTTTATTATTTATTTTTCCGTTGTGGCGGTCTCAAGGATATTTTTTTGTGTCAGGATTGTTTGGACAAATGCAGTGGGAAACTTCACCTTCCTTGGCACAGGTCTATTGCCATCTGATTATGCAAAGCAATAGATTCATACCGACTGACTTGGCCTTGATCATGTGAGGTGCCTTTATAGAGCCACTCATTCTTTTTGGCTGCTGTTCATTTATGAGTCAGACAAAGAGCATTTGCTTGGTTTTACATGAGTACCTGGTTGAAATGGGTTGGCCAGGCTAAGTACGTGACCATCAATAAAAAGATGAAACTGGGACACTAGAAAATACATGGCTTTGTCCATTAGGCTTTTGCTGATTTTCTTTGTTATTGTATAGAGCAATGGGTGGTTGCAATGCATTCAGGTAGCATGGTATATAATATTGCAAGGCTTTGATTCAGCACGGTGTCAGGGTTTTGGGGTGTTTTGTGTGTTAGTTCTGTTGTGTTAGCCTTGTTTCCTTCCCGTTTGTTTCTGGTGTCTTTGTGTCATGTGCTTCTTGTGTTACTTCCTGGTTTCTGTGTCGTGTGCTTCCTGTTTTAGTTTCTGGTTTCTTTGTCATGTGGTCCTGTCATCCCTGCCATGTGTCTGTCTCTCCCTGTTCACTTCCTGGTTTGTCATGTGATCTGTCGCCCCTGCCATGTGCCTGTGTTTCCTGTTTCACTTCCTGGTTTCTTTGTCATGTGCTCCTGTCATTCCTGCCGTGTGTCTGTCTCTCCCTGTTCACTTCCTGGTTTGTCATGTGATCTGTCGTCCCTGCCATGTGCCTGTGTTTCTTCCTGTCATTCCTGTCTGTCTCTCCGTTCTCTTCCTGATGTGGTCATGTGGTTCAGTCTTCCCTCCTGTTTCAATCAGTTCCCTAGTTCCACCCCTCACCTGCACTCTGTCTTGTCTTGTGATTATTGCCTCATTAGTTAGCTCTGCCTTGTCACACCTGTGTCTTGTTTCTTAATCACCTCTTGTATTTAAACCCCTGTCCTTGTTCAGTCTTTGTTGGATCATTGTCGTTTGTCGTCTGTCGCTTGTCGCATGTCGGGTGTCTCATGTCTGCTTAGTGTTCTCGCCAGCGTTTGTAAGTTTATGCCTTTGTTCTTGTTTTTTGTGTTAATAAATTTGTAAGTCTTTGTAATTTTCCTGCGCCTGGGTCTCAATCATGCCTCGGAGAGGCCGCCTCTCTGACACACGGAGAAATAAGAGAAATGAAGATCTTGCTCCTGTTCACGAGTGCCTCAAACATGCTGCACATAGATGTGTTTGACTCATTAGCTTTCATAACAGCATGTTACTTAATGGAAATGATGATCTATAATTTGCACAGTTAGTGAATCCAAGTCTAAAAATAAAGCCAAAAGAAATAATTGCATACCTCAGGTAATGCCAATGGCTGTCACTTTGCTGACTTGCAAGAGGGTGACGGTGTAAGGAGAGGCAATGGTGGCAAAACACAGCGTTGGCAATGACAGAGAGAGCGAGCAAATGAAACATTCAAAAGAAACACACAATCACACACAGTAAACATGAATTCAAGCAGGAGTTTTATACCTGCTAAAGCAAAAGTCATGAAAGGACAAAATACTGAGGGCGATCAAGAAGGGGGTTATAGTTTGGATTATTTTGATACCAGGGAATATCACCAGGAAAGAATAGTTGGAGTTCAATTCCACAAAAATAAAACTGACATTCTTTCAGTGAACCTTTAGAAATTATGTTTGCCTTTAACAAAGACAGTTATTGGGAGACTGCATGGTGCAATTGATTTTCATCCGCACCATGAGTCAGTAACAGCACAATGGCTGATATGGAGGGAGACCTAACAACAGGGATCTCTGCGTAGGTCTTGAAGGAGATTGTCAAGAATGGACTTGATTTAGAATCTGACCAAACAGACAGACACAGACCTGAGATCTATATCTCCCAGGCCAAAATGGAGGAATGGATGGGGGGGGGGGGGGGGGTTGATACCCACAATTCATCATATCAGCATGAGCAATATTGGACATCTAAATTAGTTTGATGACCTAGTAATCAGAATGACATCCGCTGTGCCGAAGATGCATTGGCTGTCTGAGGGAGGTTTGTGACGACACCAAACATTAGGTGGATCCGTGAACTCAAAGTGGCAAATTCGCGCACATTAGTGGTCCATTTATAATGAGCTATTTCGCAGTCAAGATGGCTGCTTTTAACACAGCAACATTATTTATCATCCTTTCAAAATGTCCCAGACATGTGTATTACAGAGTATCTGCTTCTCCGAGTGCGCACCTTAGCACCGGCTACGTTCATAAATCGGGATTAATATTGCAAATGGTGATAAATCGAGACTGTACATCGAATGACATTTATTGCTTCTTAGCACTGGTGTCATTAGCAAATTAGGTTCATCCCTGAGCCAAGTTTCACGAGTCCACCAAAGGCTGATAAATATCACTTTGCCGCAGTCAGACATTCAAGCTGAATTACTGTCGCAGATAATGAGGTACTTTTTCATATTTTTTTTAAGCTGGATTTTCATATCCCATTACATCCTGTGCAGACAGTCTCTATATGATGGCAAATTGTAACACGTATACAGTAATTACTATTTTTATTTTTTATGTATTTATTTATTTTTGCCTGAAACTATCTCTATCTGTTTACATACTGTGTAGTGTGGTGTAGTGTAGTGTCTTTTATTTATCTTTCTGTCCCATTTGCTGTCGTTACATAGCATGAAAAATGTGAACTGGGTAAAACTGGGGATGCGAGAAAGGATGAGAATGAAAAGAACTCCGTGGGTATTGTCACAGGATAATGGACTTGCAGAGTCCAGCGCTGAGATGTTTTTGCATGAAATGTTAATCAGTGTCAGCAACACACCAGAGGGCCAATCAAAGCATGCAAATCCAAGACCCCGGCGGGCAGCCTACAGATCATTTGCATTTTGTGCATTCGAATGGCTGCATCATGAGAGCCATTCCATTACAGTTCATTTGTAGTGGTATTAATTTCACTAATTAAAGACGCTGTAAGCGATATTACGCATGCTGACTTTGCCACCGCAGGAGTCCACTCCACTTCTTTTCAATATGCACAGCACATGCCACAATAATTGGCAGGCAGAGACGGCAGTCTGTTTGGGAGCCTCCTGATTGGTCCATCCAGATTGCCAGTGTTTCATGATGCCTACCAAAACTCAGATTTAAATATTACTGTAAAAAAATTATTTGCATGAGACAACTGCTGGAACTTAAAAAGTTTAAAACTTAGGCAAGCAGGGTGCATGGTGGAGCACACCATATTCACATCAGATTCTCTAGTTCTCTAGTTCTCTAGCCAAGAAGCGTGGAACAGGATAGCTGAAGTACAACACAAACTTTACACCCCCCACACAGACACACAAACACACACCGCAATCAAAAGTGAGTGGAGCTCTTGGGCACAACTGGGAAGATTAAAACACAGGATGCTCTCTGAATGAGTCTCCCTCTCCTACTGTGCCTGTGAACAGGTCCATCATTCCTCAGGAGACTTAATTCCCTTTCCAAACTTAGTCTCGTCCCTGTGAGGCATGCTTGACCCGCCAGGAAAGTGCCAGCTTCATGAATCTAGCGCCATTTTCCCTCTCATAACACGCTGGCTTTCCAATTTTAACTTGACAAATGCTATCAGGGCTTTTTTTCCCTACTTGCCGGCAGAGGCCTTAATTATCAGTTTTTCTCGGGTTTTCCGCCTCGATCACCCACCCCCCCACTAACCCCCACCCACCACCCCCTACACCCCCCCACCCCAACACCCATTTTCCTACTGTCTTGGGATCAACTTATCTTTCCCCTGAGCTCTGTTTCATCCATGGTGCTATATCATGCATCCTTGGGATTTTTTTTTTTTTTTTTTTGCATCTTCTCGTGCAATAAAAAAGGTAAACTGGGCCAAAAGCAGTTGAAAGTTTTGCAGCGGCTGCTCTTCAGAGGACCTCATGAGCTGAGTGTCCCGAGGCTTGGATTACATGCTTGCATACCAACACATTTAGAAACAAACAGACAACAACAAAAAAAAGATGTTTCACACAACTGGGACAATCTCCCAATTCTCTCTCCATTTGCTCCCAGAAGATGCAGAGGGAAGCAACACACTTCATACACAGCTGCTGAGGTGAGGGCACTTACCATACACATACAGCTTGTACTCGGCAATATCTGTCCCGAGAGAGTTGCTGGCTTCGCAGCGGTATGTGCCGTTGTCAGTTTTGTTGAGTGATGTGATGACAAGTTCCCTGCCTTCCACGATCATGCGCTCCACATCGGGCAGTTCTCCACCATCTTTTGTCCAAATCACTGGCTCTGGTCTGAAAGAGAGTGTAGGAGATTCAGCATGAATACAGTTTACATGGACACGTTTTAACCAAAAATATCAAAACGCTAGAAAAACGTTTTAAATGTATTATTATCTATTGAACAATATGCTGTACGTAACTTAGTATATGACAGGAAATCAATGTATGAAATGCATGTATGTGACATTCCAAATGCTTGGAAGATAAACCCAGAGACATGCCAAGAATATCCAATGACATGAAACACACATTTTCACATTCAACTTCATCAACTTCATCTTCACAATGCATGTCTGTCGTGTTACTTCACCTCTGAGACCTTAAAGGCAGTGTGAAATAAGAAAGCTGTGTGTGCAACAAGGATCCTCTTCAACGGAAAAGCCCTCCTGCATGATAATCCTATCATTTCTAGGCCCAACACTGCACTAGCCCTGTTTGATCCAGTGCTGCATTAAAGAGCTCACCAACAAAGGTCATTTTAGTTTACTTGGCATAGTTCTGTCACCTCGGACAAACAGGTGCACAGCCGACTGCATAATTCATTTCAAAAGCACATCTGTGATCTTTCTTATTTTGTGATATTTCAGAGAGGGACATTTTAATAGATTCGGTCTAGCTAGCTTGTGAAGAAAGGTCAGAAGATCTGGAACATAATGAACACTCTATCTATAATTTTAGACAGACACTCCAAATCCCTTCCAAATATCAAGATTTGATAGATCATTATTATTTTCCAGGAGATTACACAATGGAAATGTGCCGCCATTAATATCTTTCCTCTGAGGGCAGAGACAGACAGGGAGCAGTGAGCCAAAAAAGGCTACAGAAAGGCATCAACAGTAGCACAGTAGTAACAACAGCCCTGGGGTCTGTTGAACGCCTCCATTGAGACCGGCAATGGTAAAGCATGTGTGTTTGTTGAGCAAGAAGGGCATGCCACTTACAGTGGGTTGCCTTTGGAGACACACTCCAGTTTAAAGTACTGTCCTTCCTGAGGGAATATCAACGAGTGAATGATCTCCACACGAGGGGCATCTAAGAGAGAGAGAGAGAGAGAGAGAGAGAGAGAGAGAGAGAAACAGAAGCAGAGGGTTAGTGTGTTCCGCTGGCTGGTCAGAGGCAACATGGCAGGTGCTCAGGCCCATGTAACAGATTGCAATTCTACAGGGGGCAGTTTGGCAGACAGAAACAACATTATCACTGTGACATTAAAAGTACACAATCCTCAAGCAGACAAACATCGTCCAAACCACTACAGTCTGTGTCAGCCATAGACAAATGCTCACATAGCCTCAATGTACAGTAACACTCGAAAAGTTGGACAAATTTACTGCAATGCTGAGCACACATAGCAAAATCCATATTTCTTTCACTGTCAAGCATATTACATCAATTTTTAATAACTGCTATCCTTTTATATGGACTTGAGAGTGTGGGCTTTAACCTTCACCGGTAGAAGAAAGAAAAAAAGAGACTCTTGGAGTCATATATCCTGTGTATAAATGTTTCATCATTCCCAGACAGAGAAACGCCTCTGTGAGTGTACAAGTGTGTGTGTGTGTGTGTGTCACTCTGTCCACATGATAAGCTTCAAGACTTCAATAGACACAGGCCAAAGCCCTGTTGAAATCCCAAGCCATGGACCTACTTTTTCCAAACTTTGGAAACTTCGACCTATGTTGGAGCACCTCTAACTCCTTTGGTCTCCTACTCAAGGAGGAGACAAGGCTCTAACCCACACCATACGCAGTCATTCAACTCTCAGTTTGCTTGCCGCTGGCGAACATGCTTTGTTGAATAATTCAAAAGTGTTGTGTCGTGTCGGTGTGTACTTACAGTGGACCTCCAGGACCTCGGTGACCTGCTGGGGGGCGGCGAGCAGCGCCACATGGTCCACACTGCAGGTGTAGGCCACGCCGTCCTCGCTACGGTCCACTTGGAACTCCAGCGTGCTGCGGACAGTGAATGACCTGCCCGTGGCGTTCACCTCTGTGGTCCCTTGAGGAGGGGAAGCGGACAATTTGGAGGTGGGGGGTGAGGGGTTGGGAAAGGGGGTGACGGGGAGACAAAACAATGAAGAGTTATCTCTTTCAGTTCCGTCAATGTCGACACAAGTCGAAAGTAATGGACTGGAAAATGAATGAATTTATGATGGAGTGATACTTTGCTGTTTGAGCGATTTGGTTAGCAGGGTTTTTTTTTTTTAATCATTTACTTATTTATCTATTTTTTTATTTGTTTATTTTTCGCTTCCTATTTTGCCTCATACCCAGCTGAATGAAACTGCAGAAAAGTCGACATCCATGCGCCGAGCCATGACTCTTAGGACATGGCAGGAATACATTTCAATATTTTCTCCCTGCTTGGGGATCCAACTTTTATTGTGAGCCCCATCTATTTCATAGGCAGGGATTTAAAAAAGAAACATAACTTTGAGCACAGTAAAGGGGTCACTGGCATCCCGTTTTGTCGAGGGAGGACGGCGGCGGTCCATGCGAGGAGATATTGCAAACAGTATCCGTGGATTACACGGGGGGATAGCCGGGCCCGCGGACTGTGAAAGCCCGGGCTCAACAGCATCATGAATGGCCGAGTAAATATGCCCCCCGTGAGACCCCTCCCCTCGGCCACAGAAGCGCACGCGGCTCACGCGGTGCTGCAGATCCTTGCGCGCTCTGTGCGTGTGTATTCGTTTGTGTGCAAACCACTCTCCCCCGGCTAATGTTGGATGGAGTCTGCGTCTTGCATATAAAGCCCTTTTCACTCCCGTTGTGCCTCGCTGAAAGATTTTTGGTTTTTTGTTTTTTTTTTCTGTTGCCTGCTCCTTGGAGGTTCTTGACTTGAAAAAAAAAAGAAATATTCTCCTTTTTCTCCTTCAACCCCAAATATTGATTTCATTTGTGTGTGTGTGTGTGTGTGTGTGTGTGTGTGTGTGTTTGTGTGTTTTCTCCCCTAAATTTGGTGAAGTCTCTGAGGCCACGCAAACTTTTTAACTTGAATTCTACATGAAGGGGCTGTTTGCTTTGTTGGCACACTATTGATCTGCAAACAAAGCCTTTGTGTCATCACCACAAACTAGAGATATTCTTGGCTACTTAGTGGGATTGGAAGAGCATTGTAATACCATAAAAGGGAATTAAATGTTTAAATTATGCTCACAATTTTCCCTCTCCCTGTTAGTGGCAGTACACTTAAAAAAAAACATTGCATTGCATTGCACATGCCTGAACTGCATCCATCAACAAAAGTCCAAAAGTTGTTTCAGTAGTTTTCAATCCGTCTTTTTTATTGTAGCATTGACAGCTACATAGCTGCATCTCTTGAATATGTCAGCACTGCAATACTATGGTGTAAATCGATGGGAATAACATGCTCTTGTTGACCTTGACATTCACCTATAGACACCTGGAAAAAAAAATCACAATTTGCATAGCAGTGCTGATAAGACTAGTCTGTAGTGCTTCATCTAGTGACCTGGGGCACATCTTTAGATATTTCCTTAATAGAAGGAACAAAAGCCATACATATTTGAATGGTGTAATTACAAAAGGGAATTGACATAACAATTACCATCTTACACCAACAGTAAATGGCTTTTCTTTCTCAAGGTGACTGTAGTGGCTAACAAGATCCCTTCCACATAATGTGGAGGACAATGACACAGCATTAGAGCATACAGTCACCTTGATGAGGTGGGTCGTAAATTCACTGTAATCCACTGTACAATCACCAAAATGAAGGGAGCACACACACACACACACTTAGCACACACACACACACACAAGTGCATGCACACAAACATGCACAAACACTCAAAGAGAGAGATTTCTCTCTAAATCCACAGATGGATTTCAGTGTGCAATGTTGCCATCAGCACCATGTACACAGTATTTAGAAAACCGCGGCAGCACTAATCTTGCTGTCAGTGATTGGGTGGTGTGAAGATGGCTCCCAATGTGTAATCACGACACACGTACGCTAGCACGAACGACAGTGGGACTGTCAGGCGCTTCTTTCCCGCTCAAAGACAATATTCCGCCTTAATTCTGATCCCTGCTCACCGCATCAATATCGCAACCGAGGAGTTGTCAGTCAAACACTCTCGCAGGGTGGCTGGGAGGATGGCAGCTCTTATTTATTTATTTATTTATTTATCAGTCTCCCTTTCCTGCGTGTGTTATTTTATTTCCGAGAGGCGCCAAAACAGGAGCTCACACGCACTCGTCATGCATTCAGGAGCAAAGCAGGTTCTTTTATCAAAGTAAGAGAGGCTATTCCATGAAATTCATAAGCTGTCAATGAGAAGCATCTAAGGACTGTGTGTGAAAATCCCTGTGCATGTGTGTGTGTTTGTGTGTGTGTGTGTGTGTGAGTGTGTGTGTGTGTACTCTATTCCCAGCTTAACTCTAGATAAATAAATCATGAATACATATTTATGTTGTTTCTGTTTCCTTTCGGACTGGATGCTGCCAAACGGATTTGTAAGTGTGTGGGTGAAGTGAAGTGGCAGGTCCAGCAGTGCACATCTCCTTGCTCTTTCCATGTTTATGCAATGATGTGCCCAACACTGCCTCTTGAATCACAAACATAGAGACGTCAGTCGTTTACTGTAACATCCTTCTAGAATGACAATCCTCCCCCACCACCGCAAACACACACACACACACACACTCAAACACACACACACACAAACACCCACTTGTCAGCTCAGCCATGACTGTGACTGCATGACATTCACAGGAGGTTTGTTGTCTGGTTTTATAAAAGTAACTCTTATAAAATGTGTCATATTAACACAACCACTGCTGGGATTTAGTACTCCCTCTCAGACGCACACACACACACA
>JAGFZM010000064.1:1428693-1444054 GCA_017657215.1 Limnothrissa miodon
TGTGTGTGTGTGTGTGTGTGTGTGTGTGTATGTGTGTGTGGTGGAAGGGGGGGGTGAGTGGTTGCTAAATATGCGGCACATCCTGTGTGATCGAGGCCCTAGCCAAGGCCTCTTCAAATCAGCCACTTTTCAATACCTCAGCACCCTCCAGGGTACCATAGCACAAGTAGGCAATCGCTGAATGTTATTTCTCCTCTTCCCTGACCTTTCCCTGAGACTACGCCATGGCATCTGAAAAGGGCCCTTGTAGTGCAAGAGTGCCTCGTTGATTTGCGTCTCTCTAAACCTGAAGTATCGGGGCAATATCTCCTCCAGGAGAGGCCTCTGTTGAAATACATAAATGTAAATAAGCTCAGAAGTGTGATCGCAGGCCAGAGACATTTGCTCGTTAGCCTCTGGGAAAGCTCGAGCGCATCTGTCCGTGCGACCAAGGTAAATGCGAGCATGAGTGCCCGAGTCAAACAGATTGGATTGGAACGACGGCGAAGGGCGCATGGTGCCAGAACAAGCCAGACATCCGCTTTAATTCATGGCAGAGTGGGTGGGTGGATGAGGAGGGGGGAAAAAAGTGTATGCTGACGCAGAGTGGTGGCAGGTGTTGGTGTGGATGTGTCATTTGAACGGCTGACAGAGTGCCGCTCTCCTCCGAGCCAGCGCGCAAAAGGGGGGCTAGCAGGCGCTCGTTCCAATGCTGTCCAGTCGAGTGGCAGAGAGGATGATGGCAGTGGCTCGCTTGCTTTCGCCCGCTTGCCTGCTAGCTCCCCACCTCCCCTCTCTCTCTCTCTCCCTCTCTTGAGCCCACCCCTCAGCTGGAACAGGAGCCTTGGCGCCAGCGCAAGCAACCAATCCAAAAGGGCTGCGCTCCCAGCAATTACAGTGTGTGACACTGCTGGCTACACCAAGGCAGCACACACAGGCCTGTGTGGGTGATTGTGGACAGGGGCCAAACTGCTGGTGCAGCCGAGGAGACCCCCCCCCCCCCTCCACACAAACACACACACACACACCTCCCCACAAACCCATTACGCCAATGACAATAATTAAGGATCCACACAATGGAACCAGAGTGCTGAAGCTGAAGAAGAAGCTTGTTTTGTGGGAGAAGTTCACACAAGCAAGATTATGCTGCAATATCTAGTATTTCCAGAGGTTTTTTTTTTCTTTATTGTATCAGAGCTTTCATCCCAAGTCAGCGCTCCAAGTAACTTTCCAAACATCAAACATTTTGGTTTGAAACTTGTTTGTTTTAACCGGCACAACAGAAGACGGATCTGGGGCAGTCTTTAAGCGGCAGCTACATGCTAAAAATGTGCCCTCACTGCAGGCTTTGTGTGCTATCTGTTGCATAAAATATTTCCCAGAAATGCTTTGAACATCCTAAACAGATACAAATCAAAAACATGGAACATGCTAAAGCACGGAACACTGTCCTACTACTTGCATTATATGTCCAGGAAGAGGGGGGACAGAGAGAGAGAGAGAGACTGAAAATATACTAACCGGTACAATTTAATAATACAAAAATATGTGCAAATGTCTGGACCACCAGACTTTCCCAGAGGATGTACATCTAGCACTTATAAATTCAATTAAGCCATCAAAATTTTTCTGTAGACAGCATTTTATTTGTCCGCCGTTGTAATAATGGTGAACCTCCATTAAGAATCCATTAGACTCAAGAGAGGCGGTGGCCTAAAAATCCTATTAAATTTAGATGGCTGCAGACATGTGCAAGGCCCATTTTGGCCTCCTGCCATCTGATAGCAGATAGGGGGTCTGTGTGCTTTCGTCGAGTAAACAAAGCACTTGAAAAACTTCAGCCTTCACCAATCCTAACAGCCAGACAGACGAATGGTAGCACTCCATTTAAAAAATAAATCTTGTGCAGGCCCTGGTGCTCAGCCTCGCCATTGACTTAAATGCATCCACAGCCTTGAATAACCATGTCCAGGCAATGGCTGTCTCCATGAAGACATCGATTTAAACAAAGGCTCTCATTTAGTCATCCAGATCAATGTGACACAGTTTGGAGATAGATCTCCTTCATCCAGCATAACCAATCTGGTGACCCCCACCCCCCCCCTTATCACATGGTACACCGCCAGGCTGTCTTAAACATGGGCTTGCTGATCAGCACAAAGGGATATCCAGTTCTTTATCACTGCTCCATCCACTTGCTATTGCACTGATCAATTTCCTTTTCAAGGCACTGTCCGACCGCTCGTAAGGTCAATACAAATGATGCTGGGAGCGAGCAGGTTAACAATTAGTTACCAATTACTTTCAAAACATGACCTTGTCTATTGGTGGGGAAATGTTAAGATAAGTAGGAGAGCAAACACAGAGTCCATATCAATAAACCACCCATCTGTTGTGTGGTGTTATTCTGGGCATAAAAAAAATATAAATATATTTATTTTTTATTTATTTATTTAGCTCGGGCCCGGGGTGAGTTCAAACCACTAGAACGTTCTTTGTTGTAATGGTGATGTAATTGCCATTGCATCTGTGCTCTTCAAAAATAAATGCCTCCTTCATGATTATCTTGCAATCTCTTGGCCTAATGATCGTTTTAATGAACACATTTAAACGGTCGTTAACTGCATAATATCTTTTTGTTTGCTACAAGCCATTTCACTCCATTCGATTGTATCATGACCTTTGTAATTTTAGCTTAGTGCCCCCAATAAAAAATCACAATTAATGCACCATTATTAAACATTTTGGGATTCAAAAAAGCACAGACTGATTGAAAATGTAACACTTACCATGCCAAAACCCCACAATTAACTACTAAGATACACACATACACACACACACACACACACACACACAAAACCTGCATTTGAAATCAATTTTGAACTCCCACATACCCGCAGAAGCAGAAGTGGGTAAAACGGGCCAGTTTGTGGCTTATTCTTCCAGTATATATCCCTTGCTCATTAAATGTACTCAAAAACAGTGACAATTTTTACGTACACCTCACATTTAAACCCCTCATTTTTTTGTAACCGCCATACATGTATACAAAATCAGTTCAAACCAATTTGTTTCTTTCTCAAATGGCGGTAAATCATTGAGCCAGGAAGTATAATTTGTCCCTTGCCCTCCACGATAAATCACTGTGCGTCTTTTCTCGTTCTCTCTTTTTTTTGCTCTCAAAGAATGCTAAAACGGAGAAAACTAAAGAAGACGTATGGTCTGTATCGATTTCTCCACGGTAGTAACTCATCACGGCGGCCCCAACTTTCGAGCATTCCACTCCTTAATTGATCTAATGCATGATTGATGTGTTGCTCTGGCCCCCGGGGGGAATCTGCATGCCAGGGAAGAGTTGGTGGTTATGGTGGTGGGGGGTGGGGGTGGGGGTGGGGTGGCGAGACAGCTTGTGCTGGGCACCGAGGTGGCCCTCATCATGGCCGACCCACTGATGCATAATGCATGGCCTGGCGGGAGGCAGCGGCAGTGGTGGTGGGGAGGGATGAACGGGGGGTTGAAGCCAGCGGAGCGACCCAGACTCAGACAGACGCGAGCGGGTCACTGTTCAGGCTCCGGTGCATGTCCGCGGAGAGATGCCTCCATCCATATGGATAAGAACTGAAGGGAATGGAGGAGAAGGGGGGTGGGGGGAGGAGGAGGTGATTGTGGGGGGGGGGGGGGGGGGGTTGGGTTGTAGATTTGGGAGGAAGCGTGACAACACGGTCGCACGCACTCTCCCCTGGAGTGCCGCCCTCAGCCTTCTTAGCGCGCCGGAGCAGACTTCTGCAACACCGTTCCAGAACTTTCCTTCTCTCGCTTGTATTTTTTTTCCCTTGCTCGGGTTGTTATTTTTCTTCCTCCTCCTTTGCGACGGACGTCAAAACTAAGTCTGTCGCGAGTGGATGCTGCATGTGTAGGTGCAACTCACCCTCATCGCCACACACACTGAGACAGCCAGGCCTCATAGCAACAGTAGACGTGTGTAGTCATCCCTTACATCCGCTCCCTTCTTCCCCCCATCATATGGCTTCCTCCCTCCCTCCCTCCCCCTCTCTCCCTGTCTCTCTGTCTCAGTATCCTCTCCTTCATCCTTCATCGCGCTGGCTGGGAGTGCTAGCATGGCACTAGCTTACATTTGCTCTATATGGAACTGTTAATGAATGGCGGCAGAGTTTCTCTCTCCATTTCCGAGGCCTCCAGTTCTCCTCCATACACTCCATACACCCATGTGCACACCCAGAACGCCCACCCGTGGGCCTGCCTGAGACGCGCGGATGCATAGCTGTCTCCAGCTTCCCCCCCTGCAAGAGTAAACACCATGGCACGGCTAGAGAAAGAGAGCGAGAGAGAAAAAGATAGAGAGAGAGAGAAACCTCTCCCTCTGTCTTAAAATTTGTACTTTCTCACAGCTATGGCACAGCACAGGAGAGGAGGAGGTAAGAAGTCGAGTGTACACTCTCCCAGTAGCAGGGTGGGAGGAAAGAGTGAGAACAAAAGAGAAGGAGAGAGAGAGAGAAAGAGAAAGAGAAAGAGTGAGTGAACAAAAAAAAGTCTGAGAAAGAGAAAATGAAAATGTACAAGAAAAAAAAAACTATATGAGAGTCTGAATATGACCACTAATCTTCTCAGTAATCAGACAAAGATTGGAAAGAATGACAGAAAATAGAAAAATGCTTTTTCATGCAAATTGAAAATTGACTGTGATTTAGATGGCAGTGTGGAAGGGATGGGGGTGGGGAGTGAGTGAGGTGTTCATCTGTGCCTGAACTCCTTCAGATAACAACTCACTTATTGATGGTGGTGAACCAGTTGTGTGAGAACTATGCTCCTGCCCCAGACATCAATAAGGCATTAAGGCTGAATGGCTGTGCATAGGATGCTCTGCCTGATATTTACCATTGACTTTATATCAAGATTTATTCTCCAATCGCTTGGCAGGCTCCAGACATTGGCCTACCTCGGCTTCTAAGCAGCCCTCGTCCAAGTTTTTTTTTTTTCATGAGCCTCGTAAAACAAGACTGCAGATTACAGATTGTGATTCACTTTCTTGGGGAAACTAGGCAACAGATAACAAGTCAAAGGGAACTTCATCTTGTTTCTTTTAAGCATGTGAGGGTTTTGTGTCCAAGGCCAGCAGAAAAAAATTAGAGTAAAGGGAGATTCATGCTGAAGATCAAGGCCGGGTGGGCATGTTCAGATGAAGCATAATGCCAATAACCCTCTTATTAATTTTCCTTATTACATGCAAAAATATCAGAGCCTACGTCTTTGCTTTATGCTTTCAAAATATAAAGTATAGCTACCCACTACTATAAGCTCTATCATTTTTTTTCTTTTGCCACATGTAAAGTGAAAATAGTCTTCCTATTTGGTGTAGATATTCTCCAACTACAGCTATCCTTGCATTTAAAGGTCACAGTTTGTCCATCAGCTAATTTCGTCGGTGTCTGGTCGGCTTGAAAGAGAGGATGACAAACAGTCGAGTCGATAGATGAGAAATATCTACAACTGCGCTAGGGAAGTGATTTACAGCATGACTAATGCGCTATGATTGGGCTTTTAAGTTGGGACAGCGCATCTATCCCTCGTGTCAGTTCTGAGGGAGGGAAGGCTGACGAGCTGCCAGGCAATTAGGGGGCCGGGGTTTGGCACGGCTGAAAGATCTTTCCCATCGCATCGCAACCCACCAGCGCTGCCCCACTCCCGAAACACACACACACACACACTCACACATGCCCCTTTTCAAGCCTGCATCCATGTTGTTTTAGGCACTTGCCTCTCTCCCTCCATCCCTCTCTCTCTCTCTCTCACTCCTGGCACTCATTTCCCTCTTTCTTTCTGCGCCCCCTTTTCTCCTTTACTTCGTCCATCATCTTCCTCTCCTTCCTTCTGCCCTTCTCTGAAACTCTGTCTCTTTCTCTTCTCTTCCCACCATCATCCACTCTTTCCCTCCATCTCTTTCACTTCCTCCTCTCTCTCTCTCTCCCCTCTCTTTCCTGCTTTCCGTCCCCTACCATCATTTATTTCTTTGGGCCATTGCATTAGTGTTGCCATTGAAGCTTTTCATTGGGCTCTTAGAAAATAGTGGGAGGGAAAATGGCTTTTATACGTGTTGGTGTTCCAGTCACCTTTTTTCCCTCCAAACAGGGACCCTCTGATCTGGTCTCCCTCTGCCTCATCTGGGCAAAGGGCTTTCAGGGAATTACAAAATGGACAGCTGAATTGAGCCTGGCCATTACTCATACTGGATATGCTTCATGTTGCCATTGTGCTGCACTTCCTTGGTTTCAGTGGTTGACTGTGTGTGTGTGTGTGAGAGAGTGTTTTTGAGTGAGTGTGTTTGTTTGTGATTGTGTGTTTGTGTGTGTGTGTGTGTGTGTGAATGTTTTTTTT
This sequence comes from Limnothrissa miodon, assembly GCA_017657215.1. Lineage (NCBI taxonomy): Eukaryota > Metazoa > Chordata > Actinopteri > Clupeiformes > Clupeidae > Limnothrissa > Limnothrissa miodon. Next base: position 1,435,066 of record JAGFZM010000064.1, read on the forward strand.
TGTGTGTGTGCATTTAGAGTCGGCTTCCAGAATGGTAGGTCAGTGAGCAGGGAGCACTCAGATTGACATGTTAAAGCTTGTAAGCACCTTCTATGGATTTTTATGTCAAAAATGCACTAAGTAAAGAACCCACAGTGAGATTATTGAGCATTCTTTTTCAGGCTGGCTAAAGCCTCATGTAGAAAATGTGTGGAAAATGTCAAATAAAATCTTTAATCATCACCTGGAATACTTTCTCCCCTCTTCTTTCTCCCGCTCTCCGTTTTCAACTAGAGAAACCAGCATTTTCCAGAGCAGGCAGACGAAGCAAAAAGCCCAGTTGCATAGATGGGGTTGGGAGTGGATTTACATGTCTTTTGAGCAGCAGGCTCCCTTTTTTTCCACAGGAGCACAAGGGCGAAATGGAGGTAAAGGCAGGCAGCATGTAGCTCTCGATGCAAGCCCACGGAGCATTCTCATCCGTCTGACTCAAGTGGCCCTGGGGCCCTACATCAAAATGCCTGACACGACGGGGAGGGAGGGGGCTCAGAGTGGTTAGTCGAAAGTGTGTGTGTGTGTGTGTGTGTGTGTGCGTGTGTGTGTGGGGAGGGGGTTACAGAACTCGCATAAATGAAATGTGTATTGAAGAGCGGTTGTAAAAACCCTCCAATTTGGATGATGGAAAAAGCTTTGTGTTGGAAATTGTGCCTCATAGGGGAGCGCATTGGCCCTGGCAAAGTTGGCAGAGCTGGCTGAATGTGCTGTCTTTTTACAGGGTCAAATTATATATGTGAGGTACATTACTATAAAACCTGGTCAAGGTGTTCTCTCAAATGATTAAGCTTTGAAAGTATGGCATTGTGTGGGGTGCTGTGCTGGGCCCGTGTCTGTGCAAGTCTGCTTGGAGCTTGCATGCAGGTGTCTGTGTGTGTGTGTATGTGTGTTTGTGTGTATGTGTGTGTGTGTGTGTGTGTGTGTGTGTGTGTGTGTGTGTGATAGAGGAAAAGGATAGAGGATAGATAGAGGCAAGCGTCTGAAGATGTATGTACACACAAGGCAAGTACACATAGATCAGATTTGATTTTGTTTGCTTGCAAGCCATTGATTCTGTCAAGCGATCACAGGGGATCTAACCTTCATGCACCACTGATTCAAAACAATGGCATGTGTGTGTGTGTGTGTGTGTGTGTGTGTGTAGGGGGAGGGGGGTGTTGTTGGCAGCACTTACCTTTCTTATCCCCAAAGAAGAGGGTCTGTTGTGCTGGGTTTGACCACTGGAGGGAGGTGTTATCATTGTAATCCACTCGGCACGTCATGTTGGCCGTGCCCCCCTCCACCACCGTCACATTCTGAGTGATGGGGACCTGGCCCTGGCTACCTGCAGAGGGGCAAGACAGGAGATGAAGTTTGAGGGTCAACGCAAACACCCAACCGACACGGAGCAGAAGGACCAAACCATTCCTTTAGGGAGGACCTCTTGGCCTTGTCATATCCCATTATCGCACATGATGGCAATTGATTAGGTTTCTTTTCTTTTTTCTCTCTCTCGCACACACACACACACACAAACACACACGCTTGCGAAAGGTCACTTGGAAAGTGCAGTGGATAAATAGAGAGATTTGACATGGAAAGGGGAGGCTGTTTGAGGTCAGAAAGCACATCAATGAGTGCAGCGGCTCAACAACATGCTCGGTTGCAAGGGCCCCCGATGAGAAATTACAAACAATTGAACACAACTCGCTCAAACACAAAGGCAGAGACTGTGGGGGTGATGGATGATCAATGCCACAGTTCCCCAGTGCAGGAAGAAGAAGGAAAGGGAGTGTGTGTGTGTGTGTGTGTGTGTGTGTGTGTGTGTGTGTGTGTGTGTATGTGCGTGTGTGCGTGTGTTTGCATGTTTGTATGTGCAGGTGTATGTGCCCTCGTCCCATGTTCTTTTACGTGGGTGTGGGGATCAAGCATGAAAAGAAACACCTCCTCTCCTTCCTCTCTCTCTATCTTTCTCTGTTTCTCTCTCGCCCCCTTCTCTCTTGCTCTGCCTTTTTCCCCCACTCTCAGGATTTGGGGGAGTAATTGGGTAGCATGGCCTAATTAGAGGTAGTCATGTTCTGCCTTTGGAAGGAGCGAACAGCTGCAGCTGGGTGGCAAATTGACGCATAATCCCCTCAGCACGGCGGAGCGGGGCCACTTCGATCCAGCCGGAAGGAGCCCCGGCCTAGAAAGTGCCACCACTGCTCCTGAGAAAGAGAAGGGGAGGTGGTTGTGTGTGTATGTGTGTGTGTGTGTGTGTGGAGGTGACATCCATGCAAAGCCCATGCAGCCATCCGTGGTGAAACCCAGAGGCTGGCTCATCCCATCCCCCACCCGCCCCCCCCCCCCCCCCCCCCCCCACGACCTCCTTCTCCGCCCGGTGGTTCGGCACACTCTTTTTTTTTTTTTCTCACAAAGTCCCTTAATTGCATTCCTCAGTCGTCTCAATTCCCTCCACACATCCCTTTTGTTTTCTCTTCTCTATTTTTTTCTTCTTTTCTTACACACCCCCCTTCTCACTCTCCGTCTCTCTCCTTCTTTCTCTCCTTTACCGTGTCTCTTTCAACTAGAAACCAGGGGTGGTTTCACAAGGAAAGCCTCATGCACAATAAAAACACAACGAATGAGTTTTTTTTTCTTCTCTCTCTCTTGGAGAGAGGAAGTGTGGCATCGTCCTTGTGGCAGACGGGATGATCTCCTCACAAGGCTAAACAGCGGGCAAAGATTAATCACGGTCCCCAGCTAGCCGCGGCTCGCGGATCCAAATGCGTGTTACCTGCGTGGCTGAGCGGTTGGGCCTCGCTGTGGCCCGTAGATTTCATGCCAAATTAATCTCGGGGTTTTGATTACTCGCGAATTAATCCTTCTGAGTTGGTTTCGCACTCGCAGCGGTGGAGGGGGAGCCTCCCGCCGGCACTCACATTGTTCCTCATTTGCGAAGGTGACATTGGATGGTGCGCTCACCCCGGCAGAGCGACAGCCGCAAAACAACAAACAAACCCTGACCGCAGTGCCGCGACCCCTCTGTGGCAGATGTCTCTTTCTCTCTCTCAATTCCGAGTCGCGACAGGTTTGGGGTCCCTTCCTGGGGGCCCCTGCCGCCAACCTCCCCCCCCTGCACCTACTGCGAGGATGCAAATTGAGTTTTTCATAACGCAAACTGTCAGGGATTAACACACTGTCGTCTCTGTCCTATCTCAACGGAGTTCAAACCTGTTCCCGAGGTCTTTCCAAAAAAGGTGCTTGTTCTCTCTTTCTCTATTTCCTTCTCTCTCCTGTGCCTCTCTCTCTCTCTCTTTCTGGGGGGGCAACCCTCTTGTTTCAGGACCACCACCGCACAGATGACCTCTTTGGCACTTGTCGGGTTCATCAGGAGATAAGGTCTGGACTGGGGGTGGATAATGGCCTGGAATCCTAATTAAGGTAGACAGGCGGAGAAGCTCACAAAGCCGGAGGTACCTCCACCACTGCGGCTCTGCTCCAGGGCCCTTTTTTTTTGGGGGGGGGGGGGGGGGGCGTCCCCTCTGCCTTTTTTAATTTCATTCCCCTCAAGAGCAGAGAGAACACGGAGCATTTTGTGGAGGCCGCCACATAATCAGTGGCCATATAATCCAGAATGCACTAAGGTCTTACACCCAATAAAGTCTGTGTAATTGCTCCAGGACACAAAGCCTAAGCTAATCCTAAACAGTGGGACAACCTGTGCTGCTTTAAATGCATAAAAAAGTATTAAAATACATGAAACAAACACACATATACATGCACACACACACACACACACACACACACACATACACACACGTACACACATGTACAAATATATATGCAAACACCACTAACGCTTCTCAACTAGAACCATAGCCTTTACTGGAAATCCTTCAAATCCACGAAACATAAAAACTTTGGCCCTGATCTTTGATTCCTTCTTTGTAAGGACTAAAACAAACAAACTAAAAAGCCTGCAATATTATATCACATACCAATGCTCTTACCAAACAGTAAACCGTCACTAAAGCAAAGCCAACCTGCCATGGCAAAAACAATCTCAAAAAGTATGGTCCACTCTGCTATGACTCGCCTAGCAATGGCACCTCTCCAAATCCTTTCAATCACCTCCCTCTCAAAACGCTTTTGCTCACACACACACGCACACACACACACACACACACAATAACACAAGAAAAGAAAGAAAAAGGGAAAAAATTCTGTGAGCAGATGCTTAAGTGGGCCTGCAAAGAACCTACTTCAGGCCGACAGGTAAGCCAGCTATAGCACCATACCTCTCTGATAGTATGGATTGGACAGCGGGGCTACTGCAGCTACCACTAGAATACATATGAAGCCAGTGTGCCATTTCTCACATGCATACAGACCTACACACACACACACACAAGATGCACACACATGCATGAACATACAATGTGATTTCCAAATCCATTTTGATCTCTTAATACTTTTATGGCAATAAATTATGCAGCAAGTGCTTTAATGCATGGTTTGGCATCATACGTGCAGTGCATGCGTTGCACAAAGCGTTTGATGTACAGTCAGCTCGCTTTGTTTCACTGCACTGACTAATCTGGGAATCACATTTAATTAGAGTGCCAGAAATATTCGGCCCGATTTGTGTGAAGTGGATTTTTCTCAGCGAACCGTAATAGAGAGAGAAAAAAAATGCTTCGTCGAGGCCTTTCTCACAGGGAACTGTGGGATTGAATCATTGATATTTGATTTAGCCAAGCTTGGAAAAAAAAGTAGTGGTTGCTCGTACCCGCTGGAAAGCTTTGCTTCTTGCAGCACCAATAATCATAGGCCCAGATGAAATCCAATTTAATGCTATCTGAACAATCTGGAAATGCAAGATAATGCATGCAATATTTATAGGGATCTGCTGTCGTTAACAGTAGAGGGAGATTAAAAAAAGTAACATCAGATATTAATCTATATTATTCATGACTTTCAAGATGCATCACTGCAATATTGGAGAAGATTAAAAGAGTAAAATTGTGTTGCATCTATAAACATGGGTATTTTGCTGCTAACATTGATTCACAACACATCAACCAGCTAAGCCTGGCAATTTAGGATTAAAAGAGGCCAATATTTTGAAACTGCAGAAGAAGATAAAACAAAATAGCCACAATCGGTACAGAGCGGATAGGGAGAAATGTCTGTTTTGTTTTAAACTTTTGAATTAAGAGAGAGAATGAGCCCCCACATGCTTTTTTCTTCTTTCGTTCTTTCTCCTTATTCATTTTTTTTTTTTTTTTACTTTTCGGTTTCGGCTGACTGCATCACATAATAGAGAACAGAGTCTTGATGAATGGCCAGAAAGCAGTCAAGCACGCCGCTGTGGAATAAACTGTACACTGCGGCCTGTGCCCCCCACACCCCCCACCCCTTCTGCAACCCCCCTCGGAAAGCAAACAAATAGCTCTGAACTACTTTGAGAAAATACTCCTCATCTCAATTCATTACCCCCTGATAAAATCACTCTCCTTCAGCCCGCCCATGACTTGGCTGGGGACCGCTGGGTGGCACTTCACTATTCAAAGCTGCGGGAGTCTCTGGAATGGTGGCTTTTGGGTCTGGCCTGGCAAGCACTGTGATTTCTCATGCCGTACACACAACCCTGATACTTTGGCCAACCCCAGGGGGGCAGCTGGGATGGAACATGAGGACCGGCCTCAAAGGAGAACCGGATCAGTTTCGGAGTTGCTCAACCACCATCTGCCAAAACCACCTTAATCACGTGTAATCATGTGTAGTAATGCTTTCGGTACATTGTCATAACACATATTAGGGTTCTTTATCACGATAAAAGGCAATAATGGATATGGGAAACTGAGGTTTTATGCATCAGGCAATGCAGCTTGTTAGTGACGAGACGAAATGATGTAGATGACTTCCTTGTCTTCAGTGATCTATATCGTAATGAGATCAATCACAGTTCAATCACAGTTCAGCATAATCTCTTGTGATTAATCACATCATGTATGGCTGGAGGGACAATCTGTCTCAGCAGCAGTGAATAAAGGCAAAAAAACACACAGTAGCCCTCAACCACAGGCTACAACTGTTAAATCCCAGATGAAAGGCACATCTGCGGAGGATGGAGCATTTTGTCGGTCCCGGCTTAATCCCCACTTTAAGAGGAGTCATTTTGTAAATGTGGCAGCACTTTGCACTTCCATAAAGGACCCCTGTGCCAAAAAGGTAGTCGGGGTGTGGAAGACCTGATACAGTGATAAGCCCGGAAATCTCCGGAACACAAAAACAGAAGTACAGCCGCTTCCATTTACCGGCTCCCCTGGTAATGTTGAGGAAATGATGCACACAATTCAACTTTTGCCAATTTATCTTTTATCAAGCCATCACAATGAAAACAATGAGTAAATACAATTTGCCCAGTTTGTTAGCTTGCCTGTATGATCAATACACCATACAGCCTTTCTGTCTGGTGATCGTTCACTTCTGTCTGTGTAGTTAAATAATTCTTCTGTCTATGAGTAGTTAAGTATTTTATTTCTGTGTGTACACATTTTGTAGCCTATTGTACTATAATTAGATAACTCACTGGCATTGTACTTCCACTGTCCATATCATTGCACCTTTCTGCACACTGTTTTCCACACTGTTCCTTTAATTTTAAAACACAGCTGTACTTTAATGGCACACAATTGATATCTTCTTTTGTGTTTTTGTAGCACTCAGATTGCTCACCTTCTATATCTATCTAGCTGATATACCTATCTATCTACAAACACAATTTAATAAATCCACCTGCAACAACAACAACACATGTGCAGAAACAAAATAAGCTGTTGTTTAATTCAAGATTTAAGAACATTGTGTTTTAGTAAGATCAGATGCAAGATAAGTCTTGGAAAGGCCAAAAGTAAGTATCATGGCTGTGGTGGTGAATGGCCTGTGATGTTCTGGGGAGAAGGACCTGTTTAACTCAGTGGATTGCAAGACATCATAAAGTCTGGAACATACCTGGATGCTTCGAAATCTGTTAGTCAAAATAATAATGCAAGGATTCGCTTACCCAGAATGTAATATCCCAGAAACAAAATCTGCACAAAATTCAAAAAACAAAATTAACAAGCCAGATTTGAACAAAGAAATCTGGCTGATCTGAGGTGTCGTTTACTGGAATGGTATGTTTGTAAGGATCAAATCAGCAGGGATCTGTCGATCTATCATCCCTATTTAATTTTGTAAATCAATTACATATTTTTGGGGCAGGATGTGGACAGACAGACTGCTACAGCTGTTTGATTACTTTTAAATACACACCGAAGGACTAGATAGCATAGTGAATCTAGATAGCATGGTGAATCTACAGTGCAAACAGACCTATATGCATAAAGTGACTCATTCCACATTTCATCACAATATGCTTCCCATTTCACACCATTATTCACTTTAGTATCTACGTATCATCTTGGTGAGGATTTAGAGAAAGTGGTAGGGACACACTAAAAATGTAAGGCAGAGTCTGAGATGGATTGCCCAGGATCCAGGCTGGAATTCTGATCACATAAAAGAAGATGCAGTGCTATATGATAATGTGCCCGTGAATGTATAATATCGGCGAGGCTGCATCATTCAGCACCCGAAAACATCTCCAGTGGTCTGCAGATGATTTAGAATTCATCATTTGCCAAAAGCGCCCCATGCTGAGGTAATAACAGAGCAGATAAATTAATTTTCATGCACAGTTTCATTTCAGCCTTAAAAATGACACATGATGAACACACCCCTGTGCACACCACGTACATGCACATGCGGATACACACCCACGCATGCACACACACAAACACACACACATACATGCAAACACACACATACATGCACACACACACACACACACACACACATGCATGTGCACACACTCACAAGTACTTACATACAGTCATACACATTACACTCTCACACACACACACACACACACACACACTAACATACACACACTAGGATTCTTACAAAACATGGGTAAAGACAAAAGTAGACAAGCACACCAACCTTCTCATACACACAAACCCACCCATGCAAATGCCTACCCTAATCTCTGTTCACCAAAAAAGCGAGGACATTAGTCACTCACATAACCCATTTTCAGGATCCTTAAGAGAAAGTGAACCACAAATTACTCCATTAACTTTCCAGCACACTGTTTTTGTTTCTCTAGATTGCCCATTATGTGCTGAATAGAATGATACCTTTTATGGTGTTAGGCGGCTTCGCAACTGTCGCCTGCACTGACAAAAAATTCACAAAGCTGCCCAAATCGTTCTCCAAACACCAACATATTCCACAATCGCTTGCTTTGTGCAACCAGGTAACTTGGTGGCACTGAGGCCCTTGGAGTCAATAGGAGACAGTGCTGCCCTACAAAGGCAAAGAGCAGTATGTGTATTTAAAAAAAAAAAAAATTGCACAAATCAGAAGTGCAGGATCAGCTCTACAAACTGTAAAAAAATAATGTTGATAATTAATCAATTTCTTAGAAATATTTACATTTATTGCAGTTTGTATGAAAAAGTAGAGTAAAACCAAGGCAAAGTGCAGTATGTGCCATTGCTAACAGTTTACTGGTATTGGGTTTTACCATAAAAAAAAAAAACACAAAAAGCTGTTTTTCTCAAGTTGGTGTTTTTGCACTTACTGCTCTTTGGCTTTGTAGAGCAGAGTGAGTCAATCATTTCAACTTTATGTGATAAGGACTAATTCTCAGACAGGCCTATATTGCACTGTCACTATCCTCATTAAATATCAATTATTCATAATGAATCCTATTCATGGGGTTCATTTCTGAGCAAAAGGTAATGCAAGCCTATCTGACAGTAATTTCAGACAGGGATGAGAAAGTCGAATGATGGCGGGGTGAGGAGGGTGTGTGTGGAGATCTGATTGCCCTGGTGATGGGATCTGTGAGCTATCTGGATTAGGGTCAAAATGTACTCCATTT
>JAGFZM010000064.1:1449054-1472279 GCA_017657215.1 Limnothrissa miodon
TCTATCTATCTTTCTTTCTCCCTCTATCTATCTATCTATCTCTACCTCTTTCTCTATATATCTATCTATATCTCTCTCTTTCTTTCTTCTTTTTCAATTTTCTCTTTCTCTCTCTATCTTTCTTTCTTGTGTTTCTCTTTCTACTCTTTCTCTTAATCTCTCTCTCTCTCTATGTATCTCATGTTTTAAGCTAACAGTCTGACCCTCCATCTCTTTCTTTCTTTCTCTCTTCTTCTTCGGCTCTCATCACCTTACTACACCACACATCCCTATACATCCTCATTGCCGTAATACACTATTGAAATGTTTTAAACTGTAATAGAACTATATAATGCCACACTACACTACTATGACACCTTATTTTTATTAACTCTTGTAAACTGAAGTACCCTAGCAAGTCATGACTGGTAGTAGGTGACTTACCATAGTTAGCATAGCTAGCATAGTTAGCATGATTAGCATATATACTAATTATCATCAGCTATATCCACTGAGTACCACTGTTAGCATGACTAGCATTGTTAACATAGTTAGCATGATTAGCATATATGCTAATTATCGTCAGCTATGTCCACTGAGTACCACTGTTAACATGACTAGCATGACTAGCATAGCTAGCATAGTTAGCATGATTAGCATATATGCTAATTATCATCAGCTATGTCCACTGAGTACCACTGTTAGCATGACTAACATTGTTAACATAGCTAGCATGAGTAGCATATATGCTAATTATCGTTAGCTATGTCCACTGAGTACCACTGTTAGCATGATTAGCATTGTTAGCATAGCTAGCATAGTTAGCATGATTAGTATATATGCTAATTATCATCAGCTATGTCCACTGAGTACTACTGTTAGCATGATTAGCATTGTTAGCATAGCTAGCATAGTTAGCATGATTAGCATATATACTAATTATCATCAGCTATGTTCACTGAGCACGACTTAGCATTGTTAGCATAGCTAACATAGTTAGCATTTTAGCCTATTTAGCATATATACTATTTAACATCAGCTAAGACAACTGAGTACTACTATTACCATCATAACATCTTTCTTTATTCTCTTTCTCTTTTTGTCTGTCTTCTTCTCTCTCTTTCTTTCTTCTCTTTCCTAAATTAATTTTAACTATTAAATTAATTTGAACGTTCAACTATCCCACTATAAACTCTATAAACTATTTAACTTAGAAATTGTACTGCAAATTGCACATAGTTAATTGCACTGCATTTTCATGCAAACGTAATTCCCTGGAATTACATTCTCTAGTTTATTATGTTCTATTTTAATTATATTTATTATATTCTTTTAATTATTTATTTTATGTGATGATGCACTGACAAGAGACATTTCTCAATTTCATTGTACCTGTGACAATGACAATAAAGGACATTCATTCATACATTCATTCATTCATTCATAAACGACTACTGTATGTCAGATCTGACATCTCAAACCTGTGCCCTGACTTCCCTCGGCCAGTTAGCCGCAGTCCCACCAGAGAGCATCTACTGCACTGTAACTAATGCATTCAAGGATGTTAAAAGAATGTTGCTCACGAGACAACAATCGACCCTGTTTCCTTTGTGTACCTCTGACATAAAGGTCAAAACATACATACAAATCATGCAACTGGATTAAAAGGAGAGCAAAAGACAAGAGTGGGTGTGTGGGGGGGGGGGGGGGGGTGGAATAGGGAGAAAGAGTTTTTGACAATTTCAATATTAATCACAGCAAATGCAACAACACGACGAGTGCTAATTAATAGGGCAACCGAGCATGAGCTGAGAATGACCTATTTGCCTCCATATTTAGGGACCAAAGCGCCTTATTTATTTATTTATTTATATCTCCACGGCTACAGAAGATATGTTACAGTTAATTAGGACCGCGGGCTGCCACTAGCACTTAACGCAACTTGTGTAAGGGATAGACACAGCATCCCTGGAGTCCACACACTGGGATCATTTTCAGGACTCTTTGAGACAAACAATAGCCAAACTGTCTTTATATTCAAAATGGAAAGCTCTCTCACCCCCCAATGCCAAACCCCCTCAGACACACACACACACATACACACACACACACCGCCGCACACCCCAGTCCGGCGGGCATCCACTGAGCAGAATCTGCAGGGATGTGCTTGTTCATGAGTCCGTGGCTGAGGCTTCTCAAGCATCAGGGCCGGATTAGAGGACTCTTACTAAATCCAATTGTGCTCTGATGCTCTTTAAAAATTCTAGTTCATGGCACTTCACTGTCAGACCCCCCCCCCCCCCCACACACACACACACACACACACATGCATATACTTTCTCACACTTTTCCCAATACCCCCCGCGGTGCATCTTTCACAGACTGCATCTCTTCTCTGATGGGGGTCACAAGGGGTAACCATCACACTCTCTGCCTCCGGTGCTATGCAAGATCTGAAAAGAGCAAATATTTGAAATCTGAATGTTCTCTGTGTGTGTGTGCGTGTGTGTGTGTGTGTGTGTGTGCGTGTGTGTGTGTTTGCGGGGTGTGTTTTGGGTTAAATGCCCATAACATTTGCATTAACACAGTCAGTTGGCAGTTTCCTTGATCCAAACTGACCTAACACTGAGAACATGGAGGCGAGTGACACCCAATGACCCAAAGGTTTGTCACAGACTCCAGTCAGTGCACAAGTTAACGCACAAAGTTAAGTGCAGTCAAAGTGTAAGCTATAGCACTGACAAAGCAGTCCAACATCTATGATAGGAGGGTGACAGTGGCTATATTGACATCTACACACCACAGTTAGATTGTGGCAAAACTATGATTCATGCCTGATATGCATTACATGACAAGAGTGGATCTGAGTTCCCTGAGTGTATGCTGAATGCCTCTTCTATTTTGATATTATTATGTGATTCCACCCCAATGCGATAAAGCAACTGGGCTAATCTAAACATCAAATGCATCAAGTTAATTTTGTTACTATCCGTGTGATATATAATGGTGATGGTTGACCTTTCAGGAGGTTAATGCACTGTGATAGCTTCTGTAAGCTTAATAATTGATGTCTGCCTTGGTCATAATGACGAACGTGTGCTCCACCAAATGCCTGGGTGAGGCCAGCCTCTCAACAATAGGCCACTCATGCTCGTGGAGTACACCTGAAAAAGGCATTGGCTTCAAAATTGTGCCCTTGCTGTTTACTGTCCCCACATTCTTTTATGACAGTCTTTTGAAATTCAATTTGAAGAGATATAGGAAAATCCATAGGTAATTACGCTAAGCGCCACCAGTCGATTACTGTTGCCTAAGACCACTGTATAGCAAATCAATCCAGCTTAATGACTTGTCAAAAATAGATTTGGTTCATCTCAGCTTTAGGAGGAAAAAAGGAGGAGAAAGGCACACTAATGAACCAGGGGAGGGGGGTGCATGTTTCAAAATAGCCTCTCCAATGCTTTTTGCATGAATTTTAATGTGTGCGATATGCTCCCAGGCATTATAGTGGTACACATCAAACTGCCAGTCGCCAACAAGGGGCCCCACACTCGTAATTGCCAGGCGGTAAAGCTGGAGCTGCTAGATTATAGAAAATGGTCCGTGACATCCGATCAAAACGTTCCCCTGGTAACGTCTGTTTGGACAGTCTGGACGAGTGCGTCCATCACTGGAGCTACAGGCATGTTATGCACTGAGCGTCCGTCCCACCGTCCCCTCGCTCCTGGCCCGCCCGAGGCACAGCTGAGACACAGACCCTGCACCTCAACATCTCGGCCTGTCACAAGAGCAGAGGTGGCAACACACAATAACCTGCCTCTCATCAGACATGTGCCATGTGTTTGAGAGGTGGGCATGCAGGGGATAACAGGTAATAAATTCTGTGTGCATGTGTGTGTGTGTGTGTCTGTGAGACAGTGAGTGAACTACACTGCACCACTGCACCACCCAACACAAGTGCCTTTAATGGTGGAACAGTGCACTATTCTCCCCCACCGTAAATTACCGCCACAGGGGGGTTCAGTCAGCAGAACTGGCAATGTATTTCCCGACTTTGAAAAAGAAGGAAAGGAGAAAGCACGGAAGACAGGAAGAACTCAAAAGAAAGAAAGGAAGAAAGAAAGAAAGAAGACTTTAAGTGGTGTCAGAAACCATCTGGAGAAATGTGTCTGGCAGAGGAGGAGGTGCAGAATCATAACGGCGCAGCACTTTAAACATTTAAGGCATTCCTTGAACTGCTTACAGTAGGTCTGGAGTGGTTTTACCTTCACTAGGAGAAGCCACTTATCAACACTGGCTACCCTTTTCATCTAAGAAATGTAGCCTTTAAATGTGTAGAACAAAATATTTCAAAAATCTTCACTTTTTACTTTCTTGTTTGTTTAAAAAAAATCGTTGGTCATTAGATAATCATAACACAACAAAAAGTAATAATGTAATAAATGTAATAATATATATGATATGATATTGTTTTGCGATGATATCTGTTTTATTAGTTAAGATCCTGTCTGTTTTATTAGATGTAAATAGGAATATGGGAAGGCAGTGGGCTACTGTTATCTTACTGTTGGATAAGTCTATGAAATGGTAAAGCTGCAGAGAGATACCTTTTGCTGCCTTGAGTCCCAGAAGCTCTTTCCTTCCATTACACACACAATTTTATGGAGGAACAGGAGAAGAGCGGTGAGGGGGACCTGGGTTATCATCTCTGGGTCACAGAACTGGGGGTCACCGCCAAATGTGGTGTTTCTTTCATTATCTGCCACTGCCTGCGTCTCTCCGGTGTGTGTGTCTGTGCGTTTGTGAGTTTGTGTATGTGTGTGTGTGTGTGTGTGTGTGTTTGAGTGTGTGTGTATGTGTGTGTGTGTGTGTGCATGAGGAGGTTTATAGGTCCACACTTCCAATTCCCAAACGAGGGTATGATCAGTATGGAGCAAGAAAACTGCATCTACAGAATGGATTTAATGATGTTGGGGCACATCTGTATATTGAGGTCTTGAATCAGGGGGGAAGTAGGTGAAATTGCTCTGGGTACATTGTTTTCAATGTATAAAAAGAAAATGTTGCAAAACTGAAGCAGTGATTCTACTGCACAAAAGTGCATATACACCATGGAGCCCATTTATAATGAACAGAACGGCTTCACAGAATGGCTTCACAATCAGTCTGACACTCAATGTTGTCAAGTCTTAAATATGAACATTCTTCATTGAAGCGACTTGGGGCTCAAAGACTGGGTTTTGTTTTCATCAAGTTCACAATTTTCAAAATGCATTTGAACGAGTGAGATGTGTTGGGATTTGTTACGGCACATCCCAGCAAACTCCTGCATTGTCTCTTCCGGGTAATACTGTATGGTGCGTATGTTGAGGAAATTCATTCGGTTGGAAAGAGGATCAAGAGGGAGAATTAAGGAAAGGCTGTGGAGATGTTGTTTCGGAGACCTTACACAAGCAGGAGGCAGGGGGCAGGCTGTGCATGGCTGTGCTGTAACAGATGAGCACCCAACACAGTTTGTGGGACTGACTGTATGCAGCACAGTAACATAATGGCTGTGGTTCTGTCCTCGCTGTTTGCCCCGTGATCCTTGCATGACTGCAGTTCTTGAGTGTGTAGCTCTAGTCATGCTTGCAGCACAGCTCACAGTAGTTAGGTCAGAAAGCTACACAAAATGTCATTTCAGTCTTTTTTTCCATTGTTTTTCAATCCCCCTTTGAGCCCTAAACCCAAGATCATGTCATGTCATTACATTATAGAAAATAAAGCTAAAGTAAATCAACACACACATTCAATATATGTCCCATAGCAACAATTCATTGCATGTTAAATATGTATTCAAATGTTATGTTTTATTGCATAATATCCTATTATGGTCCAGTATACAAATCATCTGCCTGTATGTGAAGTGTAGTCTTTTATAGTGACATCCAGCTACCCAACATGATTAAATGTTTTGTGTCACATAGACACACATGTGGGTAGTTCAGGGTGACTGTGAAATTAAGCATGTGATGAAAGAGGAGGATCGGACAGATTTAATTACCTGAACATATTTTTACTGTACCAATTTTCGAATTTGTAAATATTCCATAAGACCCACCTCTCCAAAGCACTTCCTATGCATCCTGGTTCTATACAGTATGTGCACATTAGATAACACAGTCTTATCCTAATTAAACAGAGGACTGAGTTGGGCAAAGCAAGAGGATGGAGAGAACGCCATTTCCCATTAGTCTATGGCTGACGCGCCATCATAATTACTCATAGTCTAATTAGAACACACTGGAGCACCAAAACCACTAGCCAAGCTCATCCATTTTGTGCGTCCTCATTGTGTCCATCACTGTCGAGTCTCTCACCTTGCACCTGTGCTTTGTGTGTGTGTGTAAGTGTAAGTGTGTGTGTGCATGCATGCATGTAGGGTTGCATGTGTGTGTGTGTGTGTGGAGGAAGGTGAGAATGCATGCATGTAAATGCATATGAGAGAGTTTGAGTGTGTAAGCAGACATGCATGTTTGCGTTGGTGTGGGTGTGCATGCGTGCATATGTGTGTTGGCATGTGACTGTGTCTGTGTGTGTGTTTCAATCTATTATTGGAAGTTGCCTTTTTTTTTAGAAAAGAAGGTGCTGTGTATATCCATAACATCTGATGAACTGTTGCTGTTTTAGTTACTGTCATGAGTCATGTGACTGATGCATGTCTGAGCAAATGTTGCAACTGTTACAATTGTGTCCTTGTGTATATTTATTATGAATTGTGGACACAAATAAAGAAGTAAAAAGTGTGTGCATGTGTGTGTATGCCATGTATGTTCGTTCATGTGTACTTATCAGTCAAGGCCTAGGACAAGATTAGTGTGAGGTGTTTGAGGGCACACTTGGACAAAAAGATCTTTCCCCACATTACAAAAAAGTCAACAAATGGCTACCTGCTGAAAACCTTTTAAAGATACCCAATGACACAAGGTCATAGACAGTGGTAATCTTTTAAAAGGCTATAAGAGGTGAGCATGGGCACCGTATATCTCCCGGATAACCCCGAGGCCAATTCATCTCCTATCCTATGGGGTGCCAGGCTGCCTCCATAATGTTACTGTATGTTAATGGCTGACAGCCTGCAGTTGGAGATAAAACAAGGGCCAGATCTGGACATTGTTTAATAGGACCCGTGTTCGACATAAATCACGTCGGCAGAAAGACAGAAAAGATAACTCACCTTTTCCTTTGTTTTTTGTTGCAGCCTCTGGAAAGGGTAAGGAGTCAGGTGATGAAGAAAGAGCGGATATGGGGAGAAAGAAAAAAGAGAAACAACAGATTAGACAAGTTTAAGGCCAGAAAGCCATGTCAGATGTTTTTTTTTTTTTTTTTTCAATTTAGTTGTTGACTAAGTATGTGTTCTTTTACTGTTGTCCTTTCAAAGGTTGATAGAAAATATTCCATGATATGACACAAGCATTATATGTACCTGCAATGACATCTGCTTGCATTCACATATTTATTTATTTCCACCTAATTATCCTTACTTACGGTAATGACCATTTCCTTAATAGCTCAAACCATCTGTATAACTCACTCCTCAAAGGCAAGCGCATAATTAAGTTTAACCTTTCGGAGAAGAATGTGAAAAAAGCCAACAGGGGACCAAGCATCTGAAAGATACTGATGGGTGCATGAGGCTTCTAAGAGCAATGTATGACTAGCATTATACAGTCTTGCTATTCTTTTCGGTGTTAAATCACCTGGATTACTGGTGTTAACTACATTCAGACTACCTCCAGTGTCTCCAGGGCTGTTTTTGTCGGTGAGGATACATCGACAGAAAAGGTCATATGCTTCTTATCCCGGTGTGAATACATACACACACACACGCACACACACACACACATAAATTGATATTGTCCCCGGTGAAAGCCAAAGGTGATGAGACCTGCATTATGCCGTAGAGGCCGGGTAGGTTGAACTTAACAGTTTAATGGAAGATTCATTGTTTTTGACACTCGTTAATCTTTCTTACGTCTTCACCCCCTCCATCCCATTTTCTCCCAACACGGAAGTTATTAATCTTTGCCTTCCTCCATGGTGTCTAAATCTAATAGTGTTGACAAAGTCAGACACCATGATAAGATTCTCCTTGCTGAGAGCAAAAAACGTTTGCCAAATCATGAGAGGAATACCAATGGAAAGAGTCTATCCTGCAAGGGCTATACAAGCCTTAAATCCCATTATAAGACTATGCATTTCTTATTTATTTTTAGATTTCTGTTTACCTACTTTTCAGCAGTAATAATGCAATATCCCTGCGTCGCAGAAGTTATTCGACGAGTGAATGTAGGAGGGGGGATCGTTAATTGCGAAATCACCTCGGTAATTTAAACCCTGCGGTGTGCTTTTCAGCCTGACAGTGAAGATGGCGGTGGTTTTGTATTCATACGCAGGAGGAAGCAGTAAGCCTCATGCATGATTTTTTTTTCTTGTGAGCAGATCGTCGACGTGCCGATACGTGTCCTAGTATTCTCCTCAAACCTGGCCCAATGAAGGAGGCCCACATAGTGTTCTGCACATGTGTGAAAAATGCCTGTTTAAAACATACATGATTCTTTTGAAATAAAGGCCGTAGGTCCCCATACATAATCCAATTCAGCTTTTCTATGTAAGCACAGAGGCTTGACCAGAAATGATCTTGTCATTTACTGTAGGCTGTAGCGGTTCATAGATGTACTCTACTTAACGCTGCCGGCCTGAGGCAGACCTGAGAACATCCGTCCTGTCTGCCAGACCTATTTCTAACTCTGTGGACCTGGAGAGGGAATAGAGGAGGTATGAATGGATGGAGGGGGGGGGACTCCCTCAGGTGATTAGTCTAACCAACCATAGAGAGGTTTGTCCGTGACCAGAGAGAACAGGAGATAGATAGAGAGTTAGAGAGAGAAAGAAGGAGAGAGAGAGAGAGACTGTCCATTTGCCAAACGCAACAAGAGGTCACAGCGGTATCTCACTTTTGCTCTCTCTCTCTCTCTCTCTCTCTCTCTCTTTTCCCCTCACTTCTTCTATCTCTCCACTGCACAGAAACCATCCCCGGGGCAAATTGTCTGTGACTTCATGTAACAGAGCAACTCATCATATTCTAGACACAAACTGTAAGTTAAAAGACAAAGAAATCCTATCTGAGAAGCAAAAACAAAGTGGAGGCGCTGTTCCGAGCCCTCTGAGGCTGACACACAGTCTCAGCTGTTGGGATATGTGGTGTTTGGTAAGTGCCTGTCTGTCCCCTCCGAGCACCCTTACAGACAAGGAGCAATCTCAGCAATCTGCCCACCACCAATGGATGTCTAGCTGGCACCTCCTGTAAACCTGTTACAGACGTGTTATCATGGTGGGATATATCTTCTTTTTATTAACATGCATTTAGCTTCCTTTGTTATCACTCATTTCTTAACAAAGGAAAGGTGGTATACACAAACACAACCCCCCCCCCCCCCCCTCCCCCCCACTACCACCACCCCCAGAGTTATAATCGCGCTGTGTTGAACCAGCAAATAACTGCATTGCTAAAATGTTAATGAATAAATAAATGAGTATTACAGTAGGCATTGATGTTTTACTAATGGCTCAGAGCTCTGCTGGAATGAGTTGTTAGCAAAGACAGACGATTTGACTGGGATGTCACCATGGTGGCCTGGTGTTTTTTACTGATAAAGGCCTGGGAATTACACTCTCCTGGTGAGTTACCTTGCCACCTACATGCCCTCTCTCTCTCTCTCTCTCTCTCTCACACACACACACACACACACACACACAGACATTCACAGACTCACACAGACACACACACACACGGACACACGCGCACACACATGCCCTACTCTCATACACTGTAGGGTTTGTTGTCATTGAGAACAAAGCAGTCACAATAGCACCACTATGAATGAAGTATCTGCAAGGTCGAGGACGTGCTGAGATTCACTGACTGACAAAGGCCTGCTCTGACGAACTGAAAGAAGGTGAACTCCGGCTGACTTAACACCCAAGCCTTTGAAAAGTGTGGACGGATGGGGATGGTGGTTGTGTGGGCCCGGTCTGGACATGCTGCATGGCTACCGCTACCTTCCAAGGCATAAAAACACAGCATGACCCAGACACCTTCGCCAGCAGCCTCTCATGCTTTGCTGAACCGCAGCCAGCTGAGAGGAATGCCAAGCACACCGTTGATGCTGTCCAACATCCCTCTGACACCCTACCAGGACAGCAACGCCGTCAAGCTGACCGCAGCTGTCCAAACAGAGCCTTAGGCCAGCAGACCTCCAACTCCGATCAGACCCTGTCAGATCCCCAGGATGGGAAACAATCTGCTTGTATTATTTCATATCCTTCACTCTCAATTTCAGCCGTACTATTAAGTTATCTTTTGTTTACAGATGGCTTCTTTTTTTTATGCATAGTTTAGTGTAGTTTTACACTAAAGTACGTAGTCAATTAGTCAATTATGACACATTTATCTAATAGATCATATCTTAATATCTACAATGTTATCTGAAATAAAGCAGTTATATCACTATCTTACTCAAATCCCCATTTAAATAGTTTAATAATTATCAACTAAAATCCAGTTGGCCCAAGCCATGAGGTAAAATTGTAAAATGCATGCCACAATCATGAATTTTAAATGCAGGTTAATTCATTTAAGTTAGTTGTTAATTGCAACTGAAATTAGTTGTCTGTAAGTTAGGTAAATCTAGAAGATGAAGGTGATTCTATTTCATTCTATTACTATTCTGTATTATGTGATGTGTCTCTTATTTTGTTGAATTAAACGGTATCAAACCTTAGAGAAATTCACTCTGTCTGAATAAAAAACTTTACATCATCAGCATTCTTTAATATGCTGAGAGACCATTTCTCTCTCTCTCACTCTCTCTCTCACTCTTTCACTTTACTGTATTTGTGGCACGGGAAGCTTATGGCTTGCATTCAAATGCAGCATGGAAAGATGCCATTCTACTGTTATAAGGTAGAGGTGCCAGGAAGAGTAAGACACCCTTCCCAGAGCATTGGACAGAGGACGTGATGACCTCACGCAGGGCAGCAATAAACTTAACAAACTATAAAAGAAAGTGTTTCAGTGTCCAGTGCCTATTTACCTGTGGACATTACAGTACAGTACAGAGGGGACAATGCATTGCAATTCACAATGTGGGTAATAAGCATTTTCACACTGGAGCAGTGCCAGATCTAAGCCACATCAGGGCAAATGGAGCCTTTTGAGAGCTCTATTGAAACTGCCAAAGGGCACCATCCACAGACCACCATCCATTTCATTAATTAAACCCCATTCACTGAATAGCGCTCTTTCATCGGCCATCTTTTCTTTAAAAAAAGAGTGAGTGCGTTTGCAGTAGAGATGGTGTATGTAGACTTCTCAAGGCCAGACAAAGGACTCTGAAAAGGCTCTTGGAGGCCAGGATGTGACACCTCTGGTGGATGTTGTGGCGTCTCGGTAATGTCCCTCCCGCCGTACCTGTGGCCAAGGCTGAATAAATAATTTATTGCACTGAACAATTAATGAGGGCTGAGGTGTAAAAGCAAGAGGCTACGCCCCAGGCACTTCAGGGGACTGGTAGGGGTTTGTGTGTCTGTGCTTGTGTGTGCGTGTGTGTGTATGTGGTGGGGGTGGATATAAGAAAACAGCAAATAAAATGAGGGAAAAGGCATGCTGTCAGCAACTAAACTTGGTCAAGTCCTGAACAGAACATTGTTTGAGTTCAAAGTTTCAGAGATGCCCTCATACACAGAGAGGTAGAAAAGGAGCTGGCCATCTTCACAAAGTGACAGTGACAGTCTCAGTCTCCAATACAACGGCTACTTTGTTGATTTTGTTTAGTCCATGAGTAAAACTCAGCACGTCACAAGATAAACTGCTAGGCTTTACAGTAAATGTGTAAGCACTGAAATGAAATTACATTTAAGCTATGACTAAATGCAGAAGAAAATATATACTTAAACCCACTATGTGTAAGATTTATTTTTTTCGTATGAGAATTTCTCCCATCTATCGGCGAAGTGGTATACTGCATACGTTTGAATAAAATGTATTAGCCCTCCCCTTCCCACGGTCCTCATTTTGAAAATGGTGGCGCAAAATGGATATTCTCATTTGGTACCCCGCCACATCTACATTCATGGAGGTAATTACCATTGTTTTACATTATATTTTTTAAATAAAAAATATATTTTTAATAAAAGACGAAGATAAATAGAAGATAAATCCTACACATAGAGGCTTTAATAACTGACAGAATAACTGACTACTAAATGCAATAACTGACTTAACCCCCCCCCCAAAAAAAAAACACAAACAAAATGTTAAATGCCAAAGTAAATTGCTAGGCCGTCAATGTCATTATAAATGGCATTTAAACTGCGCAACAGTACCAAACTGGTGCAACAGTACCAATTATGACTTTGTATGAGTCACTGACAGCTTTAAGCAGTCAGCTTGGTGTTGCTTTAACATTTCTTTAGGCTTTAGGGGTAGACTCGCATCGGTGGCGTGAACACTATGGTTAAAGCGCCGTAAAGGAATTGTCTTGGTGGATCGGTGCTTTAGTCAGAGACAATTGGACACAACCAACAGGTTCAGAGGCCTCACATCAACTCATTTTAGAGGATTGTTGGCTATTTTCTCTCTCTCCTGCTTGTTCTAGAGAGAAATGCTGTTCATGATGAACACATCCGCTGCAAAACACTGTTGATGGTTTTTGTGCCTAGCCCATCTGATGCTCACAGATGGAATTAAGATATGGCTTGCATGTCAAAGTTTAAAAAAAAAGCCATTTCTGTCCTATTTATTTTGGTTTCCTAATAAAAAGGGTAGATTTGCCTGCATCTGCAGCTCGAAGCAAAACATATTTGGCAACACCACTAACTCAGCTCCGCAGGTTAGAGCTACATGTAATTGCAGTAATTTGAATCTAATTACAACAGAAAAATGGTTTTCGGGGTGGGCTCCTGTCACTGTGCTCTGTGGATGGGGCCATATTAGTTCACAGAGTAACTCCGAGCGATTCCACTGCATTCCACTGTTATTTCTTCCCGCACTTTAACAATCATACCTTTGATCCAGGCTTTTCATATTGCTGATCTTGGTAATTCCCATAATAATATTAGGCAAATGACATTCGCATGCCACCGTTTGTTTGTGTCGCCCCCTTCTAATGTGTTCATTCAGCATAGTAAGCTGGCTGAGTCACCTCATGACGCTTACATGAAAACGCTGAGTGTCTCTTACTGTCCACATAAACACGTATATGTGCAAACAACGCACGGGCCCTCTACCTGCGTGGAGGTAAATCAATTCAGCAGATGCATCACAACTCACTGGCCTTTTCATCCAATGCCAATGAATGTTAAAACCTTCGCCAACAACAACAACAAAAAAGAAAAAGTGCCGACATTCTCGGCGATTAATATCAATCGCTTCGGCGGAAATGCCAACACACATCATATTGACAGTGCAGCCTCGTCTGGCCTGGACAGTGATCACTTTTCAGGGCGTCACTTTTTCCCCTCCTTTTTTTTTATGCGGCAAGCCGGCGGAATACGGAAAATTACTTTGACATTAAACTCTGTGTCCCCTTCGCATTGGTGGAGAAACGATGCATGCAGATGAGGGATAGGATACCTCGCTTTAAGTTAATGGAGGATTCAACCTTCTCGAGTCCTTATCTGCAAGTCTCCTGGGAGAAACAGAGGGCTGTCAGCGTACCCTCCCCGCTCACCTCTGGCTACCATAGCTACGCCAGAGACATCACAGACAGACGGCTAATGCGGACACACAAATGGAATGGGCCGGCTTTCAAAAAGCTAGATCTATTGCAGACCCATCTGATTCTATCCGATGGTTCAGTCACTCATTTGTCTAATTGCGTGTCATTAACTAAAAATGTCAATTAAATAGAGTGGAATTGCCTTTTGGCATGTGCTTTGGCCTCATGAATGTGAAGACAGCCTTCAGGTGGTAAATAGACGAATATTGTTAAATGTTATTATTTAGGAAAATGAGACTATACTTCGCATCAATTTGTGTATTTGTGAGACCTAATTTTTCCCGCTAAAATTATATGTTATTTTTTTTTTTACCCATAAGGGATATTTATGTCCAACTAACAAGGACATAAATATAGAGTCCATGTTATGCAGTCTAGCCAATGAGCCAATGAGATTCTAGATAATTCTGATATTTGTCTGTTACTGTTAAATATATGATAATATACAGTAAGTACTCATGATAATACTAAATTTACAAAAGAAAGATGAAGTTCAAGCATTCAATTATAAAACTCCTTTAACATGAATCCCGCCATCCAACCTGTTCAGCACTAATCATTCTCACTGAGCTGCCAATATGTTTGTTTATTTCTTTTTTTTCTGTCTACGTACTGTTTCACATGGATTAGTAAAGGTTACAGCTGTGAAAAATCTGTGACATATTACAACCACCATTCAATGTGGCCTATGGGGTTCTACTAAAACTTTGAGTGGAACATTGCAAAGAGAAAACTGAATGCAAGTTCCACACCACTGCAACTAGAACTGTAATGCATTCAGGCGCATCAAACGTTAATCTTGGGAAAATTTCCCTTCTAATGTCGGCTTGGAATTTTAGCAATTTAGAAACTCATGTGGAAGTTGAACAACCTGAGGTACCAGAGTTTACGTCATAGCCATTTTGGCTCGCCATGTAACTGGTGAGGCAACAATATTACAAATGATGAGATTTATTCTTAAAATTTAATTTTAGCAATGTATTTACTGTTGTAATCTATGTACACAGCAAAGCCTAAGGGGAGGGGTTGTTGCAGAATTATTGCTATATTATTCCGAGGTAGCCTAATCTCATGAATAAACAAGACAAATTTCTGATGTCTAGGGTGCAGCATAAAGAGGCAGTCTCCACTCCCAAGTCTACTCAAAGCAATTTTCACCTGAGACATTCTTGCTCTTGTTTATTAGCGCTTGGTGATTAGCTCTAAAAATAGATTTATATTTGCACACAAAAATCCAAGATCGAAGAGTCTCCTCAAAACGCACGGTAGGTACCCGTGTTTTAATGTATGTCTGAAAAGTTTGCATATATGTGTATCATATGCATTCATTTATATTAAAACTAACTTATGTCATTTATTTTTTTATCTGAGGATACAGAGAATTAATGGAAGTCTTAAAGGAGTCTTCTGAGTTTTTTAAAGTATAACAATTAGAAGAGCTGCATTAAAAAACACAGAACAGTACAGAACACCTTCTATCCTGTGTATCCTCAGAGAGAACTAAAATGAGTGATTAATATGGATTGATGGACATATTAAATAGCCTCAGGCAGGACTCTTTATGAATAAAAAATAGCCTAAACAGACTAATGAAACATAGACCTATAAAGGAGAAATTGATGAGACTATAGCAAGAACTGTTTATATATTTTGCACATAGTCACATTTTCATAATTAGTTAATATTGACTATTTATGGTAGCATACTATTGTTTTCAGTATCTCCAGATTAACGGAGGGGTAATTCATACTCTGCCTTCCTGTTAATACTTTATATCTTCTCATGAAACCCTTTAAAATCACACCTGCACTTACAATTACATCTCTTGAAGAACATGATGCACTGGGTGTTTGGCCTACATCCTGAGTCACCTCCCAGCTGGTTCAGACACAATTCCCATACTCAAGTGACATGGAAAATGTTGCTCAAGCGCTGCAGTGTTTTCCTTTAGTCGGCGGTGTCAGATGTTGGAGCGACCTTCAACAGTGCTGCTCCCTAAATTGATTTCCGGCCTCTAAGCTGTAACCTTTTAAGCTGTGGAGGTGTCTCTCCCACTTGCCACTGTGCCCTGCCCGGCCCAGCCCAACCCAGCCATTGGATCAACAGTCCCCGACTGCCACACAGACACACACACACACACACACACACACACACACACACCACAAACACACTCACCTCCTATCTCCCGGAAAAACGCCACCCAGCAGGTAGTCCCTGGCCTATGGTGCAGTTCCAAGCAATCATGTTAAACTACAGCTCCAGGCCAAATTTATACTAGCCACTACAGCATGGTCTGAACAGTCCACAAGGGCCATGTCAACAGAATGGCATCAATGTTTCACACAGCTGGAGGGGAATGATCTGCAAATTTGAGCCCTATTTGGTGAACGTGTTTATCATTCAAAAACAACAAAGGAAAAAGGAAAAAAGAAAAAAAAAGCATGATACAATTGACAAAACATGTAGTCATGCAGGTAACAAAACATTTCAGACAGACAACATTAATCAGCACCTACATTATACTGAGTATTCAAGCGACAACACAAATACTTCCAGCTTTAGGCCGACATCTCCGAAGTTCTGTGATTTGATGAATGTAGATGCTCTCTGCAGAAAAGCATGCTATGTCTCCAACTCAATGTGGACACAATGAGAATATAAATCTGTATATAAAAATGTGTTTGGTTTGTGTTTATGGATAATGGTTTTGTGAAGGACAATAATTTATATTCATTTTTAACTGGTTACGAAAACAGCAATGAAAGACTGCAATTAAGAGGACATAAATATTCATACAAATATTAAAAATATATTAAATATTTCCCCACAGACTACTTATTGACCAATTTTACTATTTCCGCTTTCATAAAAATACTCATTTAAAAACTTTGTGTAAATTGACAACAATTGCAGACTTCATAAAGACAAATGGCTCTTCTCCCCTACTGAGAATCACCTCCCACCTCCCTCATGCAGTTTTCCTGCGGTGCTTTTTGAGACATTATAACTGAAACCAATTGTTGTTTTATTACTTAATGGACCCACTCATGCTTCAAGCTCTGAGTTGGTGGTCCTCTAATTTACTACTACCCCCCAAGCAGTCATTGACAGTCATCCCAATTAGGCCCAGATGTGGCCCATGTCCGTTCCTGAACTCAGCTGCTCACCAGGGACCCTTATGCTGCCTCGGCCCCCGGAATCACGGAAATAATTGTTTCATTATCAAATGGTCTATTTAGTCAGTAAGGCAAATATTACACTAAATGTATAATGATTGGAGATGGGGCTGGAACTAAAAATCGCTCAGCTAAATGAATAGCTTGATTTCCAAAAACTCAGCGGGGGAGCCTGCCGAATAACCTCAGCTCTAATAATTTCAGCATTAAAAAAACTGGAGGGCTGACACATTGTTTCAGAAAAGTATTGTAATTAGTCAGCCATGCAATTACAGTCTAATAGAGAGGGACTAGTAAATGGCTCACAGGGGCTACGCTTCTTAGAATATGTCAAGACCAGGCTAGAAGGGGGCTGAAACCTCTGACACTGTTTTTGTGCAATATAGGAACTTGCCTAAGGCCAGTGTTTTATCTAGGCTTAATATACACAGTTATAACAATACTGTACATTGCTGTAAAAGGATATTTATAGATCAATTCAATATACTCAGTTTACTGGAGCTATAAGTTGAGAGTAGTAGCAGCATAGCCTGAAGGAGGCTCAGTATACAGCCTATTGAGTCACTTAAGGGGTTGCTGCACTTCACAAAAGGCACATACATTACATACCTTACGCCTACAGGGCCTTCAGACTCCACCAGAAATTGTTTTCATACAGTGATAGCCTGAAACCGGAAGCCTTGCTACCTTAAATTTTTTTTTGTTGGCTGGCAGACACAATTCATGGCCAGTTCTGCTGGACACCCAGTGGATCTGAGGCAAGGTGAGCGCAGACAGTGGGCACTAATAGAGCTGGCTAAGATTGGCTTAATCTCCTGCTACCACTGTTCACAACTGCCAGGGTGATAGACAGCTGTGGCGACTGAACTGTACCGTGGGGCCGCCTGCGGCCTGCTATCGGTGCTAAAGTCGAGGCGATGGCTACTGTTGCTGTTGCTGCTCCAGCTGCTGGGGGGGGGAGACTCGCGAGAGGAGGAGAGCTCGGCTTTGTAGCCAGGGCTCAGCATCAGCTCCCTCTGCTCCCTAATCCTCCACACACATGGAGCCTGGTTCAGGGATGTAGCGTAGCTTTCCCAGTCGGCTGGCACAGGGCCAAACACAGCGACTGAGGAGCACGACCGGCCAGTCTTATTTCATTCCCATTCTTCACTCACTTGTCAAGTAAATTTGTATGTAACGTAGGTGCCCATGATTCTGTGCATTCTCCCGTGAATGCGCTGTGGTTCACTTCACAATACCATATTCATTCACTCGGAATTCATACCTTAAAGCGCCTCATGACTTATCATTCAAGTTGTTAATATTCCTTCCCAAATTCAGCGTATGCATTAATATGTAATGACCTACTCCAAGTCGAGATGAGTGTGTCTGATTTTTTTTCAGATGAACTGTACAAGTCAGGAACAAAATGAATAAACTGGCAGGCCAGGCCTGTCACTAATAGTATTGGTGAGCGAGCCAAGCTCATAGCTGATGCAGTCTGACGCCAGAGAAGAAGTGAGAAAGCCAAACACACACTCTGAAGGTCACTGGCTAGTGAGAAACGGTGGAAAGAGTTCTGTGCTCCGAAAGATGGAGAGAGTGAGAAAGAGAGAGAGCAAGACTGAGCGTGAGAGAGAGAGAGAAATGGCTCTGGGGTTCTCTCTCTCTCTCTGCTTCTTTCTCTTTTCTCACCTTCTTTTCCTCTCGTCTCTCCAGGATCATGCATGTATGCACACCGAGTCGACACCAAGGAGCACGCCTCCAGCATTGGCCATGATGATGATGGCATTCCCCACCCTGCTAGGGGCTATAGAGGAGAGGAGAGGCTCCCGTATACCTGAAAAGGTCAGATGGCTCTATGTGAAGTGCACTCGGGCATAAATGCAACTAGATGCCCTTTTTGCTACTTATTGCAATTTCATCTGAGAATAGGTCATATTAAACAGAGCAACTACACCCAGACTAGGGCATGTCTCTGGTCCATGGTCACACTGACTGCTGACTTTATATAAAGGTCTACTGTGTATATATATACTAGAGCTATATATATATATATATATATATATATATATATATATATATATATATGTATAACCTTGCTCCTAGCTGTAATCTGGCTGTAAGAGTTCACATTTTCAACTAAAGCACTAACTTTCTGGCCCATCAAAGAGAGGGAACACAAAGTCCAGACTGTGGCATTTTATTTCGCGCCGTGACTCTTTGTGTCAGCAGATGTGGTGTTCTATATTTCAGTTGGACATAATAATGGTTGTGAAAAATTATGGCCTGCACACAACAAAACATTTCCTGTGCCGAGAATTATAGTAAGCCTTTTGCTCCGTCGAGAGTACACAGGATTGCTCGTCAGCAGGCCATTATCAAATGCGCTTCCCCCGTAGCTACTGTCTCTATGCTTACTCGTCTCCCAGCAGACCAGTGAACCCGGGGCAAGACCATGCTGTAGCAAGCCCAACACATTTGTTGACAGAAGCCGTGATTCATTGGCTCCAAGAGTGTTGTAAATGGACAGTCGATTGAAGCCAGCTTGCCAGTGTTCTACCAATTAGTGTTGGAAGGGAAAAAAATGGTGAGGAAAGAGAAAGACAGAGAACGTGTTCAGTCTCCTCTATACACACACACACACACACACACATCTTTCTGGCACACACCACTACCACCACCTCCTTCTTCCTTCCTCGTGAATCATTGGCCCTTTGAATACCTAATGAATCTGATTTATTCAGGTCTAACGACACAGGCCTCAAGCGAGAGACCTAAAGGGAGAAAGAAAAAGAGAAAGGAAAAAAGCAACGTGAGAGAAAGAAAAAGAGAGAAGAAGCGATAGAGAGAGGGGGCTTATTATTATGGAGAACAATGTGGGAGCAAGTGAGAGATAGAGAGAGGGAGTGAGAGAGAGAGAGAGAGAGAGAGAGAGAGAGAGGAAGACCCTAGAGACTCGAGGACATCACAGAGGATTCACTGCATAAAAAATAACTAAAAGTCAAACAAATCTGTCAAAAGAAAACCTTTTATCCTGGCCCCTTTTTGGTGGCCTGTATGCATGATTCTGAAGGACTGCATATACTTGTACTGTATGTGTATGCGTGTGTGTGTGTGTGCGTATGCTTGTTTGTGTGTGCGTGTATGCAGGGCCGGATCAACATGACCAGGGGCCCCTAGGCTACAGTTTGCTGTAGGCCCCCCCTCGCCCACGCACAAACCCCATGTTCATGGTGGCATGCGTAAATTCACTGAACATTTATTACCTATACCAAGTGAGTAGGTTTGTAAATTCCCGAGCAGTATTTTGGAAAGACAAAATGGTCACTACCAATATTTAGCATCATATTTAATACACAACAAATATTAATTTAATCACATATCTATTTTAGAACACGGCCGACTCATTTCACGTTTTGATTTTTTGACGTGCAAGTGCATTCCGTAGGCTATCCCTGAGCTGGAGCATCATGGGGAGAAGGATGAAGTAAATGGAGTGTTTGTGTTGTTGAAAGTTGGACATTTGTTGGCAGTTGACCGCGGTTGAATTCGCCGTCAGATCTTATAATCTAGTGCAGATTCATTTTACATGAATGATCATGTCAGCGACACTGAGCCAGCTCAACAGGGAGGAAAGCTCTTGTTAACTGCAAGCCGGTAAGACACGTTTTTACTACGAAGCAGCCTGCTCTTACAATATTTTCATGGTTTATTGGGGTTATGCAGTGATATGCCCATGTTTCGGTGGACTGGAGTTAAGTTCACTCTCATCATCAAAAGTTCTGTCAGAAGTTGTAGGTGCTATGCTCGCGCGCCCCCATGCTACAGCCGTAATGGCTGTCTAATCCTCAAAACCGTGTTGATAGCCTAGATAATGCCACCTTAAATGGAAAAAAAGATATAGGCGTATGGAGCTGTTTCAACAGCTAGGCCTATACAGTAATCACAACAAATCGTTCAGTTGTTTTTTTTAAGTAGCCTATGCCAAACACTAAAACGAGCTGGATTATCAGCTGAGATAATGCTATGGTCTAGCATTTTGTGTGTTAGAGGCTGTTAGCCTACGATTTCAAAATAAAATTAGCTCTTGATGTATCTTTACTTTATCGCATAGTGAATGCATTTATCTCGCATGCGTTTATATTTGCTTCCCCCCCCACCCCCAAAGCAATGCAAGGCCCGTCCTCCGTTTCTGGCGCCGGGTCTGCCTAGATAGATAATATGCCTAGATATCATTTGTCTCTGTTAATATCGCTGTTCAACTGTGACGTGTGTCTTTCGTTTATATACTGAAGGCGGATTTGCCAATCAGCACCCGCTTTATTTAAATGTTTATTTTGATCCAATGGATATTAATTTTTTTCTTTCTTTTGACCAATTGGGGGCCCCCTGGGAGGCGGGGGCCCCTAGGCTGAAGCCATATAAAGCCTGTGCATTGATCCGGCCGTGCGTGTATGTATGTGTGTGTGTGTGTGTGTGTGTGTGTGTGTGTGTGGTGTAAAAATAATTTGGGAGCAACGAAAAAAAAACACTTATCATTTAAAAGATCATGCACTATCTGGGGAACCAATCTCTTATAGCTTTAAAGGAAGAGAGAAAAAGATCAAGAATGTAATAGATAACAATACAGTGAGAGAGAGGGAGAGAGGAGGAAATGATGGTCCATCGGTAATGAGCAGTGTTTGGCACACTGTTTTGAAACCTTGTGCCACGCTAGCCACCTCCTTGTCAACTCGCCATCGATTCTGTCATCGATTCAGTTTGCACGCAAGTAATTAAAGAGTCTCACACACAACCTCCGTTGGAAATCAAAACAGCACCATTTGGGTACACAAGCACTCATTATGTTTGCAGCCAACAGCCAAGTGAACACAGACCAACAATATGTCACTGTGTGTAGTTTGCAGACATCATGTGCTCAAAATAGATGAAACACAACAAGAACACAGCGAGGAATGAACAATGTGTAATACAAGCAGAGGGAGAATTCAGTGACAAAGTGTCGCACAGCTCTAGTTCCCCTTGTAATCAATGTTCATGGCTCCGCATGCAGAGCTTCTACTCTTGTTTTTGCCCTTTACACCTTTTCACACTTCTTTTATCTTTTGTGACCAGCATTGTGCTGCTAGACCATGCCTGAAAAGTTTAAGTTACTATTTGTTTGGAGATTTGGAGGTCTAAGTCTTCTTTGTTTGGAAGTTTGGAGGTCTAAGTCTCCTTTTGTCCACCTGTGCCAGAAAGAACTCTGATGTCAAGGGAAACGGAGGCCAAGGCTGTGAAGGTGAGTCGTGGAGCATGGCGGTGGTGTGCTTGGATACATTGCTCACCCATTGATTGAGTGGGGGCCATATTCCTGCAGAAGGATACGTCCTTTCATTGAGCCAACTCTCTATTACAGTATGTAATATACATATTAGTATTTCAATGTATGTGACAAATAAACTCCTTGATCCATGATACTTTTGCTGACACGAGCATGTGCTTAAACAGGAACTTAAAAAATGCATGCGAAAGATGTCAATACATCCTCACCCTGATAATTATCCATCCTATAATCCCAATGAACAACAAACACACAGACATCTCAGTGCTGTGAAAACACCCCGCAATGTGTTTTCTGTGTGATGATGCGGGAGACTCAGCGGTCCATACGCTTAGGGCATTTGGAAGAGGTAAACACAGACCCTGGGTTTCTCCATGCTGGATCATTGGCAGCCAGCAAGCGCAGACGATGTTTGTTTGTTGGAGAAGTGAGCTTTGTGTGTGGCTCCACACGCCCCTCACAGACACTCCACCATGGCGGCGGAAGTGGCCGGGCGTCCCACTGGGCCAGTGCGGCTCAGTCCTGATCGAGTTGGAGGGGTGCCAGCCAGCCGAAGGGTGGGGAAGCGGGCGCGGCCCCTCGTTAGGGTCGCCCGGGCGAGTCTGGAGGCAGCTCTTTTTTTTGTACCGACACGGGGCCACCCAGTGGGCACTGGCACACGGCAGCCGTTTAGCTGGCAGAACGGAGGTGGGGGGTGTTTTATGTCTCTGTATGTATTTGTGTGTGTGTGTGTGTGTTTGTTTGCGTATGAGAGTGTGTACATTGGGCATGGCGAATTGGAAGAATCCAAGGCAACTGCACGTCTCTTTCTCCCTCTCTCTCTTTGCAACACCTCGCGCTGACGGGTTGTTTTCAATAACTCAATTTCCAGCACAGCACAACGGCGGCTTATTCCCCATGGTGGACACACTCCTTAAAGCAGCAGATTCATAGGATGCACACACA
>JAGFZM010000064.1:1472289-1498138 GCA_017657215.1 Limnothrissa miodon
ACACACACACACACACACACACACACACACAAATACACACTACACACTCATATTCCAAAGACAAAGTGTGTTTAAACCAGAGTGCTGTCTGACTGAATATGCATAAAGCCCTGAGCAGGATGCGTGTGTGCGTAGGTTAGCCAGAGAAAGTGGAGGTCGAGCTTTAAGCCCTTCATGGAGCCATCCAGCAAATGTATCCATCACATTACGATGATCAATTTATGCACACTTAATGGTAATGTGAACACTAACATCAACAAATTGCTGTAGTTGCTATGATTGTCTATTAAAGTGATTTGCCACAGCTTGCATTGCCTGTTCAGCTGCATATGTGAAGTTGCTTTAGGGTTGCTGTTTAAATGGATTTGCACTGAGGGCCGTGGCCCACGACAATATGACCGCAGGACAGCTTTGTCACGTTCATTACCATCCAGAGCAGGGTTCTAACGGGGCTTAGTGCGCTACGGGAATAAACAAAACCTAAACTTTAGTCGTGAGTGGATTACATAAATGTCATTGAAATATTGAAATTCCTTTGATGTTAACAACACAAATCCATCTGTTTCAAGTGTCATATTGGCATGTAGCGCAAATGCAATAGTGGGGCCAGCGTTTGTGTCCATCAAGGAGCCTATTACCATTTCCATTCATGGCCCCGTCACTTTTTAATGAGTACAAAATACAATCATCAACTCCAGACAAAGGTCAAAGCCAAAACGAGCAGCAGTGCGCAAAATACCAAATCCAGGCGGGATTCAAAGACGGGATGAGGGAGAGGAGGAAAAAGGGAGAGGAGGACAGAGGTGAAGAGAATAGAAGAGGAGTGGAGGATGAGGAAAAAGGACAAGGAAGAGGAAGAAGAGGGCGAGAAGGCAACAAGAAAGAGCCCTGGATACTCAAAGGACTGCCAAATTGAGAACTTCCTCTACAAGGTCCTCTCCTCTGCCCGTGTCTCAGGAGAGGGAGATTTAATGGCTCGGGGCACTCAGCGGTGGCACCAGATGGAGGGCCAGTTGGCACCAGCTCTCATTACCAGAGAGAAGAAGAGGTGGTGGGATGAGCGGGTGGGCTGGAGGGGGGCTCGGCACTGCCCTTGCCTCCTACCGCCACCTGTCTGGCATAGTGCTGTGCCCGCTCCATTGTTATTCCCGGGCACCTGGGCATACGCTATTACACGCCATCATCAAGGTTCAGGACGGGGCGTGTCCTGGCCCTCCTTCATCGTTCATGTGATTGTTGGAGAGTGAAGTTGCCAGGTGGTAACATATGTTTTTGTCTTTCCGCGGCTCGCACTCCTAGAACCTGTGCGTTTTTGTTGTCTTTTGTTGTTGTCGTGTGTCTATCTGTGTGTGTTAGTGTGTGTGGCTATGTGTGAATGTGTGAGTTTTTTTTCATGTGTTGTTGGATATGATTTGTATGAGTCTTTGAACTCAGTCGGCTAGTTTCACAGAGAGAGATTAAGCCGAACCTTTTTTTTTTTTTTTGGACTGATTTAAATTTTTCTACCCTTGTCCTTTTACAAAAAAAAGAAAGACGAAATAAAAAAAACGTATTCTCTTTTCACCACGTTTATCATCCAAGACCGGGGTTAATCCTTGCCTCGGATGTGAGGCCAATGTCAATCATTTCAAGTTTTGCATGGCATTGTGTCGCACTATAACAGAAAAGGCTGGCTTGCCTGGAGGTGAGCTCAGCCCCCTTTTTTGTTGCAGCCCGGAAAAGCCTCAGTGCCTAAATAATTTCATAAATTATTCCATAACTGCTACTCTAAAGACAGTGGCACGACAAGTCTTTGCGGATGACAATACCAATCGGTGTCGTCGTCTCCCCGACACGGGCTCCTCTCCCTGGGGATTGCCTGCCCACCTGAAAGCATTTATTTGGCCTGAAAGTCCAGCTGACCAACCCAATCATGTGCAAAGGTGTCTGACAGTGATTCAAATGCCCTGGAACTAGGAACTACACGAGCAGCCGAGGTGGGCAAACTAGCTGCAAATATGCATGAGAGACACACGCCGCTGCTCTCCCTCTGCATCTCAGTCGTTCAGTCGCTCCACCCCCCCCTCTCTCTCTCTCTACTCTCTCACACACTTTCTCTCTCATCCTCTCCCTCTCTCTCTCTCTCTGGATCTGTCTCTCTCAGTTGTTCTCATTTCCCCCTCAGACAGCTGAGTCCAGTTGTTTGGCTCCTGCCTCAAATGGAATCTGCAGTGTATAAAGAGCTGACAGTGCCAGTCTAGCCTTTTATAATTATCTACCCATTTTGTTCAATAAACAGTTCTGGAGTCAAGCCATTCATCCACTCTCTCTCTCTCTCTCTCTCTCTCTCTCTCTCTCTCTCTCTCTCTCTCTCTCACACACACACACACTCTCTCTCTCTTCCTCCTCCTCCTCCTCTCTTCACCAGTCTCTCCCTTTTCTCCTTCCTTCTCTCTCTCCTTCTGTCTGTCTCTCCTTCTCTTCAGTTGTCATATCTTTCTCTCTACACAGTTTATGCCCTCTCACTTTCTCTCTTTCCCCCCTTGTTCTTTCTTTTGCTTTTTCTCTCGCTCTCTGTCTGTTTTTTTTTCTAACCACTGCTGTCATTCCCCCTAATCTTTTAGTATTGACTCCCTCTGTTTGCACCTTCTTAATTTACATTCTCACAAGCCTTTGCCTGGTCATGCAAGCATCCAAGGCCACAGCATCAGCTGGTCAAATAGACCTTCTACAGATTCCATATTGACAACATCTCTATGTGAAGCCTCCAAAAAACCCTCAATGACACAGTGACACAAAGCGGTTCGAGCTGGTGAGCACTTAGAGTTTTTCAACCACTACCACCCCATACACACACACACACACACACATATGCGCACACACCATCACTACCTTTGCTATCACTATCCTGTTCACTAACATGATGCTGTGCAATGCTGATCAGAAGAAACAACTCAGAATGACAACTATTCCACAGCAACAGCAGCAGTCTTTTTTTACCCAGAGACTGCCGAATGCATCTGCGCATGTCCCATAATGCGCATACCTTTAGTCCACGGTTATTACCCCGGGCGTCTGCCTGACGCCGTATGCCGAGATAGCACAAGTGCCTAGCATCCATCATTGGTAATCTGTCGCTTCTTTGCCCAGATTGGAGGAGATATCCCCAGCCAAGAACAAACAGCTCATCTGTCACTTGAGCGCCCATCTCACTGAAGCGGCCTGGCTTGCACTCGACCATTATCATCGCCTTGGATGAAAGTGTTGGGGAATCATGGCAAGGAGAGAGAGAAGAAGGAGGGGTGAGGGGGTGGGGGTTTGGGGCCGTGGGGTGGCTGCAGTGCCGAATTAAACTGTGCCATGGAAATACATCAGCTCAAACTGCTGGTGATAAGACACAGAGGATAAACAAGTGGGGATGATTATCACCCGAAACATACGCAGCGCTCCAACACAAACACACACCCACACACTCACACCAGTGTACGCCCATAGACATACACACAAACAAGCACACACACACACACACACACACACACACTATTGTTAACAGTGTCTCCAGTGCGTCGCTCCCTATAAAACTGAGCCCAGATGATACTGACAAGATCCGTCCTATCAAACACTTTTTAAAGATGTATACTAGACACTTCTCTATCTAGCACCCATAGAAAGGAGAGAAGAGAACTTTTAAGATAAAGGTTCCAAACCTAACGGCAGAAGAACCTTGGACATCCTCACTGATTCGTGACAATCGCATCGGAGTCTGGCACACACAATAAATAAATAAATAAAATAAAAAAAAGAAAGTGGTGAGGAAATAAAAAAAAATGTATTTGGTGGCATGGAGATTGTTGCCATGGCAAACACCAGCTCAGTACTTTGTAGACCAAAGGTCAACATTAATACTGACATTGCAGCAGTTAAAAAAAAAAAAAAAAAGCTGGAGATTGGCACTTGCTGGCGAGTGTTATTGCTCAGGTATTTCTAGATGACAAATCCGAAGTCTCATGTAATCCTTTTCAGCGAGATCAGCTGGGATTTAGGGAATGTGACCTAAATGGCCCCGGCAGCCATGTCAGTCACTGCTAATGGCCAGTCTCACTGTTGAGTCGGCCCCTTGGGTTATCAAAAAGCCAGTAGGGCAGAACTGCCTTGCAAAACTGTGCAGCATTACACATGACTCGTGGATAGTCCTGATATCGCATGCTGTGAATGTGTGTGTGAGTGTGTGTGTTTGTTTGTGTGCGTGTGAGTGAGTGAGTGAGTGAGTGAGTGTATGCGTTTCACCATGCAAGGGCGCACAAGCTCTCCTCGCAAGTCTGGAGGCGAAGCAGATTATGTCCGATAACAAACAAATTGCTTATGCCTCCTTGGGCTAACTGCCATCTCCACGAGGACACTGAGAGATGAGTTTCTCACTGACACTGAACATACTACAGCCATTATGCTGAAGGGAGAAAACAATGGCAGTGGCAAAATGTTATCAGTAAATACCAACTGGTGGGAATGCCTATTAGTTATAAGAAGTAGTGGCACACTCCCATCTACAGTATGTGATTCTGTGATTACAATGGGAAGTAAATAATAAAAAAAAAAATAAGTGCACTCGTGCTTATTTTCCCGATACATTTCTAGAGATCACACTAGAAGGAGGAGAAGACAAAAAGAAACAGAAGAAGAAAAAAAGGAGAAGAAGAAGAAGAAAAAGAAAAAGATGATAAAACGAAGACAAAAACAGTAAAACAGTCTAAATGGATAATGAATTCCAAAAGTAATTCCAACAGATGGTGGACCGGAAGTTACCAACTGACAATTGTTCGACCTGACTTCAATCCCAGAACCCCCTGTTGGATTCTTTGTGTTGCTTTGGATAAAAGTGTCTGCTAAATACCAGTCAACCTCTCACAAAAATCATTTCCAAAGAATATTCCCTTCATAGTCAGATCAATCAGTGTCTATATGCTCTTCATAAATGGTATCCTGTCAAAATGACCTTTAAAATGAATAAATTACAATAAAAAAAGATTTTGCTACTCTCTTCTCTTTACCTCCTTTAAACTTTCTAACCTTTTTTTTCTCCCCCCCCGCATCTCTCTCTCTTCACGTTTATGCCCTTTACTACTCTCATTCTCCCACTCCCTCGATCCCTCTCTCTTTCCCTCCTTACAGTTATGGAGTGGAAGCTGAATTGTCCTGTACACTGCACTGAATGCTTGGATGGACGTGTGCGTAGCGCAATTACATGTCATTTCCTGCTGAAATGTTCTGCATTAACCTGAGCGAGGCGGTGCACCTGAGGCCGCACTGCCCCCAGAGATTCTCGCCGCGGCGCTCGGCTGACCACGGCCCAGAAGCACCCGGGCCCGGTTCCTCTCTCGCTCTGAGATATATTTGGATGAGAGGTGAAGCCCACACACGTTCCAGCTCTGTGCACGCACGCAGACTTGCAGCTGAGCACACGGACGCACGCGCACACACACACACACACAGTGTGTGACACACACAGACACAGTTACACACTCACAGACCTACAGGCACACACACGTGCTCAGGCTCACTCTCACACTCACACTTGCACACACACACTCACAGGCATGGAAGCACACACTAACACACACACACACACACACACACACACACACACAGAGCCATAGACACACATGGTGCTATGGGACTTGCATAACACCGCTTATCTTACACTTGTGCTTCACACAGAGCTTTAAGCCGCTAAGAGCGCCTGACAAGTACATGAGCTAAGCGGACAGTTCCTGCACTTGACAATTACTACATGGTACAGACATGTTAACGTCCATCAAAAAGAGCCTTTGTGCTCGAACGTGTTCTGTGCCCATATCAATCCATGGGTTCCTGCCCACTTGAAGCATATTACAGTATCGACTGTGATCCATGGCGCGGCATATGTGGTGATGCGTGTACATATTTCCTCTGCTTTGAACAATCAATCAGACCAGAAGGGTTCGTCGCATGAATCTTAATGGAGCCGCATGATAAACTTGAAATAACTTGTATGAATAATTTGGGTTTTGCCACATTAAATACAACCGTCCATTTATCTGATGCAAAACATATTGCGAGTCAACGGGAGGGGTAGTATGATGCTCGGAGACGACGACACAATCAATCACTTCCCAGCATCAAATTGTGGCTTTTTCTTGAAGATAAATGACAGCCACGACTGAGCAGAATCATTTAGAGAGGAAAAAACACAAAATTGAGCTTCAGATTCCCTTCTCTAAAAACAAATCTCGACTGCTATGCTCATGCTCCCCAACGATGAAGCTCATCAGTATCTAGAAGAAGGAAAAAAGTGTGTTTTCTTTAGTGGTGGTTAGTCTCTCATTCACCCCTACACCACACCGCAGTACATGTAGAAACAGTTCTTGATAACATAAACAACTATGCTTGCAGTGCAGCAAAACAGACTGTAAATGAAGATGTTATATGACACATTATGGTACCTTGATTGTAAATTCACTAAAAATACTTTGCCCCTTGGGGTCTCCTGGTTTACTTCCTGAAACAAACCTTTGTAAATTCCGGGGAGAGGGACATCTTTTTCTTCCAATTACGGGCATGTATCACGGGAATGGGACTGCTATTAACCACAACAATGGATGGATCTCTTGCCTAAAGGCCTCTGTGACCAGACAAATGAAAAGCAATAAGACTACTGAATGGAGTGTTTTCATATTCCAGAGGTGACTGCAGTTGAAAAAAAATGTATAGAGAAAAAACTGTATGACTCAAAGATGTGTGTGTATTAGCCTTTGTGCATGTGTGTGTGTGTGTGTGTGTGTGTGTGTGTGTGTGTGTGTGTGAAACAGAGGGGAGGTGGGCAAGAAGAGGGAAAGCATACGAGAAAGAAACCTAAATTGGCTGCATTTGTTTATGATCAATCAAACTAATAGG
Organism: Limnothrissa miodon; assembly: GCA_017657215.1. Taxonomy (NCBI): domain Eukaryota; kingdom Metazoa; phylum Chordata; class Actinopteri; order Clupeiformes; family Clupeidae; genus Limnothrissa; species Limnothrissa miodon. The sequence goes on from JAGFZM010000064.1 coordinate 1,479,199, forward strand.
TCTCACTGGGCTTGTTGTTTACCATGGACTTATTTCCCTTGATTCAATCATGCATTCATTGTTTTTGTCTCTACTGTCAGGGAGGAAATATAACTCAGAGCTGGTGGCTCCACCAGTGCGGTCAGAATTTTCGAGTCTTCAGCTGGCTGCTTTGGGGGGTTTTTGTAGCAGCCTATTTTCTCTTTAAAGCCGCATCTCCTGTCACTTACCCCCTCCACTCACAGTACAACATGCAATTTGCAGCTGTCCAAAGTGATATCCATGACAGCCTCGCTGATTGTTCCCTCATAGACTAACAATCATCAGATTTGCTCCTGATACATGGAGACAGATAGAAAACAAGGCCTTCAGCTTCAGCAGACCTTGTCAACTGAACTTTTACTGACCACTGACACTGAGCAACTAAGCTAGTGCAAATGAAGCAATCCCTGCTGTCCTACGGTGCAGTATGTGTTGATGGCATACTGTGCACTGTTTGCCAAATATGGATGTTTGAATTTCCTACAGGAAGAATGAAGTATAATTTAATCTAATCTAATATGTCTGTTTTCTGTTTCATACAGGCATTCTCATAAATCTTTATTTGGATTAAAGGGTTTTACTACTGTAAAAGACATGTGCAGCTCAATATGTAAAGAATTCAATAGAATCATGTCCCCCTACCTTTCCCCTTTGACCATCAGCTAAATTACTATAGAAAATCACTTTAAAACGGTGAACATTCTTTAAAAAACTAAGCTACTACCTCATTGTTCTTCAATGTATAATGCATGAAACTTGATATACCACAGCCATGCGGCCCATTTATTTTCGCCCTGGCAATTGAAAGGGTTACAGCCATGGAGGAGGTATCAATTATGGGCCGGTGGGGAGCGCCGGAGCAGGGACACAGCTTCCGCCCAAGATAAGTGACGTCTCGGGCGCAGCCCTCCGTCAGGCGCCCTGGCCGTGATGGACAGAGTGTCTCCTCTCCCTGCGCATAGATTGATTGCCTGGAGTGGGCCTGTCCGTGGAGATTAAGCAACACGGCTTGCCTAAGACATGCACGAGCGTGCAGAATGACCCTCCCCACACCAGCAGCGGCACGGGCAATGAGTAAAAGTGCACACACACACACAGACACACAACACTTACGCACGCTTTGCACGCTCACATACACGCTCCCTGACCTCTGCTCTGCAAACTAAGAAAAAAAAAAGCAGAGGATAGTGATGAAGAGACACACACACACACAATGTGCTTTGAATTCTGAAAAAGACTGTGGAGTGTAAAATATGAGTGAAAGTATCACCTTCCCCCTCTTATATACACATAAATATATAGTCAAACACACAACTATGCAAACATTGTGCTGATAACAGATGTGATTTTTTGAAGGGGGGGGGGGGGGGGGATTTATCAAATTTTTTTTTATATTAAATAAGTGCATACTTACAAAAAAAAAATGCTTACTTACTTTGGCATTTACATGGGACTGAATAAGTGTACAGTATACATAGGAGTTTGCTTGCACTAGCACACTAGCATAATGATCCTTTCTCAGAGCATATCCCCCTAAAGGGATATTTGCCACACAGTCAGAGACAAGATCTCTCAGCAAGCTTACCCTACAGTATATGGGACAATTAAACAGATCTATGTGGAACTATTTGAGGGGAACGAGGGTTCTCAAGAGACAGATAAGTGTCCTGCTATCGCAAAACAAACACTGTCTTAGCTAGCTTTAAGATGCCATGCATGATTTTGCAAGCACTGTGAATTTAGTGAGTTTACTGGGGGTGTTCATTACTGAAAGAGAAAACAAACAAGATTTGAATGGAGGGCTCTTTAGATGCAGGCCTTTATTCATGCCTACCAAACAATGACCGGGTGTTGTTTTCCTGCCATTTTGTTTGGCTGTTAAACAACATCGGGACCGCCTCGGTAACCATCACCCTTGGCCCTGAGCAGACGGTTTCCCTATAAAGTGCATGTTTAATGGGAATAGGAGGGGTGGAAAGCGGGCTGGGTTGGTAGGAACCATCTCTGGACAGCCACCTCCGAGATAGACACTGGCTTCCAGCCGTTCCGCTCATCACGCCTGACACAGGAGATTAAGCCTGCTCCACCACCAATATTCGGCCCGCTGTTTACCTCGGAAGTCTGGTCAATTTCCCGTCGTCATCATCCTCCCTCTCTCCCTCCCTTTCTCTCTCTTTCCCTCTCCCTCTCTCTTTTCCCGCATGGCCAATCTTAAATAGCCATTGCCTCCTCCCTCCTCAATGTCACCCACGAGAGGGCCGTAAACACACAGGGCCGGCCCATCCCACTGACCTCTTCACTTAGGCAGATAATGTTTCATTTATCCTTCATATCCAATATACAGTAAATGACCTCAGAGCGGAGTTGGGGGGCCACAGCCCGCATAGGTAATCTGAATTATGGACGCCACAGCCAGAGCCCAAGCAAGGTGAGCCTTCTGGGAGCTGTCTGTCTGTTTGAAAGATCAATGTCCCGTGCCGGGAGAATGTAACGAGACATGCGAGCGCTGGGGAAACAATGGCGGCTCAGAAATGAGGAGGTGGGGAGAGACGCTATGACAGCCCAGTCGATAGTCGATGGATGAGATATAAGGTAGACTTCTGTCAGAATGCTGCTACGCCTTCAGAATTGCTATAGGTGGACAGGGACATAATACTGGATTTAATGATAGCAAATTTAATGATAGCACATTTTTGTACATTTTGTAGAAAAGTACACAAGCTAAACAAATATTTAATCTTTGCACCTTGTAAAACTGGAATCAAGAAGAATAAATATGTACTTTTGATTGAAACTGGTCAGTATTATCCCAGTTTAAAAACGCCCCGGTCATTCATGACCAGAACACCAATGTTGTAACCATGAAATGAACAAAACAAGAAGGTTAAAGGATTATAGGCAACTGGTGTAGCCGCCCTCTGCTTCATGTTAGGTGCTACTGGGACTTCACCTCACGTATAAAAGTCCTTTAGCCCACACATTTTTACTGGATTATCCTTTTACATAATGCATGCAAAGTATGCCACATAGGCACAAATTGTGTGGCGAAAAAAAAAAATGTCGTAATACAGAAATGGACACTATCAGGCAAAACGCAGGGTAGTGTTTTTTTCCTTCTTCTTCTTCCTCTTCTTGTTCCTCCCAACCCAGTTTCCAAGTGTTCTCCTTTCTGTCCGTTCCATTTGTTACTGCCAATTACTGTACCCCAGGCTACCAGAGGCTCCCATGGCACCCCAACGGGAAGGGTAGGAGGGCAAAGACAAGTGCGCGCCTGCCTGCCCGCGTTGCCAAAAAAGACCACTTTTCCTTCTCTCTCTTTTCTCTCTCCCTCCCTCCCCCCCCCTCTCTCTCTCTCTCTCTCTCTCTTTTCTGCAAAATTTGCAAGCCTGGCAAGGGCTTGTTCACATGGCAGCTGAATAGCCTCGCTTTCTCCCAGGCGCGTCCACTGGGAACTTCAGAACGAGATCTCGCCTACCCTACCCTACACACCCACCCACCCTACCAAAATCCCAGTCAGGGACAAGGAAAAACACCATGTGCCCAAAACATTTAAAGGAAAGGTTGCCACCCTGGCACACCCCACATCAAACTTAGACGTTGGCCAAAATAAATCATATATGTGACTCGACTGAAACATCTGCTGCCTATTCCACTCCCCCCCTCCAAAAAAATTGATATAAACTGTAACGCTAAACTAGTAAAAACACACACACACACACACATCCGTACTAGCCTTACGTAAGCCTTGTGTGTGTGTGTGTGTGTGTGTGTGTGTGTGGTATAAAAAGCCAAGACACTGGATAGGGGGAAAAAGTGGAGCTTATCCTGGATTTCCACTTGAGAAAGTTTCTTTGAGTGGAAGGCTGTGGGCGATATCACAGTCTGCCATGTCAGGCCCAGGAAGCATCTCAGACACAGCACATTATTCGCATCCTCGTAAACACCATTTATCTTACCGCAGACTATTGGCCTATTGTTGCAGCAGGAGTAATTAAAAGCGCTGACTAATTACATTGAATTATTCTAATGACGCGCCGCTCACATTACAAGCTTTAATTTATTTCCCGCTCATGTGACACCCAGTGTTCCTACGTGCTACCTAGGCCACCACAAGACACACACACTCGGACACAAAGCCACACACACTCACACACACATTCACATGTCTCTGTATCCAGTACCTAGAAATATCAAGATTCCACCAATTCTCACAGACACAGAAGACCATCACAACAACACACCCCCTCTCACCACACACACACACACACACACACACACACACACATACTACTCCCATGAAGCCAGAAATATTTACATGACCCACACAAAGCGTTTTGAGTGCCCACAATTTAGTCCACCAACACTCATATCCATTCACAATTCGATGAGCCGACACAACACACACAAATCAGGCACAGCCATAAGCTCTGGGTTATCCCTTCAGTGTTACATTTTCTGCTGGGGGCATCTGTTGTGCCGGGGCTTTTCCACAGGACAATATAAAAAGCAAGCTTGGGCTTCTTTGTTCACTACTCAGTCCTTTGTCAATGCAGGGCAAAACACTATTTCAAGTGATCCAGGGAGTCTTCAGCAATCAAGCCGGCTGAACTAGTGCAAGTGAGAGTGTCCTGCCTCACAGCACGGGGGTTCCTCACACACAGTACTGCGGCAGCCGGCCCCGGTTCCGACATACAGAGAGGATTCATAATATCCAATCTGGTCTAACAATAAAACCAGCACAAATAAATCATGTTAGCCTGCTACCCTGTGGAGAAACAGCGCGTACACACACACACACACACACACAAACCTGTCGAACTGCAGGTCCCGATGAGGATCCCTGGTCTGTGTACTTCATTATACCTCTCTCTTGCTCATTTTTTCTTCCTCTCTCTCTCTCTTTCTCCCTTTCTCTCTCTGTTTCTCTCCCCCCCTCTCTCTCTATCTACGCTCTCTCTCAATTTACCTTATTATGCATTATTTTCTGTCCCAATCCTTCTCTCTTTCCCCTTCCTATTTGCTTGTTGTTCCTTCTTTTTCTCTCTTGTTTTGCCATTTCTCTTTCTCTCTCTTTGTTTCTTCTTTCTCTCAGTCTCTAAACCTGAGAAAGTGCCAGGACTGCACTTTTTGTCATTTAATATTTTTTTAACCCACCAACCATTACACCTAATAGAGAATGCCCTCTGTTTGCAGCACAGCCATAGATCTGCAGACTCTCCCCAGCACTGCACCACTTAACAAAAGAGAACTAACAACAAATTAACTGCTCAACTAACTAACTAGGCCTAATTTACACCACAATCAGTGTGTTTAAGGTGCGTAGGCATGGTGGCATGGTTTTGGGCTGTGTTTGTTTTTAATGCATGTCTGAATTTTGTTTGTATACAGTAACAGATTAGACCATGCTTACTGCATGTGTGTTCTGTTTTTCATAGGACGTGTTTCCATCTAAACAAAACGGTCTATCGACTTTAAATGCAGAATTCGCACAGGAGACTGTTTCTGGTGTGAAAACACAGGCTCACACACACGTAAGAACGTACAACACACGGTGAATGTGATGTGCAGTCCGAACTCAATCACTTCCTTAATCACTCAATTAACTAACCAACTAACTAATTAACTAGCTATCTAACAAACTAATGACTATCTGAAGTCATTAAACAGTGTTGTGGAGCTCTGCTGCTGCAGACTTGGTGACACCGGGAGGCACTGTCTGTCTGCAGCTCACTGATTCAATGACTAGGAGACCATAGAGAGGAAGAAAGAGAAAGAGAGAGATCGGGAGAACAAGAGAGGTAAGGACAGAGAGAAAGAACATACTATTTTTAAGACATCTGAAATATGAGGACTCAAGGATAACGAGGTAGGTTGAGAGGAGATTGCAAAGGGCCCCTTGTTTCAGATGACAGTGAACGTGCTGGTTTTAACATTCTTTATAGAGATCATTTGTAAATAAACATGAGCAGAAAAACACTGAAAAGGAGACCAAAAGGAGCAGTAAAAGACAAAGGACAGCTTCCTTGGTGTGAGGAACATTACAAAGTTATCTAAATATGCCATATGTGATGGTGTTCATAGATGTATTGTGTTAATCTCTTTCTCTATTTTTATTCTTACTAGAAATTACTTGTGAGGCTTTATAGCATTCAGATCCCTCAATCCCCACACAGCCCCAGGTTTAAACAAATACTTTAAAATAGCTAAGGCCTGGACATGATTGAACTGATAAAGGAGGCAGCTATGAATCATATCAGGATGAAACATCTTTTGTGCATGACTCTCTGAGATAGGCTTGGGTAAATATGAACTAAGCAATCCATGATGCTAACGCCAAATTTGTGCCGCTTAGGAGTTAACTGTTAATTTCTTCATTAAATTCCACATCACTGCAGTCCTCGGAGATTTCAAATGCATTGAACCAAATGTACAAGCAATAAGCAATATGAGCTCTAATTAGTTGAATCATCATTACTAACTTTGGTTCCTAAGGGGAACCGTCTTTTAGATGAGGGTTATATTCAAAGCCATAGATTCAGAGAAATGATAACGGAACCTTCAGGAACCTTCCATAGTTTTATTATTTCATAGATTCATTCACTTGAACAGGCCATGATATTGTTATTCCACACAAAACAAGAACTATGAAGCAATATCTGCATTAAAATGTGAGGACCTTTTTGTACTGTGGCACAGTTGGCTACAGCACCAGTACTTTGAGTCCCAGTTTGAGTCCCAGTAAGGTCATTTCCTAAAACCCACTCACCCCCACATTCTCCCTTCATAATTCCATCAGAATCAAGGCAAAAGGCTAAAAATACTCTTTTTCATAAAAGTTATTTCATTAATTGTAAAAAAAAGTGTTTTATTATGTCTGTGCCTATACCAGTAGCTCGGGGTCAGGGATTTGTTGATTTGGATGGCATTTTCATTTCATAATTGTATGCCACCTTACAGTCTGACCCGTGGCAGTGGCACTCAATATTGCATTGCCTGATTCACCTTCAACCCGCTCCAGTAGCACCTATGACACCGCAGGCTCACTCCTATGTAAGAGACATTGAGCAGAAAACCTTGGCTGTGAAACAACTACAGTATTCTGCAGAAAAGTTAATTTAATTAATAAAATAAAATAAAAAATATTACATCAGTCTTGAGGAACTCAAGGAACTTGAGGTGCTTTTAGTTGCCTACTTGCTCTGTTGTAAGACTTAATTGCACATCCTAAAATTGAATTACAAGTTTCTGGACCTTGTGAACTCAAATTACACCAAAGATGTTGCACAACATATTACTGACACAAGGAAAATTCCCAGGGGTGCATGTTCTCACTTTATTTTCAGCCAAAAAAAAAAAAAAACAAAACAGAAAAACCTCATCTGGCATGAGGTTGCTCTATACTCTTCTGCTGCCGTTCTATGTTTAGTTCCAGATTCCACATTTAGTTCAGAGTTTTATTAGCTCAGGAGAACTGTTGAACCGTCCACTCTCCTGACTAGTCCCAAAGGTGTTGAACAGCCTTTCTATGCCACCAGACTGCACCAGCACTGCTCCACATAGTCTTTGTTTCCTTATAATTGGCAGCATGCAGTCTTTTTACACGTAAAACCTTGGCTATCGTAGCCTCTATTGTGTAGACATAGACTATTTTGAAATCGTTTGACTTGCATAATAAATATTGCATAATAAATATTCCCACACAGTCTCAGTTTTAACATTCTATATATGAATGTAGTTTGGGAATGAAATAGAATGTTCGAGAAAGGTTCTTTTTTTCATCTTACAAACAGTCTACAGAGTCGTACAGCCGTGTTTGTGGCTGCTACCTCGGTCTCATGCTATACACCTGTATGCCACTGCGTTAGAGCCCATTCTAACCTCCCTGAATCAGTGTTCAGAAATCCGATTAGCTCGCCTTTCCACCCTCGTTATGATTCAGCGTGAATGGTGTAAATGATTTTCACACCTCCTTTTTTTGTTTCCTTCAACAACAAAAAAACAACAACAACATGATATATATTTCTAAACAAAGCAGCATGCAGGCTCTCACATGAATAGTAGCAGTGTCCCTACAGGGACAGGATATCTGCCATGCAGATTCGTCTCCACGATGACTCCTGCCATCTGGGTGGGAGAATGTATGTGTTTGTAAGTGGTTTGTTAATTCAATTATAGAGCACGTTATCTGAATCATTACATTGCGAGTCTCGGCGTCGGCAGCGGTTCTTGCTGGATGTTATGAGGGAAGGCTGATGAGACGTGTAATCATTACCCTGCGCTCTTCCTGAGAGAGTGGGGGAGATAGGAAAAGACAACTACAAAAAATAAACTGCAAACGTCACTTCCATTACGCTGCGTTCCTTTGGGAAGCTCATCCAGTTTGGGATAAATACCAGGCATGAGTAGATTCCTGGCACAACTAATAAAAAACAACAAATGTGCTGATTCAAAGACTTACACAAAAGATGCACGATAAGCACATTTGAGCATGAGGAGAATAAAAAGATCAACCCCAAACACCTCCCCTGGATACATGTGGACACACACACACACAGTCACAGATTCAATGTGTATGCACATTCTGTTTAAATTTGTCCATACTTATGCACACCAATATATTTTATCTGCTTTCTCTCCTTCTCTCCTTCACAGACACACACTGACACAGAAAATAGTCCAGTCAGACTTTAAAAAGTCCAATTCAAAACAAAACAAAACCAAAAAAAAAACATTTCCTAGTTTTCTACGTTTATCATGTCATAAAGATTATAGGTAAACTGATACATGCCAATCTAAAAATAGCTTTGGCACATCAGTCACAATCCAGGTTCCTTTCAAGATTTAGAGCAACACACATTGAGCCATCTGCATTTTCTATTTATTTTTAAATGGGTCATGGATTCATTTGAGTAGCTGGCCAAAAATATTTCTTCTGTGGACTGTTAGAAGTGTCGTCTTAAAAGCAAGAGACAATGAAGACGTACACTAATCACAGTCAATTTGTGTCTAACACAGCAATCAACAGAAGATTGCCATTTCTGTAAACACCTCTTCTTCATGTCCTTTTGAGACATCAAATACAAACAGTGACAACACTCGACGGCCTATAACGCTCCTCCACTTAGGTCTGTATCCCCAATGCAAAAATAGAAACAGTGCAATATGGTCTGTTACTGCACCTAGAGCAATGACATCAAGGACATAACAAAACTCTTTTACAAAATATAGATTTCCATCGCCGGATTTTAGCAGGGCACTTTCAACAGAGAAGTCCTCAAAAGTCCTTAAAATATGCTTTTAATCACAAAAACTTGCCCACTGAAAGTACTGAGCCACTCAAATCGTAAAATCTTTCAACCGATAGCACATTTACATTTTAAAGGATTAATTTCTCTTTCTTTTCTGCACTCTCTTCTTCTCCGTCTTCTCCCCTCTCTTTTTTTTCACCCTGGCCTTTAGGAACCTTTGGGGAACTGCTGATGATATTGCGCCCACTGCCTAGAAGCTCTCGGAAAACTGTCACTTGGAGAAAGTCTGTGAAAAATTGCTCATTGCCGAGTCAATGAACCCTGTGCATAGAGATCAATGAGCATCAAGAAAGCTACAGAGTGAAGCCTATTACAATCGCCCCCCTCACACTCAAATCTCTGCGTTTAAATGGGCAACCCGGGGGGAAAAAAACCTTCTAAGGTCACTGACAGTGCACTACAATCCACTGTAGGAGTCGTCTGCAGACGGCAGTCCCAAATTAAACTGGTCTACTAAAGCATCCCCCTCGATAAGCTGACAGTCTTTAAAAAATTGATTATCATATGTTGCCGTGTTGGGACTGGGGATTAGATAATGAGTGATGGGATTGAAGGCTCGCCGAAAGTCTTTGAAGCTCTCCGAGTCAATCGGAGGTCCGTTTAGAATCCTGCTGCTTTTGATGCTTATTATTTGGCAGGGGCCAGGCGGCAAGGAGCCACCGAGCGTCACAGTGTCTTGCTATGAAGCCACAGCACGAGGAAGTCAGCGTGATGGCGGGGATTTTGAGGGCCAGATGTGCTACAGGGCACATTGTTTGCATACAGCCGCTGTGAGTGGCTCAGCAGAGAATGTGGAGGGGAAAATGAACAAGAATAATGAGGTAATTTATCATTCTTTGTCAAACCTAGAGGGTGCGAGAAGACAGGAGCCACAATGGAGGTAAGGGAGAGTGTGTGTGTGTGAGGGGGGATCAACTTTCCATTTCTATTTTTTGCTGTGGTGATATAACCCCCTCGCCACAACCCCCAGGCATGAAACAGTTATCATAAGCCGACGCACTGCCATATTGCCGTCCTTGTTTAGCATACGCCAACTGGCAGACACTGCGCTGCAAGTGGTGGCACCTTTCAAAATCCACCCGGCGTGCTAGCTCCTTCTTCCCGCTAACGAGACGTTCCATCTGATAGCGTCTCTTCCTCCTCTCTCCCTCCGTCTCTTTCTCCCTCGTCTTCCCTTCATTCTCACTCTCTCTCCCTCATTCCCTGCCTCCACAGCAATTTACTTTGTGCCCCTATAGCAGCATGTCTCAAACTTTAAGCTGACAAGCAGATTTTTGGGAAATAGTATTATCCAGAAAATAACCCCACCGGCCAGCAGTGAGATGATAGCAGAAGCCCTTTAGCCCTAGCGGGGTTTGAGATGATGGCTGTGCTGGTGGAAGTGGTTGATATAGGAGGAAGTGGGGATGAGGAGGTAAGGGGGCGAAGGTGGAATACTGGGGGGGAGAGAGTGCGGACGTGCTGACGGCTACGTGACAGAACTGCCCTTCAGCTTAGCTTGGAGGTTTTTTAAGCCTGGCTAATGCTCGACTAGTCGACTAGCCGACACACACCACACAGCGTCTTAGCCCCCGCAATCACTACACACTCTGCCTCTGCGGTGTTGGTGGAGCAAGAGAGAGAGAGAGAGAGAGAGAGAGAGAGAGAGAGAAGGAGAGAAGGATGGAGTAAGAAGGAGGGGGAGAGTGAGACATAGAGAAATAGAGGGAGAAACAGGGGTTTGAGAGAGGTAGAGAGAGAAAGGGAGAGAGGTGCATGGAGGCATTCAGAATGAATAATGCTGATTTAATGCATAGGGGAACAGGAACAACCACACAGCCTAGCGACGACGGCACTAGAGCTGTCAGGACTCCTCATCACCGCCTGCTCTGCATTCTGTGAGCCACCAAATACCCACGTTTTTTAGGCTTCCTGAAAACAACCAAACAAGAATGCAAGCACACACATACACACGCACACATATACACACACACACACACAGGCACGAATACACAGACATACACACACACACACACACAGACATACATTTGCCCTCTTCTACAGTATACCTTCAGCTACTCTCTCACTCGCTTTCTCATACACATGCAGATATACACATGACATAGCTCATATTACTTTCTCTCTCTCACACACACACACACACACACAAGCACACATACATATATTTGTCATTTCCATAGTGTATTCTGCCTCACCCGTATCCCCCCTATGCAGGTTTGACCACAGCCACGGATGGAAGGAGTTAATGAATTGAATGCACAGAGCTGCAAACTCTGCATGCAGCCAATTCAGTCAACTCCCTCTCTGCCTCCCCCCTCTCACCCCTCCTCCCCTCGCTCCATACCTCTACTCAGACAGCCAAGTCGACCCAAGCCCAAGCCCAAAGCAGCATCAGCAACAGAAACATGCCTCGTGCGGGGCTCATCTCGGGCAAACCACTGGCAGCTGCTTGAGTCCTATCGCTGCCTCGCTTCAATTTGTCATTTCTTACTCTTTTATTGTGGTGCTGGGTCAACTCTCCTGGTCCCTTCACAATTTTTCATCCTATATATCTTAATCTAGTTTCCCATCCCTAACCATTGCCCCAGGAATATTGGCTGGCCAGATGCTATCATGAAGTAGACGCTAAAACCAACAGCGGAGGCAAAACTTTAATTCCTGTCTCCAATATTCTTGAAGGCACCAAACAGTGCCTTTGGAGTCCCTCACCACACTCCTCTCACATCAGGGTTCTAACAATAATAAGATTAAACAAAGATGGTGCTTCACCTTGAAACCACTGAAATAAGATCAAATAAAAACAATTACATCTAATTACTGTATGTTGCATAGGGATGCAGAAGCCCGATCTAAAACAGATTGATGTGTTATGGTTGTGAGAAGAGAGAACGTTACTAATTAAAGAGGAGTCTACCATCAAAGAGTTTCTTTCACACTTGATATGATACTGACTTGTCCTTATTCTCATTTGGTCATTACGTTGGAGCCATATGAAACAACCACTCCAAATATTTTGTTCTCTTTCAGGCAAAACATTTTGACAGCACCTACTGAGATACCGCCTTTGAAGATTGTAATTCATTTCATACCTCCGACACTTTACCTGACATGGCCAGGCATCAGTTGTGCATGCATTGGTCTCAGCACTAAAACTTCATTGGTCTCAGTACTTTGCAGAACTTCAAGATCAAGCAGACCTTTGCCCCTTGTTGATCGATTTTTCAACGTCACTACAGATTGAAATGTATGTGAGTGGCTAGCAGGAGCAACAGCCATTGCTGCTTGGCCACCAACACTTGACCTTTGCTTTGACTACAACAAAGAGGCCGCATCTTTTGACACATCCAACAGGGATTGTAGTCTGGTCTGGAGCCTTCATTTGTCAGTCAGCTGGGACAGTGGAAACACCTTCGCCTACTTTTATAGCCTGGATGTCACAAGCACAACTTTAACCTGCTCCGTCCTATTGGCTGCAGCAAGTGATGCCCCTGAGTTGTTTTATTTTCCAAGGGCATTTGCTATAACGTTTCAGATTCATTTTTTCTGACTCTCATTTTCATACTGCAAGTGTTTCTATGTGCTTAGCAGTGACAGGAGCGGCCAGGAGAGGCTTCATTCCTGAGGTAATGAGCAAAGTGTTAAAGTGACTATGAAGTTTGGAAATTCACCTAAAAACATAACATGTAATTACAATTATATACATAATTTCCTCTATGCCCCTTCCTTTCCATTATGAAATAGTTGTTTCCATAAACAGAATTTTGTATATAATTTCCTGTTCACGTGTTATAAATGTCTTATAAAACCCTTATGCACATAGTCTTTGTTTCCTTGTTATCCCCTCGCTATGGTTATAGTACATGTCTGTTGGCAAAGAGTGCTACACCAGTGACCATTAGAGAAAGCACAGTGGGTCTTCACGACACCAGCACTTCTCTGTACCTACTGTGATAATGTCCTCATCTCTGTGGTGGCCTTCCACTCTACTAAGGTGTATGACAGTCCAGACAAATGCTAGAATTCATCTGCACCATATGCTGATGAATTCTATACCACTCACTCACACACACACACACACACACACACACACATCTAAATCCCAGACTCGAATTTTTGATAAACACCTGAGTCATTGGGTCAGTCCTGTGCATGTTAACGTCCTTAAGTGGAAGTCAGACTTGATCTGCGTGTCACAGTTCATCAGAACCAAGATCATTATCTTCCCAGGACCGGTACCATGGTAACTAAAGTGGCCTAGGCGAGAGGCTCATCTCAGCAGCTAAAATCATTATCAAGTACTGGAGCATATGATCACATCCTACTTTGCCCGAGGGAAGGTAATTGATTTAGGTATTAGTGGTGGTGGTAGTGTCTGGCTGGCTGGCAAGAGGTGAAATAGAGATTTTTATAATGTAATGGTGAAGTTCCAGCGGCGCACGCAATATCAACCTTATGAAGGCTGCAGCAAGTGTCAGGAGTGACAGTTTTAGTAAGCGGCACCAAGGTTGAGGGCTCAGCTTACAGCTCTTTCCCAAACAGCCTGATGGGTGGAGGGATGGAATGGGGGGAGGTGGTTGAGGTGGTAGTGTGTGTGTGTGTGTGTGTGTGTTTGTGTGTGTGTTTGGGGGTTGTACATTATGGCACGTTGAACTGACCTTGTTCTAACTGCTTTGATTCCTTGCCTTAAAACAAACCACTGCCAGCTCCTGATTTACACCAGTATTAATCTCTAGACTTCATTGATTTTTTTATTGTTTTTTTTTCTTCTCCTTTTTCTTCTTCTTCTCCTCCTTCTTATTATTCTTCTTCTTACACTCTTCTTTGTGACATTCAGTAAGGCAACACAGGCAATGGCCAAGTGATAATTAAGCAGTAATTAAAGTATAATTAAGTCAACAACAAAGTCACACACACACAACATGAGAGGAATACAAATTTTTGTCTGCATTCAGGCCAAGAATATTGTTTAGGCTCACTAAACCCAATGTGACAGAGCTATGTGAAATATTACTAAGCATTCCTCCTTCTGGGCATGAGGTGTGCAAATAATGGCCTATACAAGCATGTGGATGGGGTGTCTAACAAATATGTCAAGGACTCTATTTTAAAATTGTTGCAGGACAGAGCCTGACATTCCTGAGGGCTTCTCTACTGTAGTCTGTAGCTGGTCAAAGTTCTTATTTTATTGGAGAGTGTGCAAATGCAGCACCCAAATGACCTCCCCACCTCCTACACTCCGCCTCCTTCTAAATAGCCTTGAGCTTCCTGCATCTCAGAGCACCAAGCAAACCACTATTACATCACCTACAGGAACCGGGACTCTTCTATGGACAAACTCTTCTGTGCACAAAAACTGAATTCACCCAAACAGTACAAGCTCAAGCCTGCTTGATGCTAATTTGATGCTAATGCTGTTCAGGTAACCCTAGAAATGACCAACTGAATACACCATCAGAGCTTCTTCTTTCTAGTACCTTCCCATATCTGGCCCAGAAGGCAGCCCATATTGGTAGCTCCCTCTTCTGTTCCCTCCATGCATCGCCCCATTTCTCTTTTTTTGGGCTGATAAACACTGGCTACAACAATAGTCCTCATGCCCATTTTCCCTTTGCTTTAATGACTTGCTCAAGACATCCCCTCCAATTACGGATCACTGTGCGTACCAATATGTTCTGTATCAATAGGACGTAAAGGATAGCGATTTGGCAGGTAAACCAGTAAAATCTTAAACCTTTAAGCATCCTCACCCTCAAAGCCTACTGGTGACAATGTTTGTGATTATGTCTAATTTTGTGTATGTCTAATCTCTTTTGAAATTGGTCTAGGACTGTAGGAAAGAGTCCTAAATAATAATGCCTTGGCCCGCTTTGAGCAAGCACTCTCACAGAGCCAACCTAAAACATCAGATTCTGTATATGAATTAATGAACAACTTTATTTAAAAGATGACACAAATTATGGATGATAAAGCTCCTTTAAAAGTTAAAAGTCGCCAACAAGTGCACCATGGGAACAAAATCCAATGATGGGCAAAAGGAAATGTAGGCAAATTTAGAGAAACTCCAAACTTAATAACTTTAACATTATTAAGAGAAAAGTTACACAATATCCAAATAGTACTCTCTACTATTGAGAGACTAACAACTGCTGTCAACAAACCTAGTACCTGAACTTTATTCTTAAAAGCAGGTAGGGGATTACCTGTTTTGTCTCTCTATTGTACTCTGGGGACATGGCTTTAGGGAAAGTCTAAAGAAAAGGGTTTGGACTTTTGATTTGGATTGATTTGTGTATTATTTTTTTCCATGATTGTCTATGTTACCATAATTGTGAGGATTTTTTTTGTTTAAATTACTATCATTAACAACACATTAGAAAATAACTCATTTTTTAAACTGCCTGCTACAAAGAAAGGGTACTCTACTCTGCCTACTTGCTACAAGTACAGTAGGTCCTTCACCTCAGCAGACGTGGTTCACATTATAAATTCATTGCTACAAACTGGCAATCATCTCTAATTTTAAAAGGAAAAGAGCTGTGGCAAAGCCCCTGCTCAAAAAGAACAACTTGGATCCTCAAACAATTAACAACTAAAGACCAATATCAAATCTACCTTGTTTTGGGAAGATTACTGCAGCATTCCACAGGGTTGACCACAGACCTTTAGATGTTGTCATAAACTGGTCCTACCAACAAGACAGATGCTATTTTGATGCCATTGGAAATTGCACATCATCACAAGCATCATTGGCCTGTGGTGTTTTTCTGGGGATCAATTCTAGGGCTGTTATTGTTTAAACTTTCTACTTGGCCAAATCATCAGCTACAACTCATTGTGTTTTCATGGCCACTGTATGCAGATGACACTAACTTTGACCTCCCTATGTTCAAATAATTATACACTCATTCATTCTCTTTATCAATGTCTTGACCAATTTTACTAAATATTTTTTCATAGGTATGTGGATAAGACTTGAATCTACCTACCTCTATGAAAATGGTTATGCATGGTTATACATTAAGTCTACAGCTTACAGCGCTATCTCCAGTGGCTCAGAGATACATTTCCTGGTTTTACAACATCAGGTCAGAACCTCAGGTGAGACATCAAGCTCCAAAAACAGCAATGTTACACTTTTGACTCATTTAAGCTATCAATTTACTACATTCATTTTAATTATCTTGGTTTTAAATTGAAATTCTTTATAACCTTTTTCTATGGGCTACTAGTTTTTAATGGGTCTATGTTTTTACAAGCATGCCTTGTAATTGGCTATGTTTTTCTTCAATTGCACTAAAGCACATTGAAAAGCCTTTATGTAGGAAATGTGCTATACAGATCAAATTTGCCCTTCCTGCTGTCTCATATTATTTCTGAAGAGCCCATTCTCTTTTTACAACTAACCCAGACCATCAAAGATAAACTACGGAGGAAGGAAGACCAATCTCTCATCATGGCTCTAGGCTCTTTTTAGCCATACTGCGTCTCAGGGAGCCAAGCTGCATCTCAGTTTTTGAGCAAGTGTATAGCGTGAACGTGGAGAAGGCTTTGCAGGACTAGCTATCTTTCTTGACCTGTGCTGTCTGACTCACAGATTTTAACACTGAGAGGGAGGATGAGCAACAGAGAGAGGGATAGAGAGGGAACGAGATACCAGAGAGAGAGAGAAAGAACAAGAAGACAACGGCAGTGAGAGAAGAGACAGGGAAGGAGAGAGATATGGAGACGAGGGAAGGAGGTATGGAGATAGTGCAGAAAGTAAGGGGGGGAAGGAAAGAGAGCGAGAGAGAGTGAAGGATCTTGAGAGTGAGAAGAACAGGAAGAGAGATACACAGAAAATGTGTCTATGTGAAAGAGAGAAGGAGCGGGAGAGAGAGGGAGTGAGAGACCTTCCTGCTCAAGGCAAGAATATTAAAAATCCAGGCTGGGTTGTGCCCGCCAGGGGTGTCATCCATCTTTATCGTGCAGGGATCTCAACAGACACACACAGCTAATATGGCAGCCCAGGTTTTTTTCTACACACACACGGGGATTAGCCCTCCGTCTACAGAGTGCACTCAATATATATAAAAACTTAAATTAGCTGCCTCACATTTTAGGTACCTGTCTTGCCCGCTGTATTGTGGAATGTATAGCGATGTACTGTAAGTAGAGTAAAGGAATGAGGCTATTTGCTGTGACCTACCTATTCTTAAAGAAATGGTCTTGTACATAGCAAGGGTGATGAAACCGGCTCTCATTAACATCGCCCACGTTTAATTGAAATATCACATGGAGTAATTTCCTTCCCATGGGGATAAGATGAAGTACTGGGGATCTTAAATGCCAGAAAGGAAAAGAGTTCAGCTAGGCCTATTCAATTAATCTTCAACCTGCTTCTTCCCCCATTCATTTTCATGTTTTGTGAGTAGTTTCTCTCTTGCTCTCTCTCTCTCTCTCTCCCTTTCTCTCGCTTTGTCTCTCACCTTCTCTCAAATTAAACCATTTCTTTCACCGACGAAGAATAAATGATTTGACAAAAAGCTACAAAGAAGCCCGAGACTCTATTTGTGAGACTGATTTAAGCGTTCCACAATAAACAGCTGCCTCTTCTGTGAGATGTAAATTAGACTGGGTGGGGTTTTTTTTATGCATCTGACCTTACATCAAAATTACACAACAGCCTGCAATCTGCTCATTGCATCCTGAAATGGCGATGTGTTATTGTTAGTTATTAATGGACCATTACACTTTACAGGGAGTTGGCATGCACAAAAAAAATTAAAAAGGAAAAACAAATGTTCTCATCCATTAATCCTTAATGGTTGCCCTTTCATCCTGGCACTGCACTGGCTCCCAATTACCCCGATAGCCTCCAAATGAAGACCCATGCCATCGGACGAAGGGGGGCGAACAGGCACCCGGCTCCAAGCCGTAGATCGCAGGGACTCTCTCCACTGCAGGAAGCCGACACAGTTGGCACTTCTTGGGGGACCTCTCTGCCAACACACGCCTGGCACTTCTCTCTCTCTCAGGGGCGTAAGTACTTTTGAGTTGCTTTATAAACAGTTTTCATTATCTTATGCCACCTCCATCCTGACACAATTGAGAGCGAGAATAAGGCATCTGGTATTTAATTTTTTTCTTTTTTTTTTCTGTTGTACCATTTTGGCTGCAAGTAAAGCCATCAGCTTTTGGCGCTTTTCTCTCTCTCCCCCTCTCTCTCTTTCTCTTCCTCTCTCATGTGCAGAAGCATCTTATGTACCTTCTGGGCACTTTACAACTTTTTATTCTCAGTGACGAGCTTGCACAGAGGCCATGTTTGACGTTCTGGTTATTCTCAAGAAGGAAAAAGGAGAAAAAAAGCATAGCATTCCAGCTGAGATGAACACTGAAATGGGACGATAAGAAAAGTGAACGGCAGGAAGAGGGGAAAAAAGAGTGGGAGTAGGCTTTTCAGGCGAATGGAGAGTGGCTAAGCCAGGTTCTTTCTTTCTCCTTTCTTCCTCCTTCCATCAACCCTTTTGAGGAGACAGGAAATTCTCAGGTGCCTCAAATGCAAATTTTACTGAGTTACAACGCCAACTCAAATTCCGTCTAAATGAAATGGTAAACTAGTTTTTATTACAGTA
>JAGFZM010000064.1:1503138-1529426 GCA_017657215.1 Limnothrissa miodon
GCAGACAGATGGATGACCTTCAGTCCTCCTTGCACCGCTTAGGTGGAGGAATGTTTGCCGAGCTAATTGTTTCCCGTGCACTAGGTAATCCACTCAAACACCTCGCGTTTGTGGAAAAAAAACTGAGACCGAAACAGAGAGAGAGAGAGAATGAATAAGAGAGAGAGAAAGAATGGTTGAGATTGAACAAGACAGAGAGAGAGAGAGAGAGAGAGAGAGAGAGAGAGAGAGAGAAACACAATCCAAGGGGAAAGCCTGGTTGGTTCACTCTCCATTGCTCTTGACTCAACACAGTGGAGATGTGTTACTCAAGACCAGATCTCATAAATACTGCATGTGTGAGCCAGGATTGTAAACATTTATGAAACATGCACAGGCTATCAAAAATTCAAGAACATGTTTAGTACACCTTAAACAACAGTTTTTCGAAGTTCAGCATAATAAATTCATAGCCCTATTTCATTAGTTCTTGAAACATTTACAAGCTGTGCCATGCGCCAAGGCCCACTGTGCTTAGGCGCATTCTGATCTCTGACCATGACGTGCCAAATAATCCACAACAAGTACCACCAATAGTTCAGTACAAAGCATTACTTTGCTACACTTTGCTGCCTAAACTAAGCACCCAGAGCACAGAGACCACCTTTAGATCATAATCAGTGGTTCAAATCCTCCCCCCCCCCCCCCCCCCTACACACACACACACACACACCACCACTGCTGAGCTTACAGCTATCCTTGCAATACTGCTAAACAGACACAATCCACCCTTACTGTTTATTTTCCGGGTTGTAGATCATCGGAGCCTATTTCAAGACCCCTGGATAAGGTTCTGCTGAAAAAGCACATTTTGTCAATCCCTGTCCCTGGTCCTGTGCTATCTATAAACTTAGCAGGGATCTGTGCCATCGTTTGTCTTTGGGCCACGCCTGTGTTTGTAGGACAAAATGAGATCCCCTGTGTGAGAGTGAGTTTGGAGGGAGGGGTGGGGATGAGAGATACGACATAGCAAAGCTTTTGGTGTTCTTATCAATGACTCCTACACTTTCATTACCACGCACTCTGTTTGATTTCTTTTACCTCGGACGTGAGTTTAGGTGAGTGACGAATGTAATGTGAATCCTATGCTAACATACACACCAAAACTTCTATGATTAGTTTTTTTTATTCATGCATGTTTATGCAGAGTATTTATAATCAGAATGACAGCCGGGTCCTTCTCCACCATCTCAATGTCTCCCCAACGCATCCAGGGCTACTGACTGCAATAATTTGAAGGTGACGGATGCCATTGCGCACACAGTACAACGAGAGCTGCTCTATCCGACAGAGTGATTCCAAAAGATGGAGAACCATCCTTCAGGCCCGCCAGCGGCATCCATCTTGGGGCCGACAGCTGCGCGGTGACGGAGGGGGCTACCTTGAGAAGAACGCCCCGCTGAGCCTGCCCATGATGAGCCTTCACTTTTCCTCGCTCTGATTCATGCCTGCTGGGAGGCAGAGAGAGGGGTCGCACCATAGCCCCAAACAACCCCCCTGACACCAACACCTAACAATCCCATCCCCTCAACTCCCAACCACTCTCCAAGCCCCACCCAGTCCCCAAAGTCCCCCAAGTTCAGGCACTCAGTCTTTCAGTGTTGGTGCACTTTTTTGTGGATGGTCTCCTTGGTGATGCTGAGTGCTGTTTGCTTTGTCACACATACCTGACATTGAACAATGAACACTTTCCCTCTCATCGGTGCTCTGTGCGATGGCGTCTGAAAGAGGCACAATAGTCTCCAGGACATCTATCGCCACAGACAAACAAGGCTTGCGACTCTTTCGAGAGGCAGAAATCTCACGTTTAGAAAGCATACGTTTTTCCCAGTTTTCTTCTGCATCTGTCAACCATCTGGCTTTGTTAATTAGCACAATTCCTGAACCAGGCATGTAGAACTAATGAATGAAATCAGCTGGCTCAGAGTATGTGTGAAGAAGGAGAGAGAAAATGAGCGAGAGAGTGAGAGAAAGAGAGAAAAATCACTTTTTACTTCCTAATTCTTTTGCCTGCCTGGTGAGTAGCTATCTGACCCAGACTTTAAGGAGCAGGACTTTTACTTTATAATTCCTACCTCATCTATTTCTGTCTGGAAGAAATAAATGAAAAAAATGAAGGGGAAAAAATTCTCTCTTACATTTTACTGTGAAGTGAAAGTCTATTTCGGAATGGTCAGAAATAGGAAGCATTAGCATGCAGCGGGACTTTAATTTTATAATCATTTACGTCATTCTACAGCTGTCAGTGACAGCTCTGCATACTCTGGTGAATTTGAGGTCCCTCTCTATGTAGACACACAGGTGTAGCATAGCACTAGCTCCAGTGCCTGTGAAACTGAAGGTTTCATTAAGCTTTTTCAAGCCTTTTCCACAAGTGAGTGTGTTTGTGTGTGTGTGTGTGTGTGTGTGTGTGTTCCAGCAGTTATAAATGAATTCACCAAGTGTATCATGGGATCATCTCTTCCTCTCAGTGGGTGTCTAGTTCTTTTAGCACTGAACTCAACATGTTTTTGAAGTTAAGAGACACTGACTTGTGGGTAGGCTGCATGAAGGACAGGGAAAGAAAAAAAAAGAAGAAGAAAAAAAAAACACATACTCAAAAATATCTTAGGTAAGTCACTGCTCGATAAGAAATGATATTCACCATCCGTTGCTGTGTGTCACCTGTGATTCTGGTACTTGGATCAGTTGAGCATTAACCGGCACTGTGCAGTGATATTTATTAGCTGCAAGGCCATAGAGAGAGCATGAATAGAAAGGAAATCTGCAGGGCCAATGTGTGTGTGTGTTTGAGAGAGAGAGAGAGAGAGAGAGAGAGAGAGAGAGAGAGAGTGAGTTCAGGCAAGCAGCTTTTTCATTAATAGCCCCAAACCTAAAAGACTTTTTAAGAGCAAGGGCGGATCTAAACCTCATAGACCAGGGGGACCAAAGTGTGACCAGGGTTCGGTTTTTTTTTTGTTGTTGTTTGTTTGTTTGTTTTGTTTTTGTTTGGTTTTTTTTTCAGGTGGGGCACATAAAGTCCCTGAGCCAGAGAATGGGTTAGCCCTATTTAAAGGGCAGTAAGGCACACAAGGTTTCAGGAATGCTATATCACCCCAAAGTTAGTAAATAAGTGACAGCATGGAATTGGTATGTCATGATGCTTTATCTTGCTTTTTATACATACCAAGAATAATATAGGCTGTTTTACTGGTGGAAACCATGAGAAAAAAAACTTCCCTAAAACTTCCCAAGATTATTTTTTTTTACATAGAGACAGTACTTCTTTTTGTAATGCTTTGTGCATTTGTAGAAATGACTTTTTTTTACTAGAATATGTATCAGGCTTAATATTGTACATGTTATGGTCTTACTAATGTTGCATTGCATGGTCTAGCTATACTGAGGTAATATTGTAGGTATAATGTGATACAGTATATTAGGTATAATATTATCTATTAGGTATAATGTTATTAAACATCAATGCATTCAGGTACAAATACTGGTGCACAGGGTAGGACATGTTGATGGGGTAGGAATTTCTTTGGAAAATATAAATAAGGCTGTTTAACAGATTGAGCGGCATACATCTCAAATGTGTTGAAATGTGGTTCAAGAAACAGGACCTGAACAAGACCCATAACTTATTTAAACCCTTAAAATGTTTAATTCATGTTTGGACACAAAGTTTCCTAAACTGAGAAGCCAATTAAAACTTACTTTTTAGTTTTGATATGAATACATCCAGCACCAGGGCCAAAATGGGAGCCAGGGTCAGTTCTACAGGAGCACAGGCCCCTGTTGGGCCTCGTCTAGAACCAGGCCTAATTGGATGAGCTGGGACTGCATCCTCTGAAGGCAGACTGAATGCACCTGGAGTGAATTGGATACCGGTAATCAATTATCCTTTTGTGTGTTTATCTGTGCTCCTCCACAGCCATCACCCAATACCCTCTCTGTCTTGCTCACAAAAATGGCCCATGACTCATACAGAAGGCCACCTCTAAGCAAGTGGAAATAAACACTCACAGACAAACACTCACACAGAAGGCTGAAAAGAGAGATTCATGCCCCATACAAACAGACAAACACACATACAGAGATACATACACACAAGTGTACAGGGAGCATTTATGATTCAGGGGACCTTATTATAGTAATGTAGCAAGTCCATTACAGAGAGCATTAGTCCGCATGTACAGGAAACAGCCCCAATTCTATTCACTCCTTTTCACTAGCATTCCCCAGTGGAGGGCCTGACCTCTTGTTTGTCTTTTCACTGTAGGCTGTGTGTGTATGTGTGTGTGTGTGTGTGCATGTGTGTGTTTGTCTGTAGCGTGTTTGTGTATGTGTGGTTGTCTGTAGCATGTATGTGTGTGTATGAGTATGTACAGTATGTGCGAGTGTAAAGTATGTATATGTGTGTGTGTGTGTGTTCATGTCCATGTTCACCAAGCATAAAACCCATGCCTGAACATCTTTCTCTCTCGCATCTCCTGCACCCGCAGCCCCTGAATCTCTCAGAGTAGAGCTCTCCATTTTTGTCTTAATCACTCTAACCTGTCTCTACTTCCTCATAGCATTCTTTCAGCTGATCCCTCCTTCATTCTGAAGTGTTTAAGTCTTAGATAGGTGGGGGGAGTCAGGGGGTTAGTGAGGATGGTTGGGGCTCCCAGTCGGCAACTTTATGATAACTTAATGCAATTACCATGGTGCCAGTGGAGGCTTTGCAGTGTAATGGTGTTTAGCAAGGGGGCCAAGGTGTCTCAGTGTTTCTGCAACAGATAAGGGCTTGGTTGCACTGATGAGTTATCATTAACTCCTATCACAAGTCTCTACTAAGCTAAAGGATCCCTATCATGCTTGATCCTTTAGCTGGCGAGGGAAGGGGAGTTGGGGCTTATGCCTAATCCGCTCAGATTATTTTATCTCCGCCGCCTTTTATATATTCTGTCTCTCCAAGACTGAATGACAAGCAGGGGTTTAACATAATAGGATGGAAATGCAACTAACTTTTTCCTGCCCTGTGATTACAAGATAATGAGACCTGTAGACACATGCATTATTCAAGGCGACAGTTTTCAATCAGGCTCCAACGCGAGGACGCTGGCAGGGGACACGGGCAAAATGGCCGCCTGTCTTTTGCAGGGGGCAGACAGAACGGGGTCCTCTCCGGGGGCCCCCCCGTGCAGTCTGTGATCACGAGAGATTTATCAGGACCCCCCGCCGTGGTGTATTTATGTGTGTGTGTGTGTGTGTGTGTGTGTGTGTGTATGTGTGTGCACGTGGGTGTGTGTGTTTATTTGAGGGTATGTGTTTGGGCTCCATCTTCATCTACAGGGAGATACAAGCAGGTCTGATATTAGGTGAGCTTTGAACAAATTGCTTGATTGTCCATACTTGAAAAACGGTTTCACAGTGATTTTCTAGAAGAGGTCCTATCTGTCTATATTGGAATCATCCGAGATGAAGCTGAACCTGCCCAAATACACAGCAATGGAGCTCTAGTATACGCAACATTACTGTTAGCCTACGTACTGTATATACACTGTTTGTGTGTGAGTTGTCGTGATTGTATGTTTGTGCACATGTGTGTGTGTGTAAGTGTGTGTGCATGGCCAAGCAATATAAGCTGAAGAAAGCTCTGGGGAGCCATACTGGTACTCTACTATAGCAGTCAATGTGATCGGAATCAAAATCAGGACGGAATCTGTCATCTAATTGAATGGATGTTAGGGTCACAGCTTGCCGCATGCATGTTTGCATCACACCCGGAGTGGACGCGCTATAGGGACCATATGCTTTTTGTCAGCTTGGCGCTTTACATCTCAACAGCAGCAGTGCGCCCCTGCCATTTTGATGGGCACATTCCGATTTATTTATCTATTTTTTCCCCAACCCTACCACCTTTCTCTCCCTCTCTCTCTCTCTCTCTCTCTCTCTCTCTTCCCACTTCCTACTGAACAGCTGAGCCTGTGTGTGTGTCGTTGCAGTGGTGAGTGTGGGAGTGAGCAAGTGAAACATACATCGCCGTGTCCTCCACTTCTCCCATGCTACATCCTGAGCTGAAGCCGAGGAATAATATTAATTAACACCCACGCTGGGGAATAAAAAAAACCCCAACAACAACTCTGAATTCTGCTCTCTGTTTGATGGCAGCATCTAACACACAACGTGGGTGTGCACATGCCAGAAGCACATGCGTGCACAAACCCACAGACATACACACACACACACACACACAAATGCACACATGCGTATAGCGGCAAACTACACCAAAGAATCATTCACACCCAGCCACACACAAACAGAAACACAAACACACACACACATTTACACACACAGCGTTTTTTTTTCCTGCGGTGAGCAATCAAGCGAAGGGTCGGACAGTGTCAAGGGCAGAGCGGGTGGGACCTTTTAGATTACCTATCATATTGAATCATCCCTTGGATTCTATCCCTCTACTTAATACATCTGAAAGGCTGTTTTCAATAAATGCAAATTAGAGCTTGTTCTATGGTGTTGCAGCACCTTAATTACCCACTTGTCTTGTCATACCTGCGCTCTAATGTCAGCTCTTATCAATGATGGAGAAGAGGCTGTGTGTGTGTGTGTGTGTGTGTGTGTGTGTGTGTGTGTGTGTAGCTATCCACTACAGTAAGTTTGGATGTGTGTGATTGTGTGTGTCTGTATGGGAGGTGTGTGATGCAAAGAGAAGAGAGAAAATGGAAAAAAAGAGAGAGAAAGACAGAGAGAGAGAGAGAGAGAGAGGAAACAGTACAAGAATGAAGGGACAGACAGACATTCTGACAGACATGGTCAGGGCTGACAGATTCTGCACGAATCCATGTGTATGGTTCTTGTGTAAATATGACAGAGAGACCAGCACAGGTAGGACAGGCAGACAACCTGACAGACAGACAGGAAAAATGACAGACAGGAAGTTATTGACTCTCTTGCCTTTTACAACAAATGAGCTGCAATATTGTACCAGTGTAAATCATTTAGGATGTTTTGCCCTGAGGCTTTCTTGTGCTGTAGAAATACTTCATTAGGACCATGGACTGTACATATATGAGAACATGCTGCTGTGTGCTTGTGTTGGGCTTATTCTTGCGGTTTGCAGTCACCAACTGAGTATCTTTAAACAACAATTATGTAAAACTAAGTATATAAAATATCCAGCTACTTTATATTTTTAGTCAGACTGTATGTCTCCATATAGATCTGTCAGTCACTATATCAATTTGTTTGGATATAATCAACAATACTGCAACAATACAGGAAACAAATGCATCCATTCTAGGGCAGTGAAATACACAAAACATAATATATAAAAAGAGCCAAAAAAGGAGGACGAAGATGCTCATAAAACCCAGTGAATGATTTATGCTGTAATCTGGTGTCTCTAAGCGCTGTTGTACAATCTGCCACCGATGACAGATGAACCACATCACTGGGTTGTATACTACCAGTTACCTCCTTTTGTGCCTAGTGTTGTGTTTTGAACGGATTGTACATTCTGGGACATATTTGTCAAACAATGACTAGTAATTCTGTTTACTTGGCGAACAATCAGAATCTGATTGAACTGTGCCACACTGCGTGCGCTACAGTAATAGCTTTTTGTCGACACTCCCATGAGGTAAAAGCGTTGTAGAGGTTAACCCGGTATGAAATGCCGAGCTGCTCTAAACTGACTCTCGCTGCTGCAGCTCCCCCCACACCCGCCCGCACTGGCTGATTTGTGCAGCGATAAGCACTGTGGGTGGGAGCAATGCAAGGGGGAAGTCCGATATCAATTAATAACACGCATAGTGGCTGACTCCGCCGCGGATCCGGCCCTGGTCCGGATACGACCCGCTTGGCTGCTATCTGGGAATGGGCCTGGGAGGACATGATGTATCTGTTCCTGGGTATAAGCAGTGTGTAGGAGGTGAGAGCCTCTGTTGTAATAATCCACCACAACCCCTTAAAGCACCAGGGTTCTCCAGAGGCAAATAAACCTTAAGATGAAGCCATGCAGCATCGCTTATGCTGAAAAAAGGGAAAGCAATATTAATGAAATCATTTTGCTCTCATATTCTAATGGATGTGCAGGCTATGATACCTACTGGTGCAATAAGTACAGTCAGTATTGAGAGCACCAATGGGAGTGGAACAAGTGAACTTTGAAAAGAAAGTAGACATTATGTACATACTGTTGTTGTTGTTGTTGGGTGTCTGATGTTTTCAGGCCTTTGTTGTCATTTTGCATAAACCCAGAGTTCAGAAACACTTGCCTCTGTCCCCGTGACATACTTAAACAGAGAAATTTGTGGAAGAGATTTATGAGGCTTTCGCTTTCTCTCCTGATTTCCCCATGCCTCTAGAGACGAGCGCAAGTTGCTTAAAGAGCACGAACAGGGGACTTAAAGGTCACTCTGAAGTTAAAGTGCTTGAGCTGAAAACTGCTCATTATATGAAAAAGTCATCACTGTATTTTAAAAATGGTAACCTTAATGAGTTGGAATCATATAACAGAGGCTTCTCAGCCTCTGACAATTATCCTGATGGATAACTGTTTTACTCTACCAGGTCTCCAGCTCAGAAGAGTTAGAAAGGGAATTGTTGTGTTACGTCAACTCAATTATGACTGTGTTGCTGCTTTTGTCTTCCCATGCAAAAAAAGGAGCGAGAAAATGGATTATTGTTTTGTGACTCATAGTACTGATCCCATGCACGTGGGTGCACCATACAGCCGACTGAACATCTATTCTGTTCCTAAAACAAAAAAAGGCACACAGGAGTTTTTAATCACAGAACAGCGTAAACCTTGATTTCACTACCTCTTCAAACTCTCAAATTATGCTCTAGTTCTAGGGTCTTAATTTCTTTTGAGGCTTTTCATGGTAGAACTGTGCAAGCTTGTTGCTAAGTATTGTACTGACTAATTACTTCCTGATAAAGACACACACACACACACACATACATTTATATATATTAACCGCCTACCCTTTCCTCTATGTGTGGTGAAAAAGGGAAATAATTGGCAGGCTGATGTGCCAATGTCTTTGTAAGGCTTCTCCATTCCTTTAATACTATTGGACCCTGCTGAATTTACTGCACTGATTACAGCACAAGAGGGATCTCAGTATCATTTCAAAGCACCGCTACCTTTATCTTTACATCTGTCAGGGTAGGAGGACTGTATTTCGCTAGCTTTTAACTCAAGTAGTCAATCAATGACGAATAATATGAAATGGATTCATAGACATTGACATGTTTTATTAATGAACATTTAAAAAGAGTCAGAAATGAAGGTAGGTTATTGACTTGCCTGATCCCAAGAGTTTCCATTAGTGGCCACTTTGTGTACGCCAGGTAAGGGACAATGGCCACCAAGGTGTCCCAATATAGGGGTATACTGGGTTATTGCGTAAAAAGCAAGGGCAAAGAACAGCACGACAGAAGTGGAATTATCTATATTGTTCATAATGGTTGCTATGGTTTAAAAGAGCACTGATGATTATTAAATGTTTTTTTTTATTATTTTTAAATAGTTACTATTTTTAACCAGATCTACTTTATAGATGTCAAGAGTATTTATTTTTTAGATTTGATAACAATTATGTTTATAAATGGCTACAGTCTGTTATAATCAAGCAAAGGTCACAACATAAAGAAGGTAATGATTTCCCCCCAACCTACAAAAGAACCTTCCAGTAAACTTCACAGCTCAAGCCTTTGTGATGCAGCGTGGCAATCATTTTAGTCAGTCCCTCCTTGCATCAGCAACAAAGCCTCAAAATATTTTTCGGTGAGGAATTGAATCAAATATTAAAGGGTTTATGTTCTGAGACCAGTGAAACAATAATGTTGGAGAGAAGAAAACTTTGCAGGGCGACTCTGATAAGCCAGCTAAACGAGTAATGACTTCGGATTAGGAGTCCTGTGTATTATAATCCCTTTCTGTTCCACTCACAATTTTAACTGCGATAAATTCACAGCCACAGAATATGCTTGTGCAGACATAATTATTCAGAAATCTGGCAACTGTACATTTGTGTTTGTCGAAACAACAAAGTATAAACCCCATAGTCTTGTGTGAATATCCAGAAAATCAGACCAGCTTTGGCGGGCACCCCAGAACAAGCATCTGTCAAAACAAATGGTTCTCATTTTTGGGAAAATAAATAAATATATAAGTGCATTAGTAATCCATTGGAGAAGAACCCATATCCATAACAAAGCACAGAGATATTTCACCACAAACAGACTTCATGATGCCAGCGCCGAATTTATGTTTCAAATAAATCTTTCCAATGGCCGCTGTTTGGCTTAGCTGCAAAACAGTGAATAAAAAGGAAGTGATAACCATGTAATTATTTCAAAAAGAGAAACATTTTAAAGTGTGGAGTTGTCGAGTCAGACATGAATAATTCCGGGAGTCACTGACAGAAAAGTTTTTTTTTTCTTCTTCCAGACACAAATCTTGAGTACGAAAAGTATCTAAATAAAAGTACAAATCTAAGCCTTAGCATGTCTATATAAAACTATATCCCACCATAAATATTCTCCTCATTTATCCAACACTAACCTAGAGGAAAACCTCTCTGTAGAACAGTAATGGTGGTGTCTTCGTTTCTGTAATTCCAATGTCCTGAAAAGAAATTAGGTCATTGGCTTCATTAGAAGCCTTGTTTGGAGATTGGATTGCTCCAGCCCATCTGCCTAATGAGTTGATAAGGTCTCAACTCCCATTAAAATATCTACCACTGAGGAGAATAAAATATATTGAATTCTATTATTGTCATCATAACTTCATCGGGCTACTTGACATTGCCTAAAGGCCATTTTCCTCTTTCTTTCTTTCTTTCTTTCTTTCTTTCTTTTGTTAGTGTATTTTCTTCTGCTAAAAAGCTCTCTCTCAGCAGCTGAAAAGAGTTCTCACCAAAGAGTAGGAACTGCTGTTGTCACCACCTGCTCAGGAATCAATGTGATTTCTGCTCAATGTACAGGTTGCTCCGTGCATCCTGGGCATCACTATGCCAGAGAATTCTGTGCTGGTTATAACTGGGGGTTTTGCTATGGTTTAATGTTGCCTCATGTTGTTCATCTATTCATGGCTTTCACACAAGGAGACATTTCACAACCCCAACAAGCATGTGGATTCTACACAGTTTGTTCACTTGCCTTGTTTATCTGCAAGGCTGTGCTATACATCATTTAGTCATCTCCCATTTGATACAGATCCTCCAAGATTTATTCTCTGATAGAAATGTTCCTATGCACACCCATGTTTCAGACAAGCACGGATTGCAGCAATTTGTAAGGTAAGTGAAAATTACATCAAGTCCAGACAGCCATCAGGACCATTCATGGTACTTAAAAAGGTACAAAAGTAGAGAGTACTGCATAACTTGTCCTTTCAGATTTGTGGACCTTTCAATTTTACTGATAGAGATCTAGTGCTCCACCTCTGCTGAAGAGGGGCTGTCTTCTTGAAATTGCCAGAGACCTTATCTCGTCAGAAGCCGTGCCAAGTGCAAGTTCTGATCATTTTAGGTCAGAGTGATAGCTTAATAAAGAGGGAAGCTGTAGGCCTGGATAACTCATAAATATGATGTTACTGTCAAATGATCTTTGGCCATTATCATGGACATATAGAATACATAGAATGTGCTATGTTTTGCTATGCTATGCTAACAATTATGTTTAGTTCTAATATTTTTTCATATTTCAGTTTTATTTTATTGGCTTTATTTATTTTCTCTTTTTGGGCTTAGAGCACTGGCATTCCAGGCAAACCCTATGGCAAAAACACTTTGCTAAAACAGTTTGGACTGCACACTTGCTGATGCAGGATATGATATTCCTCCAACGCTGTCCACCTGTTCATCCGTCAAAATTAAATATACCATAAATGTCCGGGCTTATTGAAACAAATCAGTGTGAACCGTTCATTAACTGCTGCGCGGGATTTAACTTGAGGTCTATGAGATTCAATCTTGCGCTTGGCTCTGAGGTTAATCAAAACCACAGCCCCGTTGCCATGGCTAGCTCTTTCCCCGGGCCCTCTTTGGAGGACTTCCTGTTGCAGGGGATACATCCTCAAGTACCGTTTCTTTACAAATGAAAAAGATACTCTCAATTTTTACGCTTAATTAAAGCAATGGACCAGGGCCACGTGCCCCCTGGCTATGCGAGTGCTCTCACCTCAGCTCCACATCAGCGTAAGGCATATTTGAATCTGAATCAACATGACAGCCAGCAGCGTAAAAACACACAGTGGCCTCGACCGAGGGGAAGAGGAAGAAAGCCCCCCTCCCTCCCTCCACGCACACGCACACACACACACACACCATCAAACCCTACCCCATCAACCCACTCACTGCCCCGCTCCCTGCATCCCACCACAGCAATCGTTGCCAGCAGGCAATGAGGCCCTCCAGCAATCCAACTTAAAGAGGATGGCTTTATAGACGATGGCAATTGCCGGAGAAGCCTGGTGGCAGGGAGCAGAAGCGACTGCGGTGCGGTGGGGTGGGGGGTAGTCTGGTGCTACACAAGGAGAGGGGTACCTGCAGAGTAATCCACAAATTAGGAGACAGGAAATGGGGAGATCATTACCTTCGACTGTAAATTAGGCGGCTCATCAGCCCATACCCGGGGCAGAGCACGGTGGTTGAAAAAAAAAAAAGGACCCAGGCACTTCAGAAAACGGGGGGGGGGGAGGTTGCGGGGTGGGGGGGCAGAGTGAGAGAGAGAGAGAGAGCAGCCAGGCTCTGGCTCTAATGACAAACACCATTAGCCATTGTGCACGACACTAATGCGCCTATCAGGGGAGAGCAGGCTGCCACCAGGATAAACCTGCTGGCTCCACTAATCACAGTCTTGTTCCTGGCGGGGGCTTCTGCAGCGAGCAAGGTAAGAAGGGGAAGAGGGTGGTGGGGCGGGGGGTGCAATTGCTGGTGCACACCTGAGGCACACACAGGTAAAAGTTAATCATTACTTCGTAATAAAAGAGCAGGATGGAGAGGGGGGTTGGTTTCAGAGTGCACGGAGGGGGGTTGGGAATGCGCTGGGAAGACTCCTGTGTGGCGCAACAGGCTAGGCGCCCTGTAGGACAGTTAAATCCCCCCGATTTTCACCGTGGGTCGGCACAGTTACTGCTCATTAAAAGTTAACTGGACTGCCAACCGGTTGTTTGACAGATCCTGTGTCTATGGGTTGAGGCGCTCTACTTGTTCTAGGTTCAGCAAGACACGTCTAGAATACCCTGGTGGTGACACTGGTGAATATCCAGTTCTGTGTAGATGCAAAGTGGAGCTCACTTTTCAGCTGAGAGTTTATACACGAGCAAGGACTTCTTCCGTTTTACTTAAAAGGAGCTTTTTTTCTGACCTTCCCTTCTTTCTTTCTTTCTTCCTTCCTTTCTTTCTTCCTTCCTTTCTTTTGCTTTTTCTTTCTAAGTGCTTCCTGGCAAAGCTTTTACCACAATGGGGAACAGTAGAGTGAGGTGCCTGTGTATGGCAGAAGGGAAATGAAAACATAGAGGAACTCTGAATGAATAAACAGTAATGAAATAATCCGGCATGTGGGCCAATCAATACATGTGACTTCTGTTAAAATGAAGAAAATTACATTTTTGCACAGCGCTCATCAGCTTAATCTGTTTAAACAGAAACAATGGGCTCCAATGAGCAACATGACTGCTAAATACACAATAGAGCAGACGGAAAATCATTTCAACCATTTGTCTTTTTTTTCACACTCGTACTTGTCTGGCGTTGTAACACAGACCATCGTACAGCTCCTCTCTCTCACTCGCAAACACACACAAACATACACATACATACACATACACGCATGCATGCACACACACACAAACACACACACGCACACACACACACAAAGAAACAGAGAGAGGGAGAGAGACAGACAGGGGAAAGACAATCAGATTTGCGGTGCAGTCTGGGATTAATCAAGTTGAACAGCGTGAGTACAAGGAAGAGGGGAGGGGTGAGAGAGAGAGAGAGTGAGAGAGAAGACTGCCATCGTCTCCCCGTCGTCTTATCTGGCTGTCTCGCTACCTCCCATGCCCATCCATCGCCTGCCAACCTGTTTCCATGCCCGGCTCCCCACCTCATTGTTTGCCCACCTCCCTCCGTGTCTCCCGCCGGTTCCGCTGGCTTTCAGCGGCCCGTTTGCAGGCAGGGAGATAATCAGAATCTAGTGTTCTGTGAAGGAGACATTTGTCTCTCTCCCTACCACACTCTTTTCCCCCCCTCTCTCTCTTTCTCTCTCTCGCTCTCTTCTGCGGAATCGGAATCATGAGCGGGCACTTCCCAGGCGCTGGCGTTCCACTAATGCCCTGGAATGCCACTGTCACTGACGGGATGCCAATCAAGTAGGTGCAGAGACCTGAAAATGAACCACTGTGTGTTTGTGTGTGTGTGTGTTTACATGTGTTCAGATCTGTGCACGTGCATTTGAATGCAAGTGTGTACGTACACAGCCATACATACATGCATTTTTGTACATAATTGAGTGTGTGTGTTTGTATGTGTGTATGAGAGGGTAAGAGAGAGAGAGAGAGAGAGAGAGAAAGAGAGAGATGGAGAGAGAGAAAAAGAGAGTGAGAGAATGTTTTGGTGCGAGGTGAGTGTGTATGTGTGGTACTGAGTGTGTGCACATGTACATGGACGTGAATGAATGTTTCATGCGTCCAAACAGCGGTGCAGTCGTCCACATGGGATGGAAGACTGGAGACTTTTATGAGCCTCATTCATTTTTCATTGGCCAAGTTCATAGGGATTGTCAGTGCAGCACATCAGAGCGGGACCTGACAGCACAAACACACACACACACACACACACACACACACACACACACAGAGGACATACGATAAAACATAACATAATAAATTCTAGCCAGCCACACCATACTTACCACATCATTAGGGACATAGTGGCACTGTAATTACCTATGTCTGACAGCATATTAATGCTCCACGCTTGTATATGCCTTCATCCGGATACAATCCTATCTCTTAAGTGTACTATCCTATCAGTTAGCATTACAAAATATATTCCATGGCTACACATGTTAAAACATCAAGTACATTACAAGGCTATGTATTTACAGTTATTAACTAATAAGTTACATAATTTTACTCTACAGGAAAAATGATAGTAACAAGAACACAGTTCCTTCACGAGGAAATAAATGTCTGTTGAGAGTGAAAACCGTTTTTCATTTAGCTACTTCATCAAAAAAAAAGCCTGTTTTTGTGTCACATCTAAAGGAATTGCGAACAATTTGCTTCAAAGCCAGCCATGTTGACTGAAATAAACTTGCATTACTTGTTGTCCCAGGCCATGGCCCTTTCCTCTGCCTTTATATCTCTGCATATGGCTGATTACAATCCTCACAGGCAAATGTACTGTCGCTTGCCCCGCACCCCTATGTGGTGCAGTGACATTGTTTCCGAATGACAGAGATTTTCACCGCAATTAGCATAAAATAGATTCTCTTGGGCCTCGCCAATGGAGAGTAAAGCACGGAAATTTCCGCAGGTGTTCAGTGGCGCAAGGTAACACAATCTGTTCCAGGCAGAATGCAAATGAAATGACACAATACTGCCAAGATAGTTTTCCCCTCTGAGGGGTACTGATGACAGGCCAACCACAAGGGTAACATATGTCAAAATCATTTTCATTTTAATTAGTTGGCTTTGTGGAATATATTTTATTAAATTCATACTAGTCGTGGGACATTAGGAAGGTTTATTTTTTCGTATTAGATGTAAAAAAACTAATTATGATTGAAATAAAAAATAAATAAAACACTAATAAATAACATTCCCATTCATATTTGGTGTTGCCAGAGCCTACTTCTGGCTGGGATGGAAATTCTCGGCCTTTCCTCGTGAAGCAAGGTAAGAATGGTTTTGGGTGGAAATTTGAGGCGAGATTAGAAGTCATGCTGCTCAAGCTGTTGGCAGATTTTTGATCTATCTTAGTGTTCGGCACAAAAAAGGCATTTCTATGTGGCACCAAAAAAAACCCACTGCTAAAATGATACTTACGGGAAACACTGCAGGTTAAATAAGAATCAAATTACAGTGAAACATCACTGAGGAAAACTCCATTACTTCTGTGTCGTCTTCAGCGGTGGAGTATTGTGCAAAAGACTCGGTTAAAGGAAATCTTTCCTTTGTGTATAGTCTGCAGGTCCATTAGCAGGTATTGATATCCCAGTCACATGAGAGAGTTATCGATTAATACCTGTCATGAAGCAATTATTCATAAATAAAAACAAGGCATCTCGTAGTCCTCTACTGAGCATGGTGAATCACATAATGACTTGTGGAAACATCTGACCCAGACCTTATGTCTGATTGTGCCAATGAGAATATTTCCAGTCAACATCAATTTGTCCATGTAATTGTTATTGCTGCATCGGCACGGTCCCCGTTGTAGCAGTGCATCTGCAGAATCTACAAAATGTGCGCCACCCGCTTGGTCTGACACAAACAATCAAACAAACTCCTCAATTCTCAACGCTACTGTTGGCTTTCAAATGCATTTAGCGCGAGAACAAAGACGCCAAAACAAAAAAGTCAGCACAAATGAAGTTCACCTCCTCTGCTCAACAACTCCCCTCACATGCAACACACACCCACAACCAATGCACACACACACACACACACAACCTCCCCCATGTTGTGATACTGCAGCCGTTTGCATTTTGACAAGCGTTTACTTGGCAGATCTGAAGGGAGCAGGAGACAGGTCCGCCGCAGCAGATGAACATAATTGATGCGGCGCCGGCCGCTAGTCATTTCACTGAATTCTTTCAACTGGCAGGCTGCGCTCGGCACGCACAGCAGCGTCGCAAGCAGATGCCCGCGGAACACTGAGCCTGCTTGGCCGTCACACACACACACACACACACACACACACACACATAGAGGCTTATCTTGGGGCGGAAATGTGAGGCCCTCAAGAGTCGGAGTCGATAGCAGAGACGCTAATGCGTCAAGCGCCAGGATGCGCCAGGCTGCACCAGGCTGCCGATGGTTGCTAAGCTACGTGATGGGGACTTGGCTTAATTGCACTGCAGGTTTCTATGAGAGCTGATTTGTACCTGTTTTTCCGGCGTGGGATTCTGGGAATTCGGCACACAAGCCCCCGATTAACCTGAGGCGCCCGCCGCAGTAATTTTACAATAACTCATGCACAACTCTGCTCGATGGGAGGGCAGGAGCCTCGTGTGCTGGATGGGTTTAACAAGCCTAAGCCATACTTTCAGTTGGGGAGAACGAGATTGTGCCCCAAGAAATCCTGTGTGGCCCAAGAAATCCTGTGTGGTGTGTTGGGGGGGGGTGGGGGGCATCTTTAACTGATAAGTGTGAGTCTTTACTTAACCTGCTTTGGCAGATACAAAAAAGGGGGAGGGAGGCTTCTTTATAATGTCATCACTTACTGCTAGTGTAATATCAGTGTCCCGGGGTGTGAAGTAATGGAGCTACTATCAAACTGTCACAGCAGGCAGGTACAGACACACACACACACACACACACATTCTTAAACATTCTCACCAGCTCTCTCACTCTCTCACACACACTTTAACGTAAGCTACCAAGACTTGCTTGTCATTAACAGTCCTAACACATGCATGGCGTTGGTAGTTGGTAGTTCTGCGGCTAAAATGAAATGCCGTTGCGACTCGGAATGTGCCGCTGAGGTTTAATGGCCTAACCCCTTATAATCATTGTCTATAGCACGCGCACCCACAACACAACAGTTGCATGCTGTTTAGAGCTGGGCTGAGTATGTGATGGCAGCTTCAATGCACTTTGCTGGGCTCCTTGAAAAACTCTGAATGAGAGGGAACGTCGCTTGGCTCGGTTTCAGGCCTTTTCCAAGGTGGAGACCTCTTTACAGAGTGGAGGATTAGGCCCTGTGTTGTTTTCCGTTTTGTCTCGCTGCGACTCAGCAAAAGTCTTTGTCGTACGGCTTCTCGCGCTCCTATGCAGGCCACAGGTCCGCCAGTAATCAATGTTGATGAATGAGCGGGAAGGCTCTCTTTATTCCAGACCTCGGTGAATAGAAAGTTTCCATTATCTCTCACAATGTATTCACTCCATCACGGTGACAGGGCTGAGGCGAAGCACACTCCACTGCCCTTACTCCGTGGCCCGTACCTGCCAGCCACCGTCTGGCTCACATGCCCGAGAAGAGAGAGAAAAAAGGGGAGAGAGAGAGAGAGAGAGAGAGAGAGGAAGAGGGAGAGAGGGGGGAATAGAGAAAAAGGCACAGGGAAAATGGTAACAAGGAAAAGCGCTATAGCTTAACCTAGGCTGTGTGAGCCAGACTGACCAAGCCAAGGAGGTCTGACCGGGCACGCAGCAGGCGCATGTGTAAAAGAGACACAAGGGAGGGGCTGTGGTAGAGCGGAAGAAGAGAGAGTATGTGTGTTTGTGTGTGTGTGTATGCTTGGGGGTCAAACGAATTAGAGCGTTTACACCTTCAGCGTTGGCATGGCAGCTAACCCCTGCCGCGAGACACCTTTTCAGCAGGAGCCTTGAGAATGTGTCGTGAACGAGGTCATCCGTTCTATTAGGGAGGGAGTGGCGACGCGGCAGAGCGATGAGCGAATCGCCACCGTGACTGCAGCCACCATGACTGCAGCCGCCGTCACCGACGCTGCCTTCTTCATCACCATCACCGTCGTTGAGGGGGGGAAAGACTCATTTTCCCCAAACGGCTTTTGAGATTCGACGCTTCTCTCCCTCTCTCTCTCACCCTTTTTCTCTCTCTCTCTCTCTCTCTCTCTCTCTTTTGCCATTAGCAGAAGCGTAATAGGCCAAAGCTGCTAGCGTGTGCTTCGGCACCCTGGCTCATTGCCTTTTAATGCTGTTGATCAGAGAAAATGACTTTGTTCTTTTCCCTTTACCTTTTTACTCTCCACCAAGGTCAATTACCCATCCATTAGTGCCTTTCATTGCAGAGCACTGCATAGCAGTATATCACAAAGCTCCACACAACATAGCCAGCTCTGCACGCCTCGACTGCCAGGGAAATAGGTCCAGGGACACACAGCCACAGCTTTTGAATGCTACATTATATTCACTTGACTTACAAGCATTAGTGGAAAGCGTCGTGGCCCGTTATTTGCTGTAAACCAATTACTTATTCAGGCAGGAGCTCAGGCAACAGCGTTTTGAGGGGGAGTGGGCTGGCGTTGGGGGGGGGGGGGGGGGGGGGGGAGAATGAGTTTGAAACGCTAATGGTGAACTTGATGAAGTGGTTCGTGGATCAGAATTCCCCTTTACTTTCCCGTTTAACTGAAGTACAATACAGCGCCGTCCCTCAAACTACCCAGACAAAATAGTTCTGAAATCAAGCCTGGCGTGTGTGGGTGCTACAGCAGAAAACGTCTATTAATTGGTGCACACCCAAATATATTGGCAGCCCTCCCTGCCAGTTTCTTTCCATTAGGTTTTATCAGGACACAAACATGCTTTGTTGTGAGTTTTGTGCTTTTAATCGGCGCCAGATGTCTAGTTTGCGAGAAAAGGGGCCGGCAGTCAGATGATCAAACAGAGTGGGCCCGCAACCGAGTGAATGCAATAATTATCATTAATACAGAAATGACAGAATTAAATACATTTAAAAATAAATAAAGAAATATGAAATATCCCTTCTGCAGCTGTCATTAAACTTGCTTTCAAGTGGAGTGATGAATTCAACCATGTCTCATTTTCTGGCTCTCCAATGAAATGTTTAATTCAATCGCCTGCTAGACACGTTTGTGTCTCAACCTGGTTAAATAGCCAGGGGTCAGACACCCAGTAAACGCTAAGTTCAACATGCAGACTCTTCTGCAGTCTTCACAATGGTGAAAAATGGTGTGAAAGGCAAACGATTCTCAAAAGAGTCTGAAAACTCCTGATTTACTTCAGCTGAAGCATGAATGTCACAGAACAGCTATATAATTCCACTTAGTGGTGTAAACCAACTGTGGTATGCAGACAGGCTTTCTAAAATGCAATGTTACACTGACTCAGCTACTACTAGCAGGCATGGCTCTCAGTCGACACAAAGGTTCTCCTCCATTTTGCGTTGCGAAGAAAAGCAAATGGTAGAGAAGAAAGAAGACAAAGTAAGCACTAACTTTAAACTCAAAGTAAATAAAAGTATGTGCAGCAAAGTGAAAATCCAATGTTAGTTTGTGACTTGTGTGAGTTGCAGAGGAAAGGAGAGAAAATAAATACTTATCAAGGTCGGCTTGATTATAACGACCCCCAAATGGGAATCCAATATTTGCCCAGCAGGGATGGAGGCATTCTGCTCTCTTGTAAATCAGTGGTGGTCTGGTCCCCGAAGAGAACTTAAAGGGGAGCTCAGTTAGATGCTGTTGATGAGAAACAGGAAATGATCCTTCCCCAGCTCGATGGCCCAAACGCTCTCCTATCAATCCCAGAATGCTTTGAGCAATATCCAGTGACAAGCGGATAGATAGAAGACAATATCCTGAGACCCTGTGTGGTGCAATCATGCGTTCTGAGACTTGGAGACCCAGAGTAGCTGGCAATAACTACTTACGCCCCCCACTCAAGCCGCTCATCACACACACACACACACACACACACACACACACACACACAACCCTCTAACTCACCCACTGAACCACACTGAACTCTAGTTGTTGCATGGGCTTTCATCATTGTAGCACTCCTGGCCCTATGTGCACCTACCTCGTTTACATCCCTTCCTATCCCTCCTCAGCTTCCCTCTGGGACCCTTGGGACGTGCAAACTTTTGGTGGTGGTGGTGGTAGCGGGGAATGGGATGGTGGGGGTGATCGTTAGAGTGAGAGCGGGCTGGATGAGCTGCTGCTACCGTCGGTGTCTTTAACAAGAGAGGTTTGAAACAGGGGGAGGAATGCTACCAAGGCAGAATCAAGCCGCACCATGAAGACTGACAACAGGTCTGATGTATCTTATCCCCCTGGAGGACTGCAGATACTTTGCCTTTATCATCCATCTTTGGTGCTACTACTTGGCTGCTTTCTCTTGCTTTTCTTTGCTCACTTCTTTTGGCGCTATAACACCTCAGACTCGCACTGAATTAATATCTAGGTTTCCTTTTGTTAACCAAGAATTTGTGACCTTTTTTGTAGTACGATAATACACAGTCTGTATACATCGGTTCTAGTCATGCACTTGAACTCTAATGCAGAGGTCTGCACCTCTCAGACTAGTCTGCATTGGAGCGTGCCTCTTTGAAAGCCTGCTATCCTGAGGATTTTTGCCATTCAATGAAGTGTCAAAGAAAACAAACAAAAAGAAATTGGATGTCTTTCAGCAACAACCTTGATTTCAACAAACGGTCCAACAAACCGATCACAAACAACAACAAAAAATATGATTCTGGTGACAGTCATTTTTGAGTATAAATTGTGAGCATGCAGGATGCAAGCAGTGGACCATTTCAATTATTACCAACTGTTAAGTCTGTAGAGCCAGTGTTGTTGCAGTATTTTTCTTTTTTTTATCCCTTCTTGTAGTGGAAAGGATAGTACAATGCATGTTGTTAATCTTGTGCAGACTAAAAGCACCCTCCATTCTCTATCTCTCTCTTTCCCCCATGTATGTGGACAGCCAACCTGATATTTCAGTTAAAACAAAGACACTCTCTTAGGTATGTGAAAATGAAGCTGTTGGCCCAGTAAGTGCTGGTAGTAAGGTACCACAGTGCTGGAAATCTGGAGCTGTCGTGCATCTCAATGAGGAACTAATCATTCCACAATTGTGCCAAGTTTTAACAATGGTTGTGTAATTCTGACAAACAAAAGGATATTTAAGCGATAATCTCCCTCGTTCACGATGCAAAAAAACGAGAGAAAACTCAAGACAATGAAAATAACAATGAAAATAGGGAGGAAAATGATTAACATTCCAACTCCAGGCCTTTTTCTGGCTTAAAATATGCAGCTGGTATTGCGAATGCAATTTTGTTATTGAATTGATTCAAATATTTAAGTAAACCTGCACTTCCATTTCCAGCCTCACTTGCTGGCTGTGAGGGCTACTAGTTTGAAAGAGACTGAGGGGAAAAAACACCAAATTCCATGGCATGCAATTATGGCGGAAATAAGACTTTTACAAATATGGAGCATAATCACCCTCGGCCACCAAGACAGGGCCAAACATGCGGGATAATGGAGGAGGCAGAGAAGTAAGTCTAAAATAATTAGCTAATTAAAGGTGTGAAGTAACAAAGACGAGGCGGTTGGAGCAGGACTCAAGGTCAAATACATTTAAATGCTAATTCAAATAACTTGATCGGTGTGTGTGTGTGTGTAAATGTGCTCAAGTGTGTGTGTGTGTGTGTGTTTGTGCATGTGTACATGTGTGTG
The DNA here is from genome assembly GCA_017657215.1 of Limnothrissa miodon. Taxonomy (NCBI): domain Eukaryota; kingdom Metazoa; phylum Chordata; class Actinopteri; order Clupeiformes; family Clupeidae; genus Limnothrissa; species Limnothrissa miodon. Next base: position 1,525,570 of record JAGFZM010000064.1, read on the forward strand.
TGTATGTGTGTGTGTGTACATGTGTGTGTAAGTGTGTATGCGTATGTGTGTCTGTGTTTGTGCATATGTGCAATGTGTATATTTGTGTGTATGTGTGCGCACATGCACACGGGAATGTGTGCAAATGTAACCATCTGCTGGAGTTTGGAATGTTTTTTTTTTTTCCCCGCTGAAACCAATAACCTCACACTGAGTTGGAAAAATCACCTTCATTCTGTGATTTTCACCGCAAGTGCTTCATAGAGACTGCTCTCTTAAAATCCTCTACTTTCTTTCTACTGCATGTGTAATTGACACATGACCTACATTGTTTAGTACAAAATATTAATGTCCCCTGCTTTTTGGAGAGAAGCTACTGTCTTCTAGTGACAACAGATGCCTCAGAAACCTCTTTGAAAGCAGAAGTCTGAAGGGAAGCTGCTGAATAACTTCAATGGCATTCTATACAAAGAAAACCTATTGTGTCTACCCTACCCAGGGGTTAATAAATCATATGCACTGAGTCGACATGAGTAGAGAATGAAGAAATCAGTTGCTGTTGGGATAATACAACAATGATATATTACTTTAACATTATTCTTCTTATTATTATTATTATTAAATTAGTGATTGATATTAAAACATTGGCAGTCCACCCGCGGAAGTAGTTTATATGGCAAGGATAGTAGGGGCATGACCACACACCTTTGTATTTACAGTGTATTTACAAGTATCGCATGCTTCTTTACAACCATACATAATGGACGATATTGCATCCACTGGCATAACTGTTCGTCTGTGGGCTATACGCATGGTGACAGTAGAAGTACAAACCGGATTCCATAAAAGTTGGGACACTAAACAAATTGTGAATAAAAACTGAATGCAATGATGAGGAGATGTCAAATGTCAATATTTTATTTGTAACAGATCAAAAGTATAATCCGAGTAAATGTATCATTTTAAAGGAAAAATATGTTGATTCAAAATTTCACGGTGTCAACAAATCCCAAAAAGTTGGGACAAGTAGCAATAAGAGGCTGGAAAAAGTAAATTTGAGCATAACGAAGAGCTAGAAGACCAAATAACACAAATTAGGTCAATTGGCAACATGATTGGGTATAAAAAGAGCTTCTCATAGTGGCAGTGTCTCTCAGAAGCCAAGATGGGTAGAGGATCACCAATCCCACAATGTTGCGCAAAAAGATAGTGGAGCAATATCAGAAAGGTGTTACCCAGCGAAAAATTGCAAAGACTTTGCAGTAATCATCATCAACTGTGCATGACATCATCTGAAGATTCAGAGAATCTGGAACAATCTCTGGTCAAGGCCGTAAAACCATACTGGATGCCTGTGATCTCCGGGCCCTTAAACGACACTGCACCACTAACAGGAATGCTACAGTAAAGGAAATCACAGAATGGGCTCAGGAATACTTCCAGAAACCATTTTCAGTAAACACAATCCACCGTGCCATCCGCTGTTGCCAGCTGAAACTCTACAGTGCACAGAACAAGCCATTTCTAAGCAGGATCCACAAGCTCAGACGTTTTCACTGGCCCAGAGATCATTTAAAATGGAGTGTGACAAAATGGAAGACTGTTCTGTGGTCAGACTAGTCAAGATTCAAAGTTCTTTTTGGACATTTAGGGTGCCATCCGGACCAAAAAGGACAAGGACAGCCCAAGTTGTTATCCACGCTCAGTTCAGAAGCCTGCATCTCTGATGGTATGGGGTTGCATGAGTGTGTGTGGCATGGGCAGCTTGCATGTCTGGAAAGGCACCATCAATGCAGAAAAATATATTCAGGTTCTAGAACAACATATGCTCCCATCGAGACGTCATCTCTTTCAGGGAAGATCCTGCATTTTTCAACAAGATAATGCCAGACCACATTCCGCATCAATCACAACATTATGGCTGTGGAGGGTACTGAAATGGCCAGTCTGCAGTCCAGATCTTTCACCTATAGATAACATTTGGCGCATCATAAAGAGGAAGGTGCGACAAAGAAGGCCCAAGACGATTGAACAGTTAGAGGCCTGTATTAGACAAGAATGGGAGAGCATTCCTATTTCTAAACTTGAGGTCCCCAAAGTGTCCCAACTTTTTTGGATTCCGGTTTGTAATACTATATTGTGAAGGAGCAGTTGCTAGTCTCTATTAATCTGCACAACTAATTGCACCTCATACCAATGCCTTTCAATGAGTGAAATATTGGTCAAAGAATGTTCTGTGCCAATGACAAGCACGAGTCACATGGGCTATTTCCTCCAGATGATCTCCTACATGCTAAAAGGTATTGGGTCTTTACATCTAATATGTCAGTCAATACCAAGAATACCTATGTAGAGTATGGGAAAGACCTAGCGAGGCTGGGAGGAGTCTGAGAACAGCTTTGTTTTGTCCCCTGATAGCTTGATTAGCAGGTATGCTTTAATGTCAGGAAGAAAACACACAACCGAAGACTGCCTAGCCTGAGGCTACAATGGCTAGAATGGCATGAAAAACAGTTTATTTTCGTTTGGTGAAAAATGATTAAATCACACAATATAGCTCTAATGTGACAGCGTTTTGAACATCATTTCACAAGACCATGTGTCTTTGAGCCGTATTGAAACCATTGGTAGGCATTTCAAACATCTGCTGTTACAAATTTCTATTCAGCTACAATGAGAAGTATCACAGCAGACTGGCGAATTGCATATCACACATGCATATTCATGACATAGATATTCATTATGTTTTTTAATGGTAAATAAAGAGTCCACTTTGACATTTAAAAAGCATAAAACATAAAGCATGTTATCTGCTCGGAGAAAACAAATGTATACTCAAACAGCATTATTAACAGGCTAATTCTTAGTCCACATTAAACTGACTGTCTGAAGAAAAACATACTGTCATTACATATTACCATATGGCAACGTGCCCAATACTGTGTTACTGTCTACGGTAATTATAGCAAAAAGAAAAGAGGAAAATAACGAAACTATATAAAGGGCGATATTTGTTCAGACACTTCATGTAATTCTCAAAGTAAATTAATTTCAATGAAACACTCTGTCTGAGAGGATCATTCATTACTTCAAGCTTTCACAGTAAGCAACTATTAAATCAATTTCAAAAGATTACGGTTTGCATGAGAGGAAGAAATAACCACACACTGTTTGCATTCAAGTGTGAATTTCAGGGATTTAATTAGAAGTTAATTTTGAGTCATTCCACTAATACAAACAATATGGAAATGAGCAGCCCCCTCAAGTAACTGACAGTTCCATTAGTAGCAATGGAAGAATAATATTGGTATACACCACGGGTATCTGGAGGTGGCAGCTTGTCTACTGAAATCAAATAATCAGGCCTCAATCCACACCGCTTTGCATCTAAAAACTCACATGAGACAGTGGTTAAATTCACAGCTTATCTACTAGTCTTTCTCACGTCATCGATTCGAATGTCAATATGAATGACAAAGTGTGTGTGTGTGATTTTCTGTTGGTGAATGTTTGTGTGGTGTGTGAGTGTGTGTGTGTTGTATACATAATATGTATATATATATAAGTGTTAAATCACCAAACCTATCTTGTCCTTGGGGGGGTGAAATATTATAAAACAGTCTCAATCAATCTCCTTGACTGGATCATAACAAACCCTGCTGCCACCTCCATCCTCTGGTCGCTCCATCATTCAATCACGTCTCTCTCTCTCTCTCTCTCTCTCTCTCTCTCTGTGCCGAGGGCTCGTCTATCTACTTGAGTAGACTGCACAGGTATTCCAGTGCTGCACACAGACACCTTTGCTGCTTCCATGCAAATCGTCTTCATAATACAGTCGCACAAAACGGCAGCCCATAACTCAGTTCTAATGACTGCTT
>JAGFZM010000064.1:1529436-1541424 GCA_017657215.1 Limnothrissa miodon
GCTTAAAAAAATGAAGTAAATAGCCCCATTTAGATGCATTAAATCAAAATGCAAATGTGAGCTAATTGCATCATGGTGTCGAAGAGTAAGCCTTTTTGCCCACATGATTACATTACGCCTGCGGAGTTCACCTGGTAAACCTACAGTATATGACTCTCTGTCGTGAAAACATTCTCTCCATTTCTCCCTCATCCAGCTGTGATTAATGCTGCATTTAGAGCCCTTTTTAAACCCAAAGGTGGAAACCCATTTCCCTCGGGCATGCTAGAGCTTTTTATTTTCAACCAATGACAGGTGAGTGGCAAAATTGCATCCCGCATTTGACACTAGCAGAATTGAACGGTTAAAACTTAAGAGGTCCCGGAGCAGCCCAATGTCCCGCACCCCCAGTGTCCCGATCATTACAAACCTGTTCGGCTTGATGGGTCACTCGCTGGAAAGTATTGAGTGCTGTCGGCCGCCTTGAAGGTTTACCTTGGCCCTGGCTCTTGTCTGGCTAAATAAACCGCTCGGATCTTGGGATGACAGTCAGTGTGATGGACAAGGTTGTAGCCCTGGGCCCCCTGATGGTTTGGTAGGTCAGCTGGTCCATGAAGAGAAACATCTGCCTGAGCCCATCTCCCACTGTGCCTTGGGACCTTAGCAGGTGATAAATTTGGTTTCTGCAGGCATTAAATTCAAATTAAGTGTGAGGCGCCCTGGATAGCCATATCGCATGTGGATGACATGGAGCTACGCAATTATGCAGACACCTGCACTGTGCATGCCTGCACAAACACATGAAACATGTGTGATGGAGGAGACTGTATCAGGTAAATCGATGGAGAAAGTTTAAGGGCAGAATAGGAGGTAATTTTGAAAGTGAAAAAAAAAATCAATGGAAACCTCCCCCTCAACACACACACACACACACACACACCGTGGCAAGGTCATGTGAATGAGTCTACCATTAGTATAAATATTGTATACAGAAGTGAAGAATAAAAGAGAAGAAAGGACACAAAAGCAGTTGCTTCGATTGTTGCATAAAAACACACCTTTCACAAACTTCAAAACCATTACAACCTGAGAGCATTTTTCTAAGGGCTGGATTACGACTGCGCAGCCAAGGACACCGGAGCTGTATCAGTTATGAAAAACAATCGACGTTTTCAGATTGATTGATGCCTGACTACACCATAGAAAAAAATAAAAGACGTTTTATGGGAAGTTAAAATAACACCACCAAAAAAGACCCCACCAAATGCTACATATCAGTGAAATGACTGTCAGGGAAGGTCATTCGGCATGGCCATCTGTTTCCTCTGTGCATACCACTATCTCTAAAGCCAGTGTATAAATGTGCAGTCCGAGACAAACAACACTACAGTGAAGGAGGAGAGCGGCAGCAAGGCAGCACGTACTCTGCTTTTGACTTTCAAACTGTGCCGAGGAAACGGGCCAGCTCAGCTAATTGAGTGGCCGCATAAATGAGAAAGTTATAATAAAGAAACACTCGGTAGACCTTCCATTCTGATCAAAGCGCGGCGCCGACACAATGCAGAATACAAATCAGGTGGCTGTGAATTCCCAGTGGGGATGTGTGTGTGTGTTTGTGCGTGTGTCTGTGTGTTTGTGTACGTGAGCGCGGACGGGCACACATGCCGGCCTGGTCACAGCCCCTTGTGCCATCAACGCATGGTTAAACACTATTTCACTTTGCAGAATGCACACACTCTATTGGACCGGAGCCTAGGCCCTTGTGCCTGGCCCACCACCTCTGCTCATAGTGCCACAAGCAAATGATGTGCCAAGTTCATTACTAAAAGGCATTATTTATCCACAAGGCATTATTTAACAGTTCACAGCAGAGATTGGCATGCCTGTGGGCAAAGTGCAGGTGTAGGAGTGATTAAGATGTATGGTTAATACCTACATCATACATTGGAATAAAGAAAAATAAATAATTTTTAGAATGGCTTATTTTTCTCACAAAAAGAGAAGAATTTTGACTTTTTTTCCAGGTATTTCTGTGAAACTTCCTATAAAACTTTTGCATTTAATTTCTATTCGACATCCTTTAAAAATCGTCTGATATTTTAGAAGTCAACGCCGACTATAGAAAACAATGGCTGTAAGACTAATGAAAGCGACAGAAAAAAACAGTTTCATTCAATACTCACACAGCTAGTCAGTCAGTCGAGCTGTGTCTGTCTGGGTCTGACATGTATGGCTGTCAACAGCGGGGAACATAACTGACAGCAGAGTGACCTGCATACACATTCAGTGTGCAGTAGCTAACATCCAGACGACTAGCCTACAATTAGCATGTCCTATCCATTTACATGCTGCAGTTTTACCTGCCACTTTCCTACAGTGAAACACGGAAAACCACCACCTCAATGCATGACTGCAACCTCCGCTGGTAAACTAAGAGGGGGGCTGCCATGTCTTATCCGCTGAGCTTCTGACTTGAGTGTTTCAACAGATCAAATGAGAGAAAACAAGCTCCCTAGACAACAATGAGGAGAGCGAGGCACCAGCGTGGGTTCTGTGGGTTGCAAACTGTAGGGAGAAGACAGAGAAACCCTTTTTCACCAGGGCATACAAGAATACAAGCCTCACTCCAGTCTATCTCTCTTTCTCTCTCTCTCTCTCTCTCTCTCTCTCTCTCTCTCTCTCTATTTTTCTTCTCTGTTCTCTCACTTTCCTTTCACTTGGCATCCCACAGCAACAATGCAGTGCTCATCACATGTGAAAAAAAAAACATAGGGGCTTTGTGTCTAAAAAAACTGAAAACAACAGTTTTGTCCTGTGGCATTCTCAATATTATTTATGTTCTGCCTAAAGACAAGGAGTGCTAAAGTGATATTTACGAGAAGAATTATAGCACAAGGGTTTGTAGCGGGTTCTGTACTCTCCTCAGCTCTAGACTTTTCCATGCTCCCCCAAGGCTGATATGAATGTGAATGTCCTTTATTGTCATTGTCACAGGTACAATGAAATTGAGAGATGTCTCTGGTCAGTGCATCATCACATAAAATAATAAATATAATAAATACTGAAGTGCTAATACAGTAATACACCCAAGCAAGGCCTAAGCCACATACAGACAGTCAACATACGTCCAGTTGATATAACAATCAACAATCAATCAATCATGTAAGCGCATTCAACAAGACATGTCGCATCGCGTTTAACAGCAAGTGCACAAATGAGCAACAGGGGCAAGGAAAAACTCCCTATCAGCATTTTTTGTTTGTTCTCGTTTTGGTAAAGGAAGAAACCTTGGGCAGTTCCGACGACTCAATGTGCTAACCCAACTGCCTAGGCCAAGTTCCAATCTCTAACATATATGTGAGAAGATATGGTGTGAATATATAGTCATGTCAGAGTTGTCTGTGTAGCTGGTGGCTGGAGGCCAGAGAAGCTGGATTTAGGCAGCGGAAGGCTGCCATCTTGCTGTACCCGGGATCCGTAAAGGCTCTCCTTCACGGTACAGCAAGTCCCAGTCTCTCTCACATCATCAGAGGATTATGGTGTGGACTAGTCCATATCAAGGTCCATGACAGGGTTGTCTGTAGAGCTGGTGGCTGGAGGTCAGGGACGTTCAGCAGGATGGCATCATCAGGAAGAGTGGTTGAGCACCATCCAGGAGGCGCGGTGTACCGAGTCAAGCGGCGGAAGGCAGGGATGTCTCCCAGCAGGGTGGCCATGGCATGGGGGCAGAAAAAGGAGATGAGTTAGAGTAGCAAATATCAGGGAATGTATGTATTGTATTGCTTATCTATTGTATTTTACATATGTCTTATAACCAAGCATTCAGTCAGCACTTAATTAATTCATGAGGCAGTTCTCATCATCATTTTCTACTTTTAGTAGCATTAAGACATGTTATTGCAATTGGGTAAAAACTATGTTATATTTGAGTCTATTTGTCCTTGTGTGTATTGCTCTATACCGTTTACCTGAAGGCAGCAGTTCAAACAGGGGGTGTCCAGGGTGTGAGGTGTCCTTTATGATGTTATGGGCTTTTTTGAGGCAGCGGTAGCTGTGAAGGTCTTCCAGTGTGAGGAGAGGGCAGCCGATGATCCTTTGAGCAGCGTTGATGACTCCCTGTAGTGCTTTCCTATGAGCCGCTGTGCAGCTGGCGTTCCAGATGCATATGCAGTACGTTAGGATACTTTCGATGGAGGCTCTATAGAAAGACACCAGCAGTCTCTGTGTGATGTTGTTCCTCCTTAGTACTCTCAAGAAGTACAGTCTCTGTTGGGTCTTTTTCAGCAGCTCAGAGGTGTTCACACTCCAGGATAGGTTCTCCTCTATGTTGACTCCCAAGAAGCGGAAGTCTGCCACCCTCTCCACACAGTCGTCGCTGACGATTAGTGGTTGGACTTCTGTCTTGTTTCTTCTGTAGTCTATGATGAGTTCTTTGGTCTTTTTAGTGTTTAGGAAAAAAAAAAAAAAAAAAAAAAAAAAAAACCAAAGAACTCATCATATCTATTGAAGTCAGGTACCATTTTTATCTTAATTAAAAAGAGACTATATTTTCTGTTTTGGGGTGCACCCAAGAGTATAATGCTTGCTTATAAACTTGCAAGATTTGTTTTGCATTGTTGATTGGCAATTATAAAGGAAGTCTGTGAGAACTTATCGCTTTCACTACAGCCACTAGAGCCTTACAGCCTTAACAAGTGTACGATTAGCATGAGGAATCCTACCTACACTTCTTTACGTCCAGATTAAATATAATCAAATGAAGAGTTGTCCTTTTAATGTGACCAAGTGCGCCTTAACCCTCTTTGTCAGTAAGTTCGGTTAGTTTCAACCATGAGAGGAAGCCCCGTGCGCTTCTGCAAGTCAATTCCTCAACGCTACTTTGAACCACCACTTTTAATTACGAGACTTTTTAAAAAATGTTCTCAGACATATTTTCCATCTGTTCGCTCTCCAGCAAGCACCTCTCATTAGCTGAATCTCCGCCCTCATTGTCAGAGCTGAAGGGGTGACTGACCTCTGAAACTATTTTTAAACTTTCGTCGACTAATTACTGATGACACGTCCCTGTATTTGCGTTCGAAGTCACAGTTCATCCTCTCTGTTAATGTGATCCCCCGCTTCCGTGTGGGGGAGGATAGCAGCTGAGAGAAGGATGGTGGGTGGCCTATTGGGTGGGTGGGTGGAGAGGGAGGGGAGGGGGATAAGATGGGGAACTGACACCCTACTATGCCACCCAACTGAAGGGTTTCTGGAAGAGTGCGCAACTGCCGGCGGAAGGCAGGGGAGTGTGTGAGGCACCCCATAATATGCCTGTCATATCCCCGTGCCGTGGATCAGATTGACAGGTAATGAACAGGGAGATGAGGTAGTGGGGGTGGTGTGTGTGTGCATTCGTGCCTGTGTGTGTGTGTGTGTGTGTGTGTGTGCACTACGCTGCGCCCACCCTCACCCCCAACTCGATTCCGGAGGATGCTGTCGAGATCTGCAAGCCCGCACGAGTTCTCCCACCACGCGAGTGCCATTAGAGCTAAATTTGTTGATAATCCCCATTTGCAAGTCAAATGAGCTGGTGAGACATGCGTTCGTGAACAAATAAGAGCATAACAGGCTGCTTTGAATGCATAATTCAGACCCAGGGAGTCTAGTGTTCGATCTCTCATGCTCAGGCGCAGACAGATGAGAATACTCGCAACTTTCGCCGCTGATGTGGCCCTTTAAACATTTTTTGGAGCTCACTCGCAAGAGATGCCTGATAAATGTTTTAGCATCCACCATCAACATGAATGAGACTAAGTGCTGTATGTGGAGAATGGCACAAGGTTGAGTGCCGGGCGCTCTTGAACTTAAGCAAAATCTTCAGAGTGTAAGATCCACGCGCTAGCCTGGAGGACACAGCAGGCTTTACTGGAGGGAGGAAATGATCCCATGAGCTTGACAATGAATATCCTTTTTGTAGGACCCATCTTTCAAGGCAGTCCCTGACAGTAGTCGAGGAGAGACACTGGTTGGGGGGTGGGGAAGATGAACACCTCATAAAATACCAAGGAAGAGCTATCTTAGACTGAATGACTGATGGGAGGCAGTGATTTGTGTCAAACCATTCTTCACACACACACACACATACACACACACACACATACACATGTACGGAGACTGACTACTCTCTGGACCCTGACCACCCTGACATATCAGAGCTGGCCTCCTTTAGCGCACCTCAAACGGGGAGCGTGTAATTACATGGCGTGTTATGACATGGCGAGGAGGGACGCGGGCACAGCAGGGAGAGAGTGGCCGGAGGACAGATGGCGGCAGGATCTGAGAGGGACACAAAGGGACGCAGCCATCCTCAGCGCCCCACTCCCTGCCATGGCACACCCCACCAGCGGGCCGGCCCGGGTGCGGTCAATAGCGACAGCAGGCCCGTTGTGAGGCACTCTAATCCCCTGGGTTCCGTCCAGGCAGAACACGCTGACACTCAAACTAAACCCAGGCCCAAACTTTGAGGTCTCAGGTTCAGTTTCAAGTCAGCAGCGGTAATACACTGGAGAAAAATGTGTGGCAATACTTATGTGTGTGTGTCAATACTTACATTAACACGCAACTGTATGTGTGTGTGTGTGTGTGTGCTCGTGGATGAATGAATCAAATGCGCAACCCTCTTTGAAAGGTGGAGAGGCTCCTCAAGTGGAAAACCTGGCTGCAGGAGTCAGGCCACTTTGATTTGACTTGGAACGTGCCGGCTTTCTGACAGTATTAACATGCAAGGAGCGCCAAGGTCTCAGGTCTACAGCCTTAAGCGCAAAGGCAGTTAGTCAATGCAAAACACTGAATTATTTATGGGGGGCCGCGAAATAAATTCTAGTCAGGAGATACAAAGCTTGGGAGTCACGGACTGACTGGCGATTAACATGGAACTGGTCAGAAAGTTTGGGTCACTAATGAGGTCATGGTCAGAACGTCTTTATCTGGAGAATTGGAATGAGATGGTCGCACCCCAAAAAATATGCCCACCCGCAGGGTTGTCAAGTACTGTGGGATTTTTTTTATTATTTTTTTTCTTAAAAGAAGCGTAGCCTCGGATGATGGTGGTGGGTGGTTGGTAATAATAAGAAACACTGAGCCGAAAAAGAAGCCATTCAGTCTCAATCACTAAAAATTTAGATTCCACTGTTTATTCAAGCATCTCCGGCCTTGCAAAGCAAATTTTAAAAAGAGCACCTGCAAAAAAAAGCAAATTGGTTGGAATGAGAGGCATTTTAAAGAGCTAACTGGCCAAAATGTGCAGTCTCCACTATCCACTTTGAGTATAGCCTTCATAATCAATTGTTGAGGATGAAGCAAACACAATATATTCCCTCCTGCTCACAGTGAATGAGGATACAATAGCTTAACCTTCCCATTATGTTCATTTCATGGTCACAACTTAGATGTTTCGGTCAAAAATGACCGGGGGATATGCGTATATATGAACATATGAACCCTAAATATATATAGTTTACTTTATAATTATTATGTTATTATATAATATACTGTATATAATATAAAATACTTATTTTATTTATAATGTCCTCTATATAAACTTTCTCTCTTTTTAAACTACACTTTTTAAACTAAACTACTCACATTTTAAACTAAAACCCATGTAATATTTCAGTGAGGAGGAGATTTTAGTGGAAATAGTTTTTTGGTGAAGGCTGTTTCTACTAGAATGTGAGTTAGCCTACTGTATGTTTGTGTAGGTGAACACTTACTCTTGTCCATCTGATCAGTATGTGCCTGAACACTATTTTTGTACATTTACTGTGGTCCCACCCATTAATTTTCTTATAGTCAGGTCATTTTTGAGTGGAACACAGGTGTAATCATTTTGAATAAAAAAAAATCACAAAGTTAAAAACATTTGAGCACAGATAGCCTGGGTAAACAGTGATCAAAACCTCATAACCATGCAATAAGCTTATGTTCATTATTAAAGAGGAAAATTGTGATTTCGGTCCTATTTGACCATAACACAACAGGGCACTTTAGTAAAGTAAAGGAAGAGCATCTTGAAGATCATTTATTTCTCCATACAAGGTGCTGAATTTTTAATGATGTAAACGTCTGCACAACAAAGCATTCCTGACACTGAGTCATATTCATGATGACACTTCAAAACAAAAGTCCACATCCAGCAAACAAACCTATCAATCTGGACTGTTCAAGTCTCATATTGGTAAAGTGATGTAGAGGTTTTCCCTTTAATGTCTACGTGTGTGCCAAGAGCGTGGGTGTGTTTTTCTTTTTCATCTTTCAAAGAGAGGCAGCAACTCCATACTGTCCATACAGCTCTGAGTTATAAACATCTCTGAGCGCTAGCTACACATCCTGCCTGCTTTATTAAGGCAGCAACCTTGTTTTTTGCATCACTAACTTTTGTTACTTGCCAAAAGAGAAGCTTTATATTAACCTTGGTGATAAGAGCGGCTAAAATGGATTGTCCGCCATCTGTTGGCACACACTGCTGATATGAAACACAGTTAGGATGTTAATACATTTGGGTTGGACACAAGCTTTCACAAATGGGATTTTACAGATATTAGGGTGGTGTGGTATTACATAAAGTCCAAGTAATCCTTTTAGTTGGAGGATACAGCCAGTGGATTTTCAGATATTTTGGTATTCAGTATTAATTCCATACCATAACTTTAAGTGGACACACAAGAAAAGAAAATAACAGAGCAGAAAGGAGCTCATCTCCATCATGTATTGGCTTAACAGACAACAAGAAAACTGCCTTTGACAGGAAAAAATAGACTAAAACATTTCACAAAAAAAAGTGGCCTCCAAAAACGGCATCTCTAAAACGCACAATGCTTCTGTCTGTACTCCCACAGCCATTTAATGAGTCTCACGCTCCAGCAACCAAGCCAGCCATCCAGGCAGCCAGCCCAGGTAGTGCTGAGAGGGAAACCGTCAGCAGCTTTTTCGTCTGCGGGCGACACTCTTTGTAAGCCGAAGTATACATCTTCCGCCGCGTGCACTTCACCAGCAGATAAACATCAGCTGTACGGCCTGATTTGCCTTATAAATCACGGTGATCAGCCCTATTAGCTGCCACGTTATCACTCCTAGCACAGTCGACACAAACAACCACAAACACCGCCGCCGCCGCTGCCTCTTCTGCTGCGGCTGCAGCATCTATCCAATACACACACTCTAATCGACAATAATAAATAAACAAATGGCAGTAAATGCAGTCAGGCAGCTTTGCTCTTTCATCCCATGACGGAGTGAGATCAGGGGGCCTCAAGGGCAAAAAGAAAAAAAGAAAAGCGAGTACAGGGAGCATCTCTTACTCAAAGCAACCCCCCCTCCCACACACAAACACACACCAACGATTGATACTGGGGGGCTTCATTTGGTGGGAAGGGGGGGGGGGGGGGGCGCCAAGGCCTAGGCAAGGTCTTCAAAGGCAGCCCGGCAGATGCTAGAAGGGAGAACTTTCTCTTTGGGCATCTCCTGCCCATCTGCTTCGCCCTGGCAGTGGCATTATCGGCGGGCCCTGTTGGCGCCACACTAAAGCGCACGGCAGGAAGCATTTTTTGCCCAGAGCGATGGGAGAATGGGGCGAGCAAGAGTCCAAAAAGAGGGATTAATTTTCCATTAATTAACTTGTCGATGTCTATACACGGCGCGTGAGAGATAGCATTATCCAGAGACATTGTAATTAATCATGGACATGCATGCCAATGTGTTCGTTATCATGCTATCCTAATTTTGGAGTTGTGTGGATAGGCTTCTTTTAAAGTTAGACATTTAACACAATGGTTGTTGGCCAGAGGCAGGTAGAGCTTAAAGAATTAATGATTTCCACTGCTGTCTTGCAAAAGGATTATTATATAAGGGGCAGCCGTGCTCAGATTTAGAGCTCAATGAACCTCATCCTGATTCAAAGGAGCTTCAGACTCTGTCTTTCTCGCACACATAGGCTTTAGAAATTAAAACAATTGCTGGTGACTGGATGTAAGAAAAAGCTTAAGGAATCATGAAGGAATGAGTTTTTGTTGTTGTTGTTGTTGTTGTTGTTGTTGTTGTTTGTTGTCCCCCCAAATCACGCATTAGTGGTTTGGCTGGCTTAACATTACATTAGACGGCATCCCCTGATTGCCTAGTGAGATCAATGCAAAGTGTGTTGGATTAATGCAGAACATGCCCAATCCTTTCTGTCTGTGGTGGGAAGAAAAGCAGGGCCAGAAGCTTCACTAATGTGCTCGTCTGACTGAGATGATGACTTAAGATGAGGTGGAAAGAGAGAGAGAGAAAGAGAGGGAAAAAAGAAAGTGAGAGAGAGAGAGAGAGTAATGTTCATGTATGTGGAACACCAGATTTCCTTGCCAGATGCAGTTTTCACCACAGCCCACTGTCTCTGTCTGGTAATAAGCCATTTGACAAAGGATGGGCAAATCCCACCAATCCTGTGAAATTGGAGCTGAGATATAAGCGAGTGGGGAGGCAGAAAAAGCTGTCTTTGTGATAAGCAGTTTGAAACTGTGGCAAGCAAGATAGTTACAGTATGGGTATTTCCAGTGTGATAAAGCTCAGCATTATAGGAAGAAAATTGTGGGAATGTGAAAAAAGTCTAACAACCTACATGTTCTTTTCTCTTTTTTTTCTTCCTCCTGTCGTATCTGTGTAGTAGTATTTGAAATTTTTTGATTGATCTGTTTCTTGTGACATCTTTGTTGTGGGCTATTTCAGATTGTTATCGGTTTGTTTGTTTGTGTACAATAGTGGTGGTATTTTCACGTGTCGATACCGCATGAGTTTCTGGATCTTCGGCTAACTTAGCTAACAGTTCAACTGTCTCTACCTGTCAGAAATCTGAACTTCCCTAATGTTCATCCACTTTCCAAGAGAGAGATGGTTCTCAATTCCTACCATCGTAAATTGTGATTACAGAATTTCAGTCAGATTAAATGTACATACAAACCTCCTCTCAGGGAACAATATTAACACTCCCGCTGTGCTAAGACAGTGTTGAGTGCGCAATTCTCTCCCATCGAAAAACCTAGCCTGCCAAACTGTTATTGTCCTTGTGTGCACAGAATGACTTGAACAGCGGCACTCCATTTTGAGAAGCCCTCCACCCTCCAACCCCTAAAACATACACACACAGAGATAGACACACACACACACACACATGCAGACTGAGTCCTACCCAGTTCCCTGCACTTTTGCTTCTCTCCTAATGGAGCACGTATCGAGGTATCTCCGGCTCAGAAGCATCAGAGGACGCCATGGTCTGTCCTCCACCGCCCCACTGAGATTATCCTCTTCAGGCGTGCAGACCTGAGGCCTGCCTTGGCTCAGTGGAGGGAGAGAGAGAGAGAGTCTGGGTGCTTGGCTAAGTGCTTGCTCAGGCATTGCAGAGATGCAAAGCGCCTTTCTATGCAGATTACCTCTGCAGCTTTGGCAGATCTTTTTTTGCGCCTGTCCCTGTCTGATACAGGAAAGAGAGAAAGCGAGAGTTTGGCATTCTCTTTTCTCTCCCCATGCCCAAGGAGGATTCAGGGGAACATGTTGGGGATACATCTGAATGCACCGAGGAAGCAAAACAAACACAAGTGACCCTGTGCACAAGAGTCAATTTATATAACAAATACCGAATAAACCGGAGAAAAGCTTCAAAACAGGTTGCATTTCACATGCCTGTAGGTGTGTTAGGACAGTACTCTGCCAAGGTGGGATAAAATGCTGATTCTATGCCAGAAGTATGAGTAAGTAGAGGTCTTCATTCTGAGCCTTGGGGCTTGTGCACAACACAGTCCAAATGTAAAACAGAGACATACAAAAATCAAATCAATACATGGTAGCAACAAATGAGAAGCAACTAACCAGAAGAGAATGCAGACATCTCTTCCAGTGGCATACAATCAAGACCTGCTCTGATACTCAACACCTCTGGAAGAACAGAAAACAAGCCTGATTCAAACTGACAAGCATTCTGATCTTCTGCATTCTGCCCCC
>JAGFZM010000064.1:1548189-1584391 GCA_017657215.1 Limnothrissa miodon
AGAGAGAGAGAGAGAGAGAGAGAGAGAGAGAGAGAGAGAGAGAGAGAAATTGCTGGGATAGAGGGCAAGAATTATCAAGAGAAAGCGTGTCTAAGAGGAAATAAAACAGATAGGCAGATAGTGAGTGTGGTACACAGAAAATGAATGAAAGAAAGAGAAATTATGACATATAGATAGATAGGTAGAGAAACACAGAAGTGGGTGAGGAAGAGTGGCAAAATAAAACAAAAGATGGAGAGAGAATGAATAAGAGAGAGAGCGCGAGAGAGAGAGAGAGAGAGAGGAGAACGAGAGGAGAGGGGAGAGAGGCTATCCGTGAAATAAATGAGATTCATTGTCTGTGTCCCATCTACAGGCAGCCTCTCTCCCTGCTTAAGCAGAGATGAGGGGCCAAGGAAGACTGTTTAAAGGTCAGCCCTGCGGACGGCCATGGAATGAACTTTCAGCTCCACTCTGGCCCATATATTGAATTCAGCAGGGACCAAACAAAAAGAGAGAGAGAGAGAGAGAGAGAGAGAGAAGGAGGGAGAGAGGGGGAGGAAGGGAGCGAGAGAGGGGGGGGGGGTAAAAAATGATACAGTAAACCAAGCAACCTTGCATCTGCTGTAACGGTTTGGCTCTTTTTCATCCCTCTCCTTGCTAGGGAGTCTGTGTGTTTGGCTCTACAACGGTCTCTGTGACAGACTCTTGCTCATCCAAGTCGCTATATCACTGAAAGTTTCCCTACAGCTTTGCCAGCAGCTTTAAACAGATTGAAAAGGTGGGAACGCAACACTCGGGAAGTGGTAGCTTGCAGATTCAAAACTAAATTTTAAAACAATTGTTTTACAAAATAACAATTACTCATTCCTGTGTAAACCAGGTCTCTGTGTGCTGTTCTCAGAGGTTATGTATACAATATGCGGATGTTTGTTTGCTGTTTCCACACCTGTTGCTTATGACAAAGTGAAGAGCCTGTCATGAATAACGGCAAGAAATCGAGACACTGCCGCCAATTATCTCTGCAAGGAGGTAAATTTAGAGCTTCTAACACATCACAGATAACACATTCAATGCACATCCTGTGTTGTTTTGCAACAAACCACTTTTCAGTCTTAGCGACCCAGTCATTTCTGTTCTTGATTGGCACCAAAACAATTTTGAACATGACAAAAAATGATATTGCTTTTTTTCTTCACAAAAAAAACTCTGTGTATATATACTGCAGAGCAAAGGCAGGCCCCATTGCAGGCAAAGCAAAAACAACATGTTTCGAGGAGTAATTCTGAGATCACCGTGTGAGCAGGTCTCCTGAGCCCGAGGATTCACAGTTCACTCTCACGGCTGCGGGTGGTTCATGGCCAATCTGCTCTCAAAAGGCTTGTTTTAACGAGTACTTTAGAGCTTCCGCATGCTGTGGGGCTATTGCAGCCTGCTGCCGACTGAAGTGCATCTCTTTAAAAAAAAAAAAAAAAAGTAACAACACAACCTGGGATTGAAAGTACCTGTGATGTTTCCCAGCCACTGGGACATCTTGTTTTCTGAGTCGAGCCACGCTGGATAGCCCCTTGACGTGTGAGCTCTCAGACACCTCTGAGGTATAGTATCATGCTGCATACTACAAGTGGCTGAAATATTTTATTTATCTGGAGTTGACACGTTTATACCGTTGACATAGCAGTTACCACACAAGAGTAGATGTGGGCTACAGTACTTCCCTTTCTTTCTTAGATTATTATCTATACCAGCTTGTTAATTAAAAATTCTATTAAATAATGAATGTGAATCCCATATCAGCCAAACCTTATTTAGATACATCTTTCTCTGCCATTGTTGTTATTGTTTTTGTTGACAGCTGGGATAATTAAGGTTATTATTTTTAGATATGTATTATATTGTTTACACATTTGTGTTAAATATAGATTGAGTGATGAGTGAAGTTGTTCTCTGTTATCTATAGGATTAACTGACTGGCATTTTATGTGTGGTTAATAGTGTAGGAGAATACTTAAAAAAAATCTCGCAAAAATAGTATTTGTTTCATTCATATGCTTTTATAAAAATAATTAAGCAATATAACACAAGAGGTAGTGAGGTTGTTCAGCCAAACTTCCTCAGCCCTTTAAATAGTTTAAAGCTTCGTTTTGTGTCTGCCATTCTCAAGCAGAGCAACAGTTAATCAAATGTGATAATTGTTATATATTTGTTATGTTATAAATTTGACTCTCTCGCTTTGAATGAACGGAATGTTTACGTTGGTCAACTCAGTGGAAAATGCACCAAAGGTTATATCTTACTCACTCCTATTGACAAATAGAATGTGTCGCATACAATCATAAATTGCTAAACAGTTTGACCGGACCTAATTGTTCAAGAACAAAAACTAACCTGAACTGCTTCTATTTTTATGGGGCTTTTAAAATATAGGGATGGCAAACTATAAACCCTTAAGTTTAAGATAGCAGGACTCACAAAGCATGAAAAATGTGAGGATAAGTGAACATCTAAGCTCACTTTGATAGCCAATTCATTTTTCTCTTCATTTATCTCAATTTTAGCAAATTTTTATATTTTCCTCAGAAAAAAAAGAAAAATCAGAGAGCACTCTTTATCTCCCTGCACATTCTTTTTCAACATCCACAGGCTCCAAACAGAATCTAATTACTGTGTCTGCTTGCCCAAAGGTAGGTGATCTTATTAACTCACTGTGTCACAAAAAGCATTTATCAGCTCACTTGTTTTAATCTCCCACAGCAAACGATATATGTCCTTTCATTAAAGGGGTCTTTCATAATCATAGACTTTTAATTGCCCATGCACCTGAATTAGCTGAACACCACCTCAGTGGTTGCTGGGAGGGGTGGGGGCGGGCTGGAAAAACTTCCAAAGTTTCCGCTGAAGAAAAAGGGGAACGCTGCAGAACTCTTTGCCGTGTTGCTTTGAGCTCTCCATGCTGACAGCACTGAAGTATGTTGGTTGGCACTGGCAAGACATCAGAAGGGCTTTTCAGTGCTAGACGTGAGGCACATCACCATCCAAGGACAACATACAAACAAAGGACAAAAGCTCTCTCTCTCTCTCTCTCTCTCTCTCTCTCTCTCTCTCCTCAGGATCAGCTCCACATCAATGCATGTTCATGCAGATCGTCCCTCCAGGAAAAAAAAAAAATACACACACATCAGCATGCGACAATCCCCACGCAATCCCTTCTAATGTGAAGATAACACTGCGCTGGTGAGGACATCATACGAATACACAGAGAAATATTCAGGGATGTGTTTGGGAGAACTGGAAGCCCCAAACCTCACAGTCATGGGGAAAGGAGAGAAACTGCCAACTGAGCAGCAGGGACCCAAATCCCTACCCTCTATCCAGCCTCTGCCCGCCCCCACAGTTCGTCTACTTTCTTGCTGGAGCTTTCCGTCCCCTGGTGTGCCAGCTAGCCTGATCTGAGAGCGGTCAGCTACTGGTTCCAGAGGCACCATATCGGGGTGGGTGTTTGTGTGTGCCTAGGATGGGCGGGAAGAGTGTGTGTGTGTGTGTGTGTGTGTGTGTGTGTGTGTGTGTGTGTGCGTGTGTGTGTGGGAAGGGGGTTGTGGGGGGGGGGGGGGGGGCCCCGGGCTCGTTCGGGGGCGGGGCGGGTTGCCCCCGCTGTGGAATTAATGATATGTGGCAGTACACAGCAGTGCCGTCAGCTCCACTGTGTCCGAGCTCAGCGGCTTAAAAGCGGTTCCGCGGGGCTGAGCCCTCACCCTTGGCCAGCCCCAACAGCAGTGGGAAGAATGGGGAACCAGAGAGGAAAAGGATGGTGGTGCTGGGATTGGTGGCAGTGCAGGAGGCAAGGGTTTGGAATACCGATATGGCATGCAAAATACTACCTGCTCTCTCTGACCACTTACTGAATAACAAAGCACCCCCCCACCCCTTTCCCCACACACACACACTATGATCATCACCAACACCCACCTCCTGCTGCAACGCAATCTTGGCACACAATCTCATTCTGGCTCCTATAACACAGTCCCCCAGAGCCCTATCTGGGCTCACAAAAGCAGTGTGGCAGGTTTAGGGGTCGCTTGTTCCCACAGGTCCAATATATGGAGTGCTTGCTCGGGACCCACGTACTAACCCCCACCCCCCACCCCACTCTCCCCAACACACACACACCAACTCCTCCTATCTGTAAGGTTGTCTCTTTTCTCGAATCTGTGACTGAGGTGAATGGCACACACAGCGGGCCCCCAGGGACCTGGAGCCTGCCTTAGGGACCCGCGGGGGACTAAGCGAGGCGGTGACAGTAGGGGAGAGATCTCTGACCAGCCGGCCCTGTTTCCCTGGAGTAATTAGCAACGTGCTGCTATTAGAAACACAGACTACTGTAGGTTAGCGCCGCTCTCCTGCAGCAAAGGTAGGTGTTTGGGAAGCGGAGAGACCGTGTGGAAAATTTCATGCTGCAGGTGCAGGTTACAGGCAATAAATTATCACTTTCATTGAATAGAAAAATAAATCCATCATGAATCATTAGAAAGCTCTCGCTTAAGCCATGCCACTGGTGAGGCAGAGAGTCTGTGTGTGTGTGTGTGTGCGTATGCGCATGTGTGTGTGCATGTGTCTGTGCTTGAAGTCTACAGATTTAAGAATGTCTGTGTATGCAAATATGTAACAATATGTGTGGGAAACTCTGAAGTCTACTGAATTCAGAAATGCATCGGAAGAGCTTTTTGACCAGCATAGGGGCAGCTCTAAGCATAAAAGAGACAGACACGAAAAACAAGCAAACAATCTATTATTATCAACTTTTATACGAAGCAGAAAAGTAGGCTACTCTAAGAATGAAACCAAGAATCATTCAAACTTGTGAAAATTGCATCCTATGTCAAGGGCATTGATAAAGTCATTACTTATATAACAACAAACAAAATCAATATCTTCTCAGCGACGACGGGAAAGTTTATTTATTTATCTCTGAACTTTACTTTTTTTTTTTCCTCACACTGCCTTCATAGACAAGGTGATTAATGACGGATGGGTGGTCAATAGGCTACCCTCGCCAGCGGACAGTGGTCATGGGCGTTGGCTGAATGGGTGTGTCATCAGGCTTTCTAAAAGTAGCAGCCAAGCACCCTCACTCTCTCTCACCTCACCTCTCCTTCCAAACATGTTCTTTTGCCTGACCTAATACACGCTCGACTCAGTGCATAGCATTATAACAGCAGCGCCACTACTCAGCAACAACGATGCATTCTATAAAGGTAAAAAATAACAAGTTCTGTGATACTATTACAGCCACATTAGATAACTGATTCACTTGGCCTAGACGATGCCTTTGCAAGAAATCAGCTACAAACAAAGTATACCCAGAGAAAATCTTGGGCTACGACGACCCCAAGATGCAGACTGCTGCAAATGCCACCTTCGGGTCAGAGCTGCTCCTGCACAACTGAGAATCTTCAAGTTAACTACAGAATTCCCTATTCAAGGCACAAATGAATGACAGCACAATCGCCGCTCTATTTCACACAGGCTAGGGCAATACGCACCTACTGTAAATTTAGTGGACTTTATTGGGCTGTCAACACAGTGTTATCAGACATATTTTTGCTCAATATCTGGGACATAATGTTGCATGCCTGTTCTGTGGACATTATGTTTTATTCGCTGCTGTGTCCCAATACAGTAGCCAAACAGGCGATAACAGATAGACTCAAGTGTAAATACAGCATCAAGAGGAGCGTGTCAACAGATATACTCAGGCATGATAAATGGACATCCCCCAAAGTTTGCCGTTAAAATGCGCAAGCATTTATCACGTCTTTCCCGAACTTGCGCACCAGTATAACGCTGACTGGCTCCATGTACGTATACGTGCTCTCATTACTGAACAGTGCGATGTCATGGTCCGCAGCCAACCGAAACAGGATGCTGTTATTTACCTTCAGTAAAACTGTCCTGTGCGAAAACATGTTTTAGAAGTCATTCACTTAATTATGGCCGTGTCCTTGCGCTAGTTATTGCACCAAGACTCTGTACCACGCCCTAGGTCCGCAAATACGGGGGTAATCTGAGAGCTCCTACCTTTAATGACAAGTCCACATGCGCTGTAAAGCATGAAGAACAAGTGCTGTTTGAAAATCATATTCGTGTCCTCTTCCCACGGCCACGTCAGACTTGTGTCTTCTTTGCTATGAGACTGGAGATTTATCCAGGTACTGCTGATGAAGTTTGTGTCTGAGGGGGAGAATTACATGGACTCCGAGCAAGAGGCAGCGACCACGAATCTCTCCTGTCAAGTGCCCGATCCGGAGGCAGCGATACCGTCACCGTACCCGCGCTGGGAAGAGATGCTCTCCGCGACAGAACGAGAAAGTGCCACTTCAGCCCTCCCTGCCTCTAGCGCGCCTTCGCCAGCGGGGTCCCGCCTACGCCGTTTGACAGATGAAGACGCCTCGCCAATAGCAAGCGCCTACAAATTACCTAAGGATCTCTTCATGCAAACGCAAAAGCTGAAGAACATGTTGTCGTAAGCGAAAATGGAATTGATTAGATTATTTCCCTCGTCTTTTTTAGTAAGCTTGTGTTTGTTGAACTTGATACTGTCCTGAGATTAATTGCCTCTCGCAGGGTGCGTGGACACTTTTATGTACTTGCATTTGCATGAAATTAAAGACGCCAAGTGCTTGGAAAATTGCATTCACTCAAATCTAGAGAGCTCACAAGTATTGCAACTATGACACACCACTTATGCAAATCGACCCCTCACAATGTGCCTTTTCCGTCCATTCGGGTCAGCGGTGTGCCTTCACATCAGTGCTGCTTCCCATCATCAGTACCCTCGATAAAACGAGTCCTAGGAGTGTACCATTTCGCAAGGGAAACCAGATCCATACGACATACAGTACACATCAATGGCTCTGGCTGCCGGGATATTTCGCCACTTCATCAATCTCACTACACCGCGCAACAGATACACGTGTTTGCATCAGCCCTTAACTTGGATTGGTCATCTGAGAAATCCATCACACAGTGTAATAACGAAGACCTCTACACATGCATGCTGAAGGAGAGTTTTTTGTGTCTGAGTGTGTGTGTGTGTGTGTGCGCCCCCTCTCCATCAACACCCCTGCTGTAATTGCGTTTCCATTGACTTCCTCACAACTTAGGAGGCGTGGATGGACATTCTAAAGAACCCAGCTCGGCACAAATTTGATAAATTATGCTAACCTCCCCATCTTTAGCAGTGACTGATCAGAATCCGACCTTGTGCAGTGGGACAGGGTTAGCTTTGCAAGCTGCACAATGAGTAATCTTCTCATGACAAGTCCTCCCGTTTGCTGCTAATCAGACTACTGACTCCCAGCAGTCAGGGCAAAATAATAGATTGCTGTGCTATTTGCTTGACAGTCACTGAAAAGCATCCAGGTGCAGTCATTAGGCCCACCAGTGGAGCTCATCATCAGCATGTCCAATGGCGCCAGGCTCTTTCTCTCCAATCCTACTCGAGTGGGAGAATCCGACGCTGCTTGTCGGCAGCGGGAGAAAGAACTTGCGACATCATCCCGGTCGGAAGCGTGGAGAACATGCAGCTGGACATTAGTCTTCATTCAGCAAGTGACCCCGCCCCAACCCTGAACCCGACCACCCCACACCCCCCAATCCCCTCACCAATCACACCATCACTCCGTTGCAGCAGCCTCCCCAACCTCACAACCCCTTCTACAGCCGGACACCGACCGTAAGCGTCTGGCCGAGCAGTATAGCTGAAGAAGGAGGGCAAGGGGGCGAGAGCCTCAATCAGGGATCGCTCTCCAGAGCCCGTGGCAGGGATTTTACACATGGTTTAACGTGCTGCGCGCCAAATTTCATCCAGTTTAGAGCCCCCACCCGCTCCGCTGCCTCTGCCACCACCACCACCAACACCACCACAAGCCTTGGTGCTTCAGCTGAAAAACTAGCAGCTGCTGCCATATCACTCAAAATGAGTCCTGAAAGTGCAAGAGGAGGTGTATGGGAGCCATTACAAACACAATCTCACACAAATACACACACACACACACACACACACACACACACACACACGGTCAGATCCACTTAACAAATAATAACACTAGCTCACAGACACACACATACATACACTGAATCTTTCACTCATGGGTACACTCCCACGTGCACGCTCACACACACACACACACACACACACACACACAGAATCATATCCCCATAACAAATAACACATTCTCTCTCACACACACAGAAGCACTCACTTATAGACACACAAACACGCAAACACACGCACACTGACAGGCCAGTGATATCCAACACTCTACAACACATACTAACCCTAGTGGCTATAAAGCTTAGGGCAGGTCATTGCTTTGTCAACATCCGCACACAGGATTTGCTAGAAAAAACTGCATACCCATGGGTGCACACACTCAAGCACACACACCGACGTGTGTGTAAGTGCACATGCTACGCACACATACACACATACCCACCCACACATATACACACAACACACAGACTGCACCAGCAAGATTTTACAAGGCTTCCTTGGTGTATTATTTACCAGTGGCAATTTGTGGGCTTTTGCATAGAAGCCATTTGCAACCTCGCTTGGAGTCCCATGGAGTCCTACATGTCTCCTAAAGGTCAGAGCCCCTGTCGGTCTGTTGGACCGTGGCAAGCAACATTTCACTCGAGTGCTTAGCACGGCTCCCGAGAGCTAATAGAACACATGGGAGTGACTGCTGACAGAGGCATGGGAGCAGAAAGAGACACTCCAATTTTCCTGTTCAATCGCATCACCACACACACACACACACACACACACACACACAGACCTATACACATCCACACACAGAGAGCGAGTGTCATGTGACAGCAGCACATTATTACGGCGCCTTCGCCTGGAGTTTGACCTTCCAGCACACACACACACACACACACATACACACACACACACATACACACCCCATCAGCCTCGCCCCACGATACTAATCCAGCTGTCACAACGCAGCCCTTTTTACACCGTCCGTAATTAAAACGTGTCATCGTTTAGACTGAACAAGTCTAATTAACGTGTCTGATATGTCTTGGGGTTGTAGACTTTATTTGACATTGAGACGCGAAACCCTCCCACACACCCCCACCCCACAACTCTTCTCCCAACTGATCTCAAATTATCATCAGATGATTCTGGTGATATAATCTGCATTTGGATGACAGATTTCAGGCCCGTGTTAACTCAAGCCTGGCACAAACAATGCAGAGGCCTTGGCAAGGCATGTAGGCACTGAATGCTACGGAGGAACTACAGTATGTGTGTTACAGCGACCCACTGATGGAATATTAGAGCTGGATAAATTTAATCATGGGTTTCTTGTTATGAGTCAAGGACATGCAAGTCAGCAATCCATGGAGCTCATTACACAGCAAATCCATATAGCCTCAATCAAAGTTGGTGCCTAGAGGAATACTTCCTGTGGAATGCCTCCCTGTATTGCCACACTGTACCCCAAAACAATCAACGAAAACATGCTCGCACACATGTCATTTTAACCCCTGCGTCGTGAGGCTGAAAATTGTTTTCTGCATGAAGGACTTTTTTCCTGTTACAAATTGAATGTTCAAGAAACATAACTTTCATTTCAATCCTGTTATTACCAGGAAAGAACACAGTTACTTCAAGGATCATGATTGAATGATCCATCGAGTTGTTGTTTCGAATGCCTGAGGTTTTTTTTTTTTCACGGGTGAAGTGGCAAGGGGAGAAAACAACAGCAATTGGAGAGATGCAGGATCCTCACACATAATCTCCAGTCATATGGCCATATTCACTCCATAAGCATTTTTCTTTATTGTGTGGACTTAGAAGTGAGTTCACAAAAGCGAAGGGTCTTTACAAGTCTTATTACACTTGCCAAAATCTATGCATCTATGATGTTAATGTGCACTCAGTGTGGATGTCAGCCGCCTGTTTTTACAATTACATTACCGTCTATCTTAGGCAGCAATGAACCGTGTCATTGTGCTGACAATCCCAAAATAAGTGCCACCGGATGAAGGTGCGATACAGCCCCAATATCTCTGCGCCAGATAACTCAAGCACTCCGACTGCTCTAAATATATCAGTAGCTCTGATTCTAGCTCCCAGATTCAGTGCTATTCTGCATATTAAGAAGAAGAAAATGATCTTGAGGAAGTTTGTGGGAATGCATTGTGTGTAAGCTCCCAAGCTGAAGACCAGACCAATTGTGTGTGTGTGTGTGTGTGTGTGTGTGTGTGTGTGTGTGTGTGTATGTGTAAGAGAGAGAGAGAGAAAGAGAGAGAGAGAGAGTGGGGAAGGGAGTGGGGTTGGGGGAGTGGGCATGAACTGGAAGACAACAAAATATGCTCTGTTTTGTTTTGTTGTTTTTTTTTTCCCAAGGATGTTTCCTCTTTGACTGTGACTGCGGTTTTAGTGGGCTGCAGGTCTGAGCGATGCGTGAATTGAGTAAAAAACACCATAAGCCCCATGCACACGTAAATATAAAGCTTTTCGCCAAACACGGGGCTTTGACAGTAACTGAGGGGAAAAAAAGAAGAAAAAAAAACCCTCTGCTGCCACTTCCATTTTGGTTTCTGTCAAAGATGTAGCTGAAAAATGTATGAGTTTAAACTCATGCATATCCTTCACATACTCTTATGCTCAAGAATTGTAACTGACAATGATATTGTTTTTTCAAAATAACAACAAAAAATCCCCCGCAGATCCACTCTGTTCATATAGCACTGCGGCACATACTGAAGAGACAATGATGGTGCCCTTTTAAACTTTTTAATTGAATGCATCCAGGTATGACATGCTACAGTATCATCATCTGATATGTACATTTTATGGAAGACCACAATAATGTACATCCATTCTCTCTCTCTCTCTCTCTCTCTCTCTCTCTCCCACACACACACCATACCTCATTGGCCCCAGACGCTCTCCTCCTCGTCCTTGTAATGATATCATCGTCAGCCATAAAGACTCTCTTCCCACAATGCTTCCCAGCACATTTAACATTCATGTTCTGTGAAATGTGTGAGCGATGGGTCAGAATGCTTCAGGGTGTCGGGCTTGTTCACTGATCAAAGAGCCCCCTTCTACCCCCACCCTCCCACCCCCCATCCATACACACGCACACACACACACGCACATACACACACACACACATGCTTGGGAACGTGCCGCAAAGTAAATCTCATGAATAGGCAACAGCTCAATGGCATAAATGTCAAATAAACAAATTAAAACACTCTCCCTTTTTTGATCCCCAGAGAAAAGAGAACTAGTGTTATGATGGTGTCTAATAGTGCCAGTGGCAACAAGAGAGGGAGCAAGTCAACATAGGCAGGCAATGCTGCTTGTTCAGATTGGGCTTTCATCCACTCACAGGCCCACATCATCCAAGAGGCCCATTAATCCCCTTGCTTTTGCATAGATGTAAACAAGCAATAGGACTCTTTAATAAATGTGCTCCCCTCCAAATAACATTGGGAAATACTGGGAAACACACACACTCTCAGACATGTACTGCACACACACACACACACACACACACACACACACACAGCTGTGTTGAATGTGAACAAGTATTAGGAAACACACAGCAATGTTGATTGTGAAATGGTGTTGTGTTTTTGGCTCAGACAGTGGAGGGGCTGAACAGCTTAAACGGTCTTGACTTTTGCATTCAGCTCTTGTTTGACATTCTCCCCCCTCTCTTTATACACTTTCTGACTCTCTTGTTTCTCCCTTTTCTCTTTCACATTTCTCTTTCTCTGTCTGTATCCCCTCCTCCCCCTCTTACAAACACACACACACACACACACACACACACATAGATGCACACTGCTTGTTGTGTGTGTGTGTGTGTGTGTGTGTGTGTGTGTGTGTGTGTTCCCTCTGGACAAACAGAGAGAACGCACATAACCTCAACTCGACTCGACTGTGTTTGCCTGTAAAGGAAAACATCAGCGGCAGATGCCGAGCCAGGCCACAGACACACCACCAACATTGCTGCTGCTGCTACTGCCGTGTGTGCCACTGATCTGGGACCTCCTCATCCTCCTCCTCCTCCTCCTCCACCACTCCCAGAGAGAGTCCAAAGGTAGAGCAGAGTTTGGCCAGTCAGAGCTGACAGAACCAGCAGAGCTTTTTTTTTTCTTTTTCACCCTGTCCTCCCCTCTTCTCTCTGTTTGTGTGTCTGTCTGTCCCTCTCTTTATGCCACCCCTCCTCCTTTTTTTTTCTCTCACGGTCTCTATCTGTGTGTTTCTGGGATGGCATGCAGAAAGAAGCTGCAGTGCTGAAGTCCTGACGCGGGTGACAGGGGGTGGCTGACAGCCGGGCTCCATAATGTGCCGTGTTTGTCAGACAGGGATGGACAGCACTTGGACAAACCCCGCGAGACTGACAAGACCTGACAGGAGAACATGTTTACAGAGTGTTGCGGGGAGGGAGTCAAGAGACCTCCCTCGGGGCACTACAGTTTTAGGCAGATTCTTTTCAGTTTTTTTTTTTTTTTTTTTTTTTCAAAAATATAAAGTGCCTCTCAAGGAAAGAGAAAAAAATCCTGCGGCGTGGGAACCCTCAGGTGTATTTGCAGAGTGGAGTACAGTATGTGTGAGATGTACTTTTATTTATTTTAGTTTTATTTATTTATTTTCATAGCAGGAATGTGTTTTTTTTACACTGCTCCCCTTCAGACCAACCATGTTTGTGGATTCATGGAGAATATGGGGGAGCTGGGATGAAATACTGTATAATTCAAATTCCTGTCAATTTATGTGATGTGTGCAGTCGACATGAAAGGCCAGTAATATATGGTTACCATGGTGAAAGATTAGTCCACTGTCAGGTGTGGAAATCCAAGACAAAAGGCTCTCTTGTGTTGTTTTGCTAGGCTGTTTTGTACTGGAGACACCAGAGTGACTGACATCGGGGACTGCCTTATGAGTGTAATAAAGTTTGAAAGCATGGAAGACTCTTTGCTCGACAGATGAGTCTTGGTCGGCAATTTCTGTTGGCAAATTAATACAGTCTGGCCGCAGTCTGCTCACTGGCAACGTGCAGTTTAGTGAGACTTTTTTGTCATTCATGCATTTCGTTAATATTGGTCATCATGGGAAGTCACAGCCTGTTCAGGGGATCACGCGAGAACTGAGGGCTGTGTGCTTGCCTGTTCCATCAAAAGCTAAGCAATTAAAGCTTTGGCGAGTTTCAAGTTTTTTTTAAATAACGTTGTTTAATTAAAGGACAGTAGGAGCGTATAGCCCTGTTTCTCTACCCTCCATCTTAGGCAAGTGCATCCCTCCTTTAGGGAGCCAGGGAGTCAGCCTTGCCAGCATACAAGAAGAGGCTCCTTGAGCTGTCAAACTATCAAAGCCTTCACCCATTGTGTCTCTTGAAAGGAGAAGAGGGGAGGGGGGAAGAAAGAAAACACAACAATGCTGATAAAGTTGCCTACGTTGCCCTAGAAAGATAATGAAATGAGAGAGAGAAAAAAATGAAAGCTCTTTGTACAGGCTCACGCGCAAGAGGAATACTTATCTCCCTCCAAGAATCACATAGTGTTGCCTAATACGAAATGGGATTCTCGGTCAAGAGCTTTGTCGTGTCCCTGAAGAGCTGTCAACCGTTAGAAGCCACAAGATGCAGAGAGGCTTGAGACACTGGTAGCATAGAACACAGAAGAGTCCAATTCATGAGAGAGCGTAACACAGACAGGAATTACTGTCCTTAAGAAGACGGCTTTCTTTTTTGCTCTGAAAGACTAAGCATCATTCTACAATGTAGCGCATTGTAGAATGATGCAGGTGATATGAAATGTTGTAAAATGTTACCTGGAGAAGTCCAGAGAAATATTGGGAAATATTGGACAACAGTACATCCTGTTTTTACTATTTATTGTTTGTTCTTTTCACAAAATAATATTTAAGCCTTTCAAAAATCAAGAAATTATGCTGTCTAAAATTTTCTTCAGTTTTTTAATTGATAACAAGCATTATCATATACAAAAAAATACTTTTTTTTTCTAAACTCTTAATAAAGAAAAATAGCACAACAAAATTCTGTGAACAAAACACAGACAATCTGGCTCAAAATCAAGACATTAGTATTAGTGTTTAGTATGTGTCTCACAATGAAGATGTAGTCAGCCAGGATATACTGACTTTCAGAATGCTAACAAGTGAAAAGCATTTATTAAAACTGCATTCATTTTCATGTATTTGAAATCCATGACATAATGGGCTACATTGACTTAAAAAAGTCAGAACATGTTCTCTTTCGTTTCGAAGCCGAAACGTACGAGTGGATGATGCCTATCATCTCCTGCTTTTCTGAAGTTATTTTAAACCAACCCTTTGAAAAAAGGGCAGTATGCGCACTGACGCGCGCAGGCAACTACTTAGACAGCCCTGCGTGACGTCAGAAAGTCTATATATTGACTGCGCTTACGCTTCAGGTCCTCTTTGCCTCTTTCACCTTGCTTACTGCGTGTGTTTCTGAGTCGTCTTTCGTTTGCTCTTGCAAATATTTCTAAAAACCAACGGCTTTTTTGAAAGCCCACCACAAAAGCTTTTGTCAAGCTCTCCGAGGGATTTCCGTCTTGCTCCAAGTGCTCACGCCGGTCCCTAACTTCTGGTACCCCGAGACGCAAGATGGCTACTCGTCGTTGCACCGATTGTGACCGTCCGATGGCGATCTCCGACCGCCATGCCATCTGTTTTTTCTGTATGGGGAGCGAGCATGCTATGCTCGCCTTTTCGCGGCCAGATCTTTGCTTGGCTTGCGAACGCCTCTCCCCTACGGCTATCGCCAACAGAGCGGCATTCTTCGTGGGTTCCACTGGTGTTACAGGGGCGGGCTCTTCTCCCGCTGGCGCTAGTGGTATCGTTACCCGCCAGTCTATCGATGTTTCCCCGGCGTCCCCGCACCCGGTTGGGCTTATCGATCGGTCTTCAGTGGCTACTCGGTAGGGGCGGAGCCAGACTTTTTAACATGGGGTGGCCAAAGGGTGGCCAGGGATATTGAAGGGGTGGCCATGCTATAACCAATTAAAGTGGGGGGTCCCGGAAAAAAATTCATGAGCTAGTTTTGATTTCCTGTATTCTGGTGTATTTTGTGGCATACATGGAACCATGTAGTACTCATTCAGTTAGGTCTAACTCATGAACAAAATCCATCTGAGCCAAGAGGTCAGAAATCAAAGTATTCATTTATTTATGTAACATAAAGGTGCTTTCTGCAGTAAAAGGATAATGCATGTATATTGAATTTATACCTATACCACATGTTAACACTTTCTACATGTTGGGATTGATGCTGCTGCACCTGAGCAATCAATAAAAAGATTTTTGCACTCTAGAGGCCCACCGTTGTTTAGTCCAATGGCTGAGTGAGTTACTGGTGTGACAGATTGTCTCATTGCTTTCAAAAAAGCCCATTGACTGAAAGTGACGACGTTCAATTGAATCCCGAATTAACAGCACACCGAGACGTTCGGGCACACCGTTACTTTTGGGCAGACACATTCTAAAAGGAAGCACGGTTAAACTCTAGAAGGCAGCTATCGATAAACGTTGCCATGCAGAAATACAAACTAAAATTGAAAACCACGGGCGTATGGATGTAACGTTACGTACAGTACAAATCCAGCTAATTTGTAATCCCTTAGTTACCCTAGTCTAACGTTACTAGCTAGATTTTGTCTGGATTGTGAACTTGTGAAAGGACTACTTTGCGAAAGCCACTGTCACTGTTGGCAAAGTGAGAAAACTTATCCAAAGACATTATGGAGAAATAACTTGCCTCCAAATCGCACGGACCTGTACTTCCCTGGGAGGTGGGTCCGACTTCATTGTCAATTCAACAATTCAACATAATTGACTCCAACAGCTGCTGCTGTCAGAGGCACGTTAGTTTGTGTGTGTTTGTGCTAATGCAAAATGCGTCCCAGCGGGAAACAAATAGGCGGAACTAAAATATCGCGGCCGGAACCAACATTCTGTGGGACATATCGTTTATTATAAAATTATTGGATAGCCGTGGGGTGGCCAGGGCGGGACCAGGGCGTGGTCTGGCCACCCCGTAGCTCCGCCCCTGCTACTCGGCCGTCGGTTAGCTTCTCAGCGGCTAGCTTGCTACCAGTCCTCTGTCCCCCTCTGTACCAGTCCTCTGTCCCCCTCGCCTCTGGGCAGTGGGCATGCGACGCCTCTGAATCGTTCACGATCAGTGCTACCGCGCACTGGGGTACCCATGCGGTCTCCGACGAGCGTTCAGCTGACACACGCTCCGCGCTATGCGCCTCGCGTGATGACACGCCTCGACGGCGCCCAGGTGGCACCGAAGCCTCTGGTAGTGTCGCGACCTCCGCGTTCTCTGTCCCCTTCGCCTCCGAGCAGTGGACATGCGACGCTTCGGAGTCGTTCACGGTCGAGAAGTCCCCCCCGTCCTCTCTCGCCGCTTCTGTCAGTCGATTCATCGCCCAGATACGCGCAGAACTGTCTGCTCAGTCTGACACGTCTGCCCTTGGCCAGACGGGTAGCTTCTCCCCCCTCTTCGAGGTCGTCGCCAACACGCACTCCGAGTCGGCTGCCCCACGGGGCGTCGCAGGTGCAGTGTGCGGCTCTTCGACCACCAACGTCGCTGACACGTGTTCCAGGTCGGCCGCCCTACGGAGTGTCGCAGGTGAAGCGCACAGTTCACCGACATCGGATTTCGCTGACGTACGCGCTGAGTCGGCCGCCCCACCGGGCGTCGCGAGTAATGCGCACGGCCTTTCAGTCACGCGTGAGCGCCCAGCGGCCTCACACACGGCTAACTGGCCCCCAGCCCCCGCACTCCGTCGGGTCTCTGGTCTGTCAGTCGGACGCTCTTCAGCTTCGCGGACAGCCTCAGTCTTTGACCTCGGCCCCCCTAGTGCCACTCGGAGGCAGCATAGCACTTCGTTTGTCCTTGCTGCCTCCTCATGCCGCCGCTCTGCTCCGGCAGAATTGGGCGATGTGCACAACGTCACGTTGGGTCCTGTCAACAGTGTTGAAGGGCTATCAACTGCAGTTCAGGTGGCCACCCCCGCCCTACAGAGGTGTCATGGAGTCAGTGGTGCCCCCCTCCAGGGCCCCTGCTCTCAGACAAGAGCTTTGCGATCTCCTGAGAAAGGGCGCTATTCAGCGCGTAGATCCGACGCTGACGCACGCAGGTCGCTACAGTACGTACTTCCTGGTGCCCAAGAAGTCGGGCACTTTTCGCCCTATTCTAGACCTCAGAGCGCTCAATGCTTCGCTCAAACCTCTCACCTTTCGCATGCTCACGGGGCGCATGGTGGCGGAGTCAGTCCGCCAGGGGGACTACATGGTCACCATAGACCTTCAGGACGCCTATTTTCACATAGGCATAGTCCCAAGGCACAGGCGTTTTCTACGCTTCACCTTCGAGTGCAGTTTGCTGCGGTCGCCCCGCCAGGAGGACATGGGGCACAGCCTCCAGGAGATTACACATCAATGTGTTAGAACTCCTTGCTGTCTTCTGCGCTCTGAAGGAGTTTCTCCCTCTTCTCAGAGGAGAACACGTTCTTGTGCGTACAGACAACACCACTGTTGTGGCGTATATCAATCGCCAGGGCGGCACGCACTCTCCGGACATGTTTCGCCTGGCGTACAAGCTGCTCACCTGGGCCTCCCGCCACTTCCTGTCGATCAGGGCGGCGCACTTGCCAGGTGTTTGCAACACAGGCGCCGACCTCCTCTCCAGGGGTGTTCCGCGTGCAACCGACTGGCGCCTCTGCCCAGCCGTGGTGCACAGCCTCTGGTTCCGCTTCGGGCGGGCACGAGTCGATCTTTTCGCCTCGAGAGAGAACGCTCACTGCCCAGCGTGGTTTTCGCTGGAACGAGATGCGCTGCTAGGGTCAGACGCGCTGGCACACCTGTGGCCGCGTGGTCTGCTCTACGCTTCCCCCCCCCCTTCCTCTGATGCGTCAGGTGTTGGCCAGGATCAGAGCGGGGGCTCACAGGGTGATTCTGATCGCCCCCAATTGGCCATCTCAGAGCTTGTTCTCAGATCTGGTCTCACTGTTAGACGGCCAGCCGTGGACTCTCCCTCCGAGGAGAGACCTCCTATCGCAGGCTCACGGGTCACTGTGGCACCCCAAGCCGGAAGCGTGGAGACTGACGGCTTGGCCCCTGAACGGGCGCGTCTCCTAGAGAGCGGCCTGTCATACGCAGTGATAGAGACCGTTCAGGCTGCTAGAGCTACGTCCACTAGGTCGTTATATACACTGAAGTGGCGTGTTTTCAGCATGTGGTGCAGAGACAGAGGCTGTGATCCTCTGGTCTGCCCTATTGGCGTGGTGCTTGCTTTTCTGCAACACCTGTTTGATCAGGGTCGTACACCCTCTACTTTGAAGGTGTACCTCGCAGCTATCTCAGCATGCCATGTTAGCTATGCTGGCGTTTCCCCAGGCGCTCACCCCCTTGCGTCGCGCTTCATGAAGGGCGTCAGGCGGCTCCGCCCCTCTTCCTCCCCTTCGGTCCCTACTTGGGACCTGGCCACTGTCCTACGCGGACTGGCCCTTACGCCCTTTGACCCTCTGTCGAGTGCCAGTCTAAAGATGCTTTCCCTTAAGACTGCGCTTCTGCTCGCTCTGGTCTCGGTGAAGCGTGTCAGCAATCTGACTGCCTTGTCGGTCAGTCCTGACTGTCTTGAGTTCACGCAAGGTGACGCGCGGGTCACGCTGCGACCAAATACCTTTTCTCGCCCGAAAGTGCTGTCCACTGACCCTCGTTCGAGGGTCATTGAGCTCGCAGCCCTTCCTGAGACGGGCAGTTCTGTGCCCGTTACTCTGTGCCCAGTCAGAGCGCTTCGTGCCTATTTGACGCGTACGCAGAGCATCAGGAAGACGAACCAGTTGTTCGTCTGCCATGGCGAGCGTGCCAAGGGTCAGGCCTTGTCTACCCAACGCATGTCGCATTGGCTTACGGAAGCCATACGTCTGGCATATGAGACGGCGGGTGTTCCTCCGCCTGTTCATGTCAGGGCGCACTCCACCCGTGGAGTGGCGGCTTCTTGGGCCTTCTGGAAAGGCGTCCCCATGAAGGATATCTGCTTGAGCGCTTCGTGGGCCTCAGGCAACACCTTCGCGCGTTTTTACGCATTGGACGTCACCAGGCCGGGTGTAGCAGAGAGTGTTCTCTTTGGGCCCGGCGGCCCACCTCGGGCTCCTTGGTGTAGGGCTCTTGAGGCTTGGTTGTAGTGATCCACTCGTACGTTTCGGCTTCGAAACGAAAGAGAATGTTACGGATACTAACGTATCCTCGGTTCTCTGAGTGAGAAGCCGAAACGTACGCTTCGGGCCTCAATCGCCGACGCTGGCGAGCTTGGCAAAGACGACCTGAAGCGTAAGCGCAGTCAATATATAGACTTTCTGACGTCACGCAGGGCTGTCTAAGTAGTTGCCTGTGCGCGTCAGTGTGCTTACTGCCCTTTTTTCAAAGGGTTGGTTTAAAATGACTTCAGAAAAGCAGGAGTTGATAGGCATCATCCACTCGTACGTTTCGGCTTCTCACTCAGAGAACCGAGGATACGTTAGTATCCGTAACGTTTTGGCGCTCAGGTGAAAATTTAGAATTTTGAAAATAAGTGCACTGAACTCTCGATGAGTAAGTAAGGACTTTGGGTTTTGGGCGTTTGTCTTGTCTTTCATGCTTTTAATTATGAAAATATAAGCATTGTAGAAATGCATTCATTGACAGCATTTAGTGTGAAAAGAGCAATAAACGTGCCCACCGCAGGCCCAGAACAGAGCAATGATGGGCAAATTTTTTGAGTTTTGAAAATGAGGCTGATGTTTGAACAGAAGCTTGTTAGCGACAAAAACAATTGTGAATGTAGGCCTTGAATTTTGAGACATCTACGACTCTGCTGCCTTCATTAGTTGTCTAATTAGTTTTGAACTCAAAGTGAAATAGCATTCACTGTTTATTCTGGGAGGCAAAAGTCAAAAAAAAGTCAGGATGGAGATTCATCTGCTGTCACTTCATCTGAATACCCTTCAGACCCTCTGCTCCAGCGACTAGATGTGGAGAAATCTAACTTAATCACTGCCTGAGGAGTCCAGCAAAGTTTTTATCAATCCTCTGGTGACAAGACTATACCAGAACATCTCTCTTGATTGCTGAGGTCACAGTCATCTTTCTGGTTGTTTAAAAGCATCTGTGGTCAACAATAACAAAAAAGGCTAAATTATTTGATGTTGACCCACCCACACACACACATACAGACACACACACACACAGAGAGACATCTCACAACTCAGATTTTGGGCAACAGTGTTAGAAGTTTGGGTGAATGCCAAGGCCTGCCAACTCAGCAACATATACAGACAGTTCTTTGGCAAGATTTGAA
This sequence comes from Limnothrissa miodon, assembly GCA_017657215.1. Classification (NCBI taxonomy): domain Eukaryota; kingdom Metazoa; phylum Chordata; class Actinopteri; order Clupeiformes; family Clupeidae; genus Limnothrissa; species Limnothrissa miodon. The sequence goes on from JAGFZM010000064.1 coordinate 1,568,598, forward strand.
GACCAATGAGGACGGAGGCGTCTTTAGACTCTTCCAGTTATAATGTGTTAGTGGCTAAACAATTGCAGTGTTTTGTATCGTCAGCTCAAAGAGTGGGAGTGGGAGAAAGGTGACATTGTGTATGTGTGTGTGTCTGTCCGTCTGTCTGTCTGTGTGTCTGTCTCTGTCTGTGTGTGTGGTGTGTGAGTGAATGTGTGTGCTTTACTGTGATGGGCCTGACCAAGATGAAATGCATTCCCTGGTGCAGGGCCTGGAGTGTCTCTGGGCTGCTATTAGAGCCGAGAGGTGAAAGAGAGATGAGAGGGAGGAAAGCAGGCTGACCCCCAGAGAAAGGCAACCTTGCTCAACTGTTGAGACAGTCAGTCGAGACTCCAATTTCATCCTTTACGTTTTGGAATTATGTACTGTTGGGAAAAACACCAGGACAGTCTCTTTTTCTCTCACTCTCCCTTTCACAAATGTTCTCATCCATATGTTCTCTCTCTCTCTCTCTCTCTCTCTCTCTCTCCCTTCCCTCTTATCCAGCATCATCAATCTTGTAATAGGATAAAGTTGCTCCAGATACAAAGCAAAGATTGTTTTGTGTTTTTTTTTTTTGCAAATGCCCATTAAAGAAGCCCAGAGGCAGCTGCTTTCCTCACAGGCCGCTGCATGGAAAATGGAGTTGATTTCGAAATTTAATTACCCACTTTGGATTTTGATCTCTTTCTGCACCCCCTGCAGCAAAAGACGCCAGAGACAGACCCCCCTCCTCTACCCTACCCCCCCACCCCCCCCAAAAAAAATGCTGTCACACACACACACACAAGTGTGAGATGATTCTCCAGATATTCACGGGTTGAAGAATGTCTATGGCCAAGCCAGCCAGAGTCATTGTAGTTGCACCACCGTCACCACTGCTGCTCATTCTGGGGCCATAACAAAAGACTGATTCATTAGCATAATTGAGTATTTGCATTCGGAGCGAAGATGGCTTACAGCTTCCCATGCAGCTGCCGCTGTTGTTTTCACTGACTGGCTCTGCATTTAAAATAAACAAATAAATAAATAAATCCGAGCAGAATCCAGATTCTTTTCTTTTTATTCGCCTTTTGAAAAATTTCCCCCCTCTTCTCTGTCGTCTTCTGCAAATGTGTGTCTCGTAGGCTAATCCATAGGAGGGCTTAGCTGATGAGCATTTGAGCGTCATGACGTGCACGTCTGGGGAAAACATCTCGCATCACTGCTTGTAGCTTACTCACTTGACTCACTATCAAACGTCATGAATAACTCTTCCCTGAAACCCTTGTGAAGCAACCTACAAAACTAGACATGTTTAAGCCAACAGCATAAATGGCCAAAGTTGACAAAAGCGACAGGTTTGGAGTCTTAGTGACTTTGGATATCTTGTCAGAATACGTTTTGCTACCAAATTTGTTATCTATTTCTTTACAAACTAATTTGATTCTGAATTCTTCAGCACACTAGAATAGGATCTCAGAAGCACTGTTATAATGGAGACAAGCGTTATATATGCTTTTGTACACAACAGCAATTTAAGCAGTCATTTACAAGAATTATGCATTATGCAATTGCTTCACTTCCAAAGAGTTTTGATGTTTTAAATGAACTTTAAATGTTATGGAATTTGAGGGCAATCACTTGTTGCATCACTGTGATGTGAAGATCTCTTTGACCTTGGCAAGTTTATTTCAAAGTTAGACTTTTGCTTGATCTGTCAGCAAGCTGCACACGTCTTTTCTCACAGCTGCACAGTGTCCTTAATCTTAAGGAGTGAATGAACCTATTACCCTGTTGATCAAGGTCGTTGAGTGCTGTCAGTGAGTATTTAAATTTGCAAACTGTTGCAGTGAAAAAAAACACTTCAAAATTTAGTCACTTTGGCTCGATCATTTTACTCTTTGGTCTACGTTATACCACATTTTCCCAAAACAATATGAGTTATTGATATGCTGATTCCAGACTATTGCTATAAGCTCCTAATATCTCTACAGAACCACACCTCATCTGGTAATGACAGCTTCTTCTCTTGCAGTAATGAACAACTTTGAAACAAAAAAAAAATTATAAAATTGAAAAAGTGATTGAGTGACCGACTTGTTACAGTTTGTCTTTGAGGAAAGAACTACAAATTTGGCTTGTGTATGGGTTGCTTTTCAATTCTGTCGCGGTGCATGGCTTTCCATGGAGTGTGGTTTTTGCTCACACATCTCTCTCGCTGTGCCGTTGGATAGTCAGCGAGATTTAATTGAAGAATGGTGCAACCTGTTTTGTTTGATGATTAGTTATATTACCATCTGTGCAGTTTTCAGGGGAGCAACCTCAAAGATGTGACAGCATGCATTTAAATATTTTCTCCTCTCTCTCTCTCCTTCTTTTTCCCCCTCTTTTTTTTGCAGTGACAGAGCAAAACAAGATCAAAACCAGCACTTCTCCCACATTTCAGATGTCTAAAAAAAATAAAACACACTGATTATGGCATTGGCAAATGTTGAAGTCACACACCAACACCAAAACAGTGAATTTGTAAATCAAAACCTGTGCTTTACATAAAAAGCTGAGAGCTTTATTCTCCTGTAACAGAGTAAACCGGGCTTCCAGTGGAAGAGCTTACTGGTGGATTTTAATTGCAAGATTTTACCTCTCAGATCTGAAGGAGATTTTGGTGCTGGATTTTTTAAATCCAGATGTGTGACAATGTCCTACTCAACATCCGGTTAGTATGTGTCATACAATACACCAAAAAAATTGAATGATGTTGAGGAAAATGACATAAATATTGAATTTCAGAAGCTGATGGATAATATCTGTACTCTGATAAGATTACTAAACGAGAAAATAGAAAAAAAAACAATAGAATAATTAATTTAATTGGAGATTCTTGTATATTTTCAACTGTTATACAAACCCTACCATTCATTTACTCAATGGAACTTCCTCACTTTATGATGAGCAATGTACAGTATGGGGGCAGACACCGACCAGGATGACACGCCATTGTGCTTAACACTGCAAAACTGCACGGCTCCTCCATTAAGGAGGATTTGAGCACAAGAGCCAAAATGGAGGTGACAGGGGCAAAGCTGCACCAAGTGGAATAGGCTGTCAGTGTTGCTGCTTAGGTTAAAGGAGGAGCGAGTCTTCTCTCTGTGCATTTGGCAGCTCATCAGTACTCTCCCTGCCTTCTCCGCTGCAGGCATCCTATGGACGCTCATAGGCGCGGGACTCCCTCTCTTTCTATTTTGCTGATTTTTTTTCCCTGCATGCCCTCCCCCTCTCTCTCTCTTCATAAATCTCCTGCATTCCTTTTAAATCTCTCTGTGTTTCGCTTTCTCTGCCTCCCACTCTATCTTTCTTGTTCTCGCTCTCTCTCTGTCTCTTTCACTTTCGTCTTATCATGCTCTCTCTTTCTTTCCCTCTCTCTCCTCCTGACCATCTGTTCATTGCTGCCAATCTTCTCCTTCTGCCAGACTGCAGATGCCCACTCTCACCATCACCTTAGGCCACCCCACCCTTCCTGGGGAGCCAATCACGCCTCTGATGATGATGTCATCCCCTCACCATGCTGCCTCTTCCTCCTCTTCAGCAATGGCATCTCATGTTTCTCCGGCGTCCTTGTGAGAGTTCACTGCGGGTGGCAAGGTCTTGTCGGGGTGAGCATGATGGCCGAAAGGCCCCTCAGCCCCTGACTGGCCTGTGGCGAGACTTTCCGACGTCCATTTGTGTCGTCAGAAAAGATTTTGCCTCAGTAGCTACAAGCCCAACAGGGTGAGGAAACCTTCCGGAGACAAAGGTTTCTTTCTGCCAGCAGCCATTTGAGGCGATACCACTACTTGAGAAGACGACCAATTAACAGCCAGCATTGCCTTAGTGCTTATTCTCTCTCCTCTTTTTCGAGTGCATCTCTCCATACCTCCAGTAAAGAGCACAATGGAGTTTTTGATGTAAAGTTACATACAGAATTTTGCTGGAACGGTCAGTGATGGCTATACATACTCATACTGGACCACAGTACATTCATGCGCATCTCTACCCTTAGTATTTGTATTCTATTGTTCCTTTTAGTAATGTTGATCAACTCATGTTGTTTTGTTGATCTGCTTCTTATCATCCTGTGTACACTGTAGTATAATGTTGTGTGTGATTTTTTAAGCTTAAATTTCCCCTTGGGGATCAATAAAGTATCTATCTATCTATACAGTAAGCAAATGTTTTCTTCCCTACACTCAGAACTAAACTTTACACGTCATGGATCGCTGGCTGGTATAACAATTTTCTGTATATCACTAAATGCTATCCAAATGAATTCAGAGATCACACTAAGACAAATTGTCTCATAAAAATGATGAAATCGAGCAGTAGCAAAAAGTTACATAATGTTGTGTACCTGTCACAACCATTAAGCAAGACTTCTCTGCAGGCATCTGCAATACGCAAAGCTGACCATATATGTCTCGTTTCCTCATTCATTTTAAATGGATTTTACCTCAAAAGTTTCAAAGGAGACATAAATGTCTCAGCTCACCAATACTCTAGCTGGCTAGTACTTGTACTAATGCTCTTGGTACCAATGGTGAGGTACTGGGAGAAGGCCCTACTGTACCAAGGCAAGTGACTTTTTTTCTGTCAAGACTCCTGAGTATGTGTAATCATAACATTGAGACCATGTATTTTTCATGACCCACTTTGCTTATTTTTGAAATTCTATCTCAATGAATGTCTCAAAGTCACACACATCCCCCCTTTCCCCCACAATATTCTGACTGCAGAATCAGTAGGTTTTGACCCTGGTGGATGAAAACCTCCAGGGTCTTGGTGCCGCTTAAAAAGCACTCTATGCATTCTGCGTCTAATCAGATGACAAATACAGTCCTGAACTGACTTCGGCAGGAGAGCGCTTGAATTAATCCAGCAGCACCTCTGGCCTCGTGGGATCCCAACCTTGTTTATTTTCTCCCCACAGATGTATTTGTTATCTGGTGAAGCTGTTTCTAAATTACCAAAACAAAAAAGCTCTCTTTTTTATTAATGCTCATTCCGGATATTGCCGGTAAAAATGTACTGCGAACTACACAAGGCCTAATATCAGTTTCATTTCATGCAACAAATCTTCAGTTTATCTTGCCACGTTACTGATCTCAGTCTGCTTTAGAAAGATAAAAACATACGGTCCCTGTTCATTATCCCTGCCTGTTTTACAGGAGCCTCATCAAAGGCTAGTTATGTCTCACTGAAGCAAATGAAAAAGCGAAAAAAAAAAGAAAAAAAAAATCTTTTTTTCTCCCCCAAAAAAGTTTCCGGAGCAAAAAAGTCTGTGAGTGGTGCATTATGCATAAAGGACTGCATAATTGATGGTGATGTAAAAATTTAATCAGGGAAACATGAGCAGTGAGGTACATGCAATTATGAGCTTTGGTTGCATCAAAGTGAAATAAAATAAGTTAAATAAGTGACGATAAGTAGGAAGCATTCGTTCAGACTAATAGTGCATCACAGCGCATTTGCAATATGATGTAAAAACCAAATGAGTCAGTTTAACTGTGTGTGTGCATATAGACGTTTGACCACAGACTAGAAGGGTTGCTGCATCAAATGGTTTTATCAAGAGTTTCCAAAGAAGCTTTCAATAACCAGCACCCTTCCGCAGGTGTTCGAGACTTCCGCGTGACTGCCCCTGCTTCCAATTTGCCTTGGCAGGTGACACTAGGTGGCCTGGCGTGCACATCTGTCATGGCGCATCCATTCCCACCGTTTCTCCTTCTCGCGGCTTTGTGCCACCATCAAAAGAAAACAATGTCATCTTCGTTCGGCAAGGCCAGGGGGCTTCGCCTCACCTCTCCTCGCCTTGGCTGCCTCACCTTGGCAAGGTGTGCCGGCACGACAGATGTGGGCTGCTGAACTCATTACGAGGTGCTAGCCCCTCTCTGTAAAGACGAGCGCTGCGACATGTCCTCTTCGAAGTATAACAAAACTGCCAGGTCTCTTGTGCCCATACACCCCTCCCCAGCCCCAACCGAGAACCCATGGAGCCGTGCCAGGAGCCACACATATGGCGGACATCGCTACCACCCCCTGTCCTGTCTGCAAGTGTTGGGCAATGGCCAAAAGATGGACAATGTTCGCATCCTGTTTTGAATAAGTGGGTTGGTGTGCTGTTGCATTAAGTGGGGTATCATCCGTCGCCGTCATTACAACTTATTTGCCCTGCAGTGTGGAACAAGCTAGTTTGTCTCTCTACAGGAAAATATTTAGCATCGCTTGACTGCATGTGACTGAATATGTGTGTTTGTGTGTGTGTGTGTGTTTGTATTTGTATTTGAGTGTGTATGTGTGTGTGTATTTGTGTATTTTCATGTTGGCTATGCACATAGATTTTCCTTTATTTTCCGTCGTTTGCCTTTTCTGAGATTACACATGCAGAGGAGAGCTCCGTAAATCCTTTAATTAACTCGCCACATAGTTACTGCCTGATAGGTGGGTTCTGTCAAATTCGTTTAAGATAACTCGCACAAACACCTGCATGTAGGAGTCTCCCTTCAAAAAAAGTGGCCCACTTGCTGGGTTATGCACGTGTTTATTGTTGTTTTGTTGTGTCTGCAGCGGCGACTGCTGCTGTTGTTGTTGTTAAAAGTGAAAGTTTTTTTGGTTGCTTTTTAATTTTTTTTTTTCCTGCAGATTTACGCCACGCTATTTTTGTCCTAGTTCACTTCCCCCAAATTGTCTCTGGGACAGGTGGATAGCTGGGTGGGTGTGTTGTTTTAAACCGTATTAGCAGGGGTCCTGTTCGCTGTTTTCCCAGCTCAGGCTACTAATTTTAAATGGCTTTGCCTTTAGTTCCCCATGTGTATTTCACGCAAGGACAAATGAAAGTGCTGCAGCACAGCCACTTTGCTCAGCGAGAGCACCCATTCATTTTCCACCACCACTGAACAATGAAATATAACAGATATTAACCGTATTCAGTCCACCTCTGTATATATTTTTTTCCTCTACAGTAAGCATATTTATTGAAAAAATTGATCTAGGCCCCCATGCAATTTGGAGTTGAAGCTACTTTTCATGTTCATTTGACACTTTACAGTTCCTTAAAGATAACTTATCCAGGCAACAAGATAGGAGTACTGTACACGGGCCATTGCATAACAGATCGATGCCAAACATTTTGGTCCATGCATTCAGCTCAGCAAAGCGTGCCGTCGCTTTTTACCATCAGGTCGTGCAATCTCTCGCTGTCTCGCGCTCGCTCGCTCTTGTTATGTCTCATGATGTAGCTCCGCTAACTTATTGGAGCACCGATGTCTCACCCCAGACCTTTTGTTTTGCTCTCCATCCACACAGGCCGGGAGAGTATCAGTGATCCATCAATGGCTGGCCGAGGCCTCCGCTGTCCATGCCTTTTGATTGATATCTGGAGATAAAATGTCAGAGGGTAATCTGGGATGTGCCTGCTTTCCTCAAGCTAAAAAGGTATTGGCTCATAGATCACATGCCCATCTACAGCATCCAGATGGTCCACAGCTCTGAATTGATAGAAGAATCAGAGGGGTTAGCCACGAAGATTAAGCAATCAAAAGCAGTGAAATAACAGACAATCAGCCACAAAACAAGATCAAGTCATGGTATCGTGTTCGCTTCAATCTGGGAATTTTTTTTGTTGTTTGCGTGGCTTTCCAACTAAGCTTTAAACAACCCTGGTTTCGATTCAATCTGCAGCAACGTGGGCTTCCATGGCAAACACAGACTTGCTCTGAAAAAGACTACCATCTGTCATTTTGTTCCACAGTTAGATCCGATTGCGCCATTCATTTAGTGCAGGAGCACATCCTGTTTGTGCAAGACATATTGGATTAGTAATGGATATGCACTTTTTAAAATGCCCCCCCGTAATCTCTCAATAGATTCAATGGATTCTCAGTCGAGAAGGGAAGACACCGCGCCCGACATCAGCTGCTATCTTTTAATCAGGGGAAAATTAAATCTATGAAATTGATTTCATTTTTGCGTGTTTACTCTTGTCGACAATAATTACAACCACCCCTTCCCCCAAACACACACACTTTCACACACACAACAACTACCCAGTGAGGAGGGACACCTACTGATTAAGAAAGTGCCTTTTTCAGATTTGAAAGACCTGTCGAGCGTCTGGTTGATTACAAGGCATGCAGGTCTGCTGGGAATATGCTTGATTCATAACCATCTGTGGGTAATATTCGAGAACAAGTCTGTTCAACAAGGGGGCTAACAGCAAGGGCCCAGCTAGTGTTGGTAAAGGAGAGAGATAGAGAGAGATGGGGAGAGAGGGGTGGGGGGGGGGGTGGGGAATTAGAGAGGGATATAATGGCACACTCTCACTTCCTCCTCAAAACAATGTAGGCGTCGTTAATTGGCCCAGTGGCTGCAAAGGAAAGGAGCGAACAGGAGTTAAGGGGAGGGAAAATACAGACATTGCCTCTCAAGGTCAAACAGTTCTGTGGGGAATTGTGATTCTATGATATACTGCCGACATCATTCATTTCTAATAGCTCTGTTCAAACAGATATATGGGAGATGTATAGGCTTTTGTTTATTTGCTTTGCATGGTGCAGAATTTGAACATGGGAAATCAATTTCTGGCTTTTGAATGGCCACAAAATTTCACATTAAAGCGTGTGACTTTTTTTTTGTAAAGTTGTCCAGCCTGAATCCCTGAATCAATTAAGCATTTACCATACAGATGAAGGAGGGGGAGAGTTAAATTAATTAAATGAATGAGAGCACAAACGTTTCACATTTTGCAAAACTGGGGGCAGATTAGTTTGAATGAATGCTCAATTAGCTGTGTAATAATGGACACGTTCAGTATGATCACATCACTAAGGCTGAATTGACACCTTTTAGGTACATTTGTACTGCAAATGAACAAATTAATTATACGAAGTTGATGTTTTACCATGGAAGAATGATAGCTACAGACACTCTGTGGTGTAGGCAACATGGAATGATGGTGATAAAACTATGGAAGAATTTTATATTATGCCAGTAGGACATGCACAATTCTTTGTGGTGTCCACATGGTTTAAAAGCTGTATTATAAGGATACAGAGAGAGGGAACATGAAACCATTTTTAATAGTAATTCAAAAGCCACGGAATGACCATCAAAATAAATGGCAAGGAATAACTGCCATCATACAGGAACCTCCAAAGACAAGCACAAAGAACATGGGTTGCTACTGTAATTTACACAGCACTCATGTGCAGTGTTTTTCTAAAGAAACAAAGGGCATAATATCCTAGGGATAAAGGAGTTGTGTGTAATATTTTTGTAACCAATAAATAAAAAAGACCAAAATCAAGCCAGAGAATGTGAAGAAATGCAAAAATGATGATTGTGTATTGGGCTGCTGACATATAAGAGCTAGGGTTAAAGGCGCTCTAAGCGATGCTGTTTCATGTCACTTCTTGTTGACATTCGAAGTCTTGTCAAACAAAACGGAGGATAGCTCATTCCTCCCCCTCCCTCCCATGCATCCTGAAAGACTCATGAACGTGCATTTCCTTCTTGTCATTTCCTTCTTGTCGTTTATTGTGTATTACTTTGTCGTTATGTTCCATTTTCGTTTGTTATGCTAGGTTTGCCCACTGTGTTTTTGTTGCCGTTTGTGGAGCCTGGGCTGGCTACAGAGACCGTGTTTTTTTACAGTGTGTTCAGGGGACAGGCAGCTAGCAGATTGTGAGGAGGTGTTTGCTGTATGTAACACATGTTTTAGTCCTAAAAACGCGTCACATTGCTTAGAGCACCTTTAAAGGGATAGTTCGGTTTTTAACACATTGAGCCCTTTCACAGGCTGTCTAAAATGCAATAAAGTGGTTGACATCGAAATTTTGACGATTGCTTCTGTCTCGGCTATTTGGGAAATGTAGAATCGGCTCTGCCTCCCTTCAAAATGGCTAGCAATGGGCATGTGTTGTTTCTATCCTTAAAACACTGGTTTTAAAAAAGTGCTACTCACCAAGTGGTTAGTGGTGCTCAATGATGTTCCAAAACATCTATCGTAGCGAAATAAAGCTTCTGTTATGTTTTATTTGGCACTTTGTTTATATGAAGGAGCAAATAGATCCCTTTGGGACTCACAAAATGGCAAATAAAACATGACAGAAACTGTATTTTGCTACGATACTTGGGTTGGAACATCAGCAAACGCCACTAATCACTCCATGAGTAGCACTTTTTTAAAACCAGTCTTCAAAGGATAGAAACAACACATGCCCATTGCTAGCCATTTTAAAGGCAGGCAGAGGCGATTCTATATTTCCCAAATAGCCGAGACAGGAGCAATCATCAAGATTTTGGTGTCAACCACTTTATTTCATTTTAGACAACCTGTGAAAGGGGCTCAATGTGTTAAAAACCGAACTATCCCTTTAAGCAACATAAACCCAGATATATATATGAGGTCAAAAGAGCAAAATTTAAATATAAGACTAATTAGAAAAGAAATTAACATATGGTCATACAATCAAATATCAATTTGTATCAAATTAAGTATAAAGTACCAAGATATATTGTAGCGTGACCCCTTAAATTAAGTGTTATGAAATAAGCTTTTATTCTTAAAACTGAAATTGTTCTTTCTGTGGTAAAAATATATTTTATATTTAAAGTAATTCTAAATTCAACTACATTATCTTCAAATTAATTTGCATTTAATAACATTTAGAGTTGATGCTCAGTCAAATGTAGATTTTTTTCTTAATTAACCTTATTTCATTTATTTTTTGTCACTTTCACCAACCTGGTGGACAGAAGAACAACCTCAAGATCTAAATGCAAAGTACTCCCACCAAATTTTGATTGATTTATACTCAACCTGGTCCATATACTGTAGGATCATAAGAATCACCCTCATCCTTGATCCTCACACATTGACTAGTATTCTAATCATGTTAATGTGTGATTCTTCTGATCCTTGATCACATGATAAGGGGTGTTGTCTACAGTTCACACCCACAGGCCAGAAATATAAGCTCCCAGTATTTACAACATCAGTCAGAACCGACAAAGCTTTCTGGATTGAAAGTGAAACGTTTTCAATCTCAAAAGAAGTCCAGTTGCCTTAACTGAACACTATGACTTTTGACGATTCTTAGAATGAGAGCAGAAACCTTATAAATTCCCCGTGAATAATTTAGAGTTCCCTGACCAGTAGGACATTTTACCCAGAAAGCACTGAGCTGTAAATGCAATGAGGGCTTATAAGCTCTGTAAATGGAGAAAAGTAGCAAGCTGCTCCAGTAACAGACATCTCACTGCATGCAGGACCCCAAATTCATGCCTAAAGCCATAGAGATTGTCTCTGTACTGGATGAGGATCTTGATGATAACCAAATGTCCCTGACGATTCATTGACTAGGTGCCCACATAGTCCCTAGCTCCCCATCGGTGCACCAGGCTAAGCTGCAACAGAAGTTTTGTGAGCTTGAGAGTTATGATATTTTTAGGCGCCCAGAGAATGTGGTTGTGTTGGTTGAACAAATTTTGACTGCTTTCAGACCAGCTATTGCCAAGTGACTGTCTTCACCCCCAATGTGAGCCAATACTCAAAACCCCATCGTTCTTTGATGACAGACGTTGACAGCACCATTTGTCTGAATGGCCAGTGGATACAATCACAGATCTGACATTCTACCAGATTCCATTAACAATGAAGTCTGTAAGATGTCTGTGAAGATTTTCATTCATCCAGGTCATGGTAGTCATAGTGTTCAGTTAAGGCAACTGGACTTCTTTTTGAGCTTGGAAAGCTCCAGAAAGCTTCCTCATGAAAAAAAAAACTGATGGAAATAACAGGAGTTAATACCCTGGCATGAGGGGGTGAACTGTAGACCACATCCCTAATCATGTGACTAGGGATCACGGGAATCACCCAATAGTATATTTACCATAGTCAATGTGTGAGGATCAAAGGATCAATGATCACATGGCATAATAGCATAGTCAATGTGTGATATGGGGTTGAATGGGTCAAGATCACAGGGCCTGGTCAAAGGGTTGCCCTGATGGTGAAAGGCATCTTGGATCACAGGGTCCAGTTGAAGGCTGCCTAGGTGTAGTGGCAGCTAAATCTCCTGGTCTGTTAGGTATTGTAGTGTTGTCACCCCCTTTTATGGAGTCTGTATATGGTCGCTCAGCCATGATCGGCCATGGACATGCTCTGATCAATAACAGCTCTCGCGAAACTCCAGTGCTGGATGCTGAGAGATCAGTTTCAAGCTGGTATAGTGGCAAAACTTGCTGATGGCCTGTACTGTGAACTTCCTAGAAGAGCTGCTTACACAATTGGTCTTGGTCCTACATGGTCTACATCTCTGCAACTTATACAGCAGCTATCAGCATCCAAAATAATCATTAACCCTCACTCCATGACAATATAAGGGTTCATATGACCCAAGGATATGGACCCGATTCCTCACCATATTTCCACCCTTGCTGCCTGTGAGCAGTTGTGAATTGTCTCTGATGGTAATGTAAAGAGGCCTTTTATACCAGGCACACAATACATATCGTACATCAGCAAGCTAGCCCCCTGCTGCCGAACTGCACAACCATCAGTTGACATGCTTCAATGTAGAGACTTGAAGAATGTAGAAGACCGAAGACGTATACCCCACTTGCCCTGGCACACTAGGCACAAGAGGTACGCCCCACTTGCCTCCCCACCCCAAATTCTGTAGGCATATTGTATGCAGTTTTGAAGTCAACACATTTACAATAATTTCTGGGTGATACTATAGCTGCTTATGATGAATCCAGAGAGCAAGTTTCTCTGACAATCTATCCCCTTCTCCAGCTACCCTTCTCAGTGCTAGTTAGGCCTAAGAGTGCCCCGCATCAGAGACTACTGCACAGCCAAAAAGATCAGCTGCCTTTACCCAAACTTGTTCATTGTAACTCATGCTGCATTCCATTGAAGGTTGGTAGTCAACAAATACAAGTCTGTTTCAATTCTTAATGTATTCTAGTATGTTTGTTAAATTGTAACTGCAACACAGCTTGAAACTATGCTCAACCCAACAGTAACTTTAACCCTTAGATGCACAGGTGGGGTCAAAAATTACCCCAGCGGTTGTTTTTTTGCAATATCTTTTTCATTTTAAATATGTATTGCTTAATTTTCTATGTATTCCTCAAATAGGTTGTCTTAAACATGAGTACATTTTAGTTATCCATACGTGGGGTACTGATACAAACGTTACCATTTCTTTTTCCACACGTGGGGTACCTTCCCAGTCATTACCTATGGAATTTTAAGGGAAATCTTTGATTTTTTTCAACTGTGATGATATTTATAGCTTCCTGTAATAAAATCAAACCCATTAGGTAGCTGTGGCTGCCCCAAAACAGATTGTGGTGAATGAGCAGAGGATATTTTTACAATTTTTTACAGAATTTTTAGCGCTGTGTTGACTACACAAGAGCACCAGCCTCTCAACCTCCTGCTGATATGAGGACTCATATTCATTCAGGATGAGCCCAATTGCAGTGGTGTCACCTGCAAATGTTCAGTTGGGTATTTGCACATAAGTACATGCATGTCTGTGCATACACATGCAGATACTGTACATATGAACTAGTGAGAAAATTGCTTCTCTCATCACGTTACATCTTATACAGAGGAGCACACACACACATTTGAACACATGTTCGCATACAAACACACGGTCACACACACAAACTCACAAAAATCCGACTCACATACACAAACATACACACATAGTGAAGAATGAACATGTAAAACATTCAATTATTATTTTCTTGACGAAAATATTATAAAAATCATCATCTTCAACCAAAATTTAAGATATTTTCTTTTTCATACATCTTTCTTAAAATTAATGACAAAATAAATAAAAATGCAAATTGCCTCATGTCACAAACATGTTTTATGAGGCCTACCTGGAATATGAAAATATTACAACTCTTCGTTTTAAAGATTTTGAAGAATAACTACAGTTCATTGCAAAAACGCATTGATTTTAATTGAGGTCATTTGTGACCCCACTTGTGGAAGAGTGTAGGTATTGGTAGGTTGTGCGTCCAAGGGTGAAAGGAGGTGTTAGCTAATGGGTGGCTAATGTTTGTATCAAGTTAACGATTTGTAATTCCCGAGTTAAAGGTCATTTTTTCTCATCTGGAATGCAGCCCTCTACACGGCTAATACATGAAGATATGAATTATTGTTAACTTGCTATTCATCATTTTGACTGGTTCACAAACCACCATTGTGTTTCATGAAAACTAATATATGTCAAGGCTGAATATGGATCTCTAACATTACACCTGGTCAAAATCTGATTTTATTTACAGCACCCTTTACAAGAGTATGATCTCATTGCTTTTCAGCAAAGAGCAACCGTGAGCAACACGGGCAAGGAAAAACTCTCCTATGTTTTGTCTGTATTATATCTAGGAAGAAACCTCAGGCAGATCCACGGCTCAAGAGGCTAACCAAAATGCCTAGGGTCATGCTGAGAATTGTAATTAGCAGTCCCTCAGATAGCAATTATTCCATGGTGTTAACTGAGCATGATAGTAATTCCAGAGATATAGTCCCACATTGTTAAAGACCAGTCAAGCCATAGATTGCCAAAAGTTCTTGACAGTACAGTGTAGCTGCAGCCTGAGTGCATACAGGTAACATTTGGAGATTTGCTGCAGGCATTTATACACCTTGCCTATAACAGTCAAGTACAAAAATTTTATATTTTAACAAGCAAGCAGCAAAATCAATCCAAGCGGTACAATGGTAGTCATATGTAGCCATCTTTTAGAGGTAGGCAAGCTGACTTTATGCTGAGCTCTATATAGCTCGCTACAGCTCTAATTTGATGGTAACAATACCATCCAATTTAGTGTAGAGTGAGGCGTGTGAAGCTTTGGCATCTATTGCACATAGCTCATTCAAGCATACACACAAGAACAAACACACACACACAGACACCAAACTGTAGAAATAAAGGCAAATCGAGACGGTGCTAAATGCTGTAAGTGTTAGGGCAGGTCAGCTTCATTTGTCAATCACAAATGGGTGCTAATGGCTGAAAATTGTAGGATGCAGAGTTGCAAATTAGCTCACACTTGATGGACCTCTTTATAAAATGCTAGAATGCCAAACTTTGCAAACCTACTCAACCTACGTTTGTGGATAAAATGTCATAAATTTGTCATGGGGAAAAAATGAAATGAGTCCATGGGTGACAAGAAAACTAGGTTTACCTTTTAAAGTGACAAGCTGATACAAGCTGAAGTTAACAAGCAGTTGTTGGCTGTTAAAAAAAAACAGATATATTTTTATTCCACTTATTATTATAGTAAATGAGAAAATACAGTAATAATTATTTAAAGGTCAAGGCTTGGCTTTAAAGAAATACTCACACAGGAACAAAAGTAGCCGACTTCAGAGGGAGACCCTGGCTCTCTGGCCCGGGTCTGGGGTGTAAGCAACCCAAAGCCCAGTCAGGGATTGCTGGTTCCTGAGTAGAGTCCTCTTCTCAGACCTTGGCTGGTGGTGAACTAGTGAGCTCTGCTTGAGTACTTGTATTTGCAAAGCCCCTCAAGGATTCTTGGATGGTTCAGGATGCAACCCTGGAGCAATGCCAGAACGTCTACATTAAACAGTATGCAGCTGTCAAGTGTGTTTTACTTCGCCCCCGCTGCATGGTCATGAGTTGTTGTTTTTGTTTTTTGTTTTTTTTTTTGTTTAAGAAAAGTTTCAGAAATTCTCTCTTTTCTCACCCACCACCCCTTTCTTT
>JAGFZM010000064.1:1589391-1641863 GCA_017657215.1 Limnothrissa miodon
CCACCAACAACCCCCCCTTTAACAACCCCCCCACCAACCCCACCTCAAGAGGGCAAGTCCACTAATAAGAAACTTGCGAAGAACAATAGTGGACTTGCCCTAATTAATAGAATTGTTAGGTCTATTAACCCTTCTGTTGTGTTAGGTTTAACTGTAAAAAGTACACCTTTCATCTAATCCTCAGACACACCTATTTAAATGCAGCAAAATCAATTTTCAGAATTTTACTATATTCTAATGGTCTCAAAAAAAAAGTTACATCTGTGTGTTATGGGTCCAAAATGACCCGGCAGAGAATATTGGCTGTTGTATGCATCACTTAAAAGCTATGGGTTGCTCTGAGGATCAATTATGGCCCAATGTGCACAGTTATGGCCCACATCACCAACACACACACACACACACACACACACGCCCTCACACGCACACACACACACACACATTCACACACATACACACACAGGCCTCTTTCACAGGCACAGACAGAGACCCACAAAAACACACGCATACAGGTGCGCACACACACCACCCTCCACTTGAACTCAAACTGTCTCGCAGCATATTGATACATTTTTTATAAACATTGGCACATATAAAGGGATATTATCAGTTGAATTCTGTAGGAACAAAAGGTATACTGTTCATGAAGCGCTGGATCATATTTTTGGTAATGATGCTGATCCTGAGGATAGAGGGCAAAGTGAAGCTGAGGAGGATGTGTCTGAGGATGAGGATGACGTTCAGTATGACAATGAAGACAAAACCAAAAGACCAAACATCTGACATTTCATGGTTATCAAGCCTCTTCAAATCCAATCCAGGGGCCTCATTTATTAAACTTTGCAGAGATTCTTGCGGAGAATTGTGTGCGCAAAAAGTCCGAATTTTCGTACACAAAAAAACAAAACTGATTTATAAAACCTTGCGGCGCATTTTCTCGTTATAAATACGGACTTGCGTTACCTTATACCTAAAACCGTAAGTGCTCACATGCAGCCTCTGCGCTATGCATACATAAACAGCTTTCTAACACAATACAAGGGTTAAATATACAGTACTGTCAGTGAAACAATATTAAATGTACACACATCTCTCTCTCTCTCTCTCACTCAGCCTTCTCAACTTACGCCCGCTACAGCTTGCCTTGGCGGAGCTAGGTGTGTCATCCAGGTCGAATCCCGCCCGTCGGGTCATCGTGTCCAAGCGCATGTGGCTAGCCCCGTTCGTGCGTAGGCAGCAGCGCCTGACTGAGCGGACAGCTCTGCCCGCACTTCGGCGATAAAACGACTAACTGAGGCGGCGAGGGCGGTAAGAGAGGCTGGAGAGCGCTCTGTCCGCGACCATCTCTGACGTATCACGCGCCCGCTGCCCGGAGGCGAACGGGCTGGGTGACGAGAGCCGTGAACCCCGTGTCAGCCACGGTGCCACTTGGGCGCCGTTGATACGTGACGTCACGCGAGGTGCAGCGCGCATGGCGTGCGTGGGTCGAGCCTGCGTTGGGGACAGAGCCGGTGCTCCAGTGTGCGTCAGCGCTGTCATATTCAAAAATTGCCCCTCTGGGGCGGGGATGTGTGTGCGGGGTGCTTGTGAACAAGGCAAACTCAGCGCCCCGTGGGGGTGTGAGATCAGAGAGGACCGCCGAAGCGGGGGAGAAGCTGGGGACTGCAGAGCGAGGACCCGTGCCTTTTGAAGCACACAGAGGCAGAGCAGACAATGGACCGGGGTCGCACAACATGATCTGCCGCACACACACAATCACATCAGGATCGCATCAGCGGAGACAGACGCGTTCATTAAATGCCTCTTCTCCTTCTCCGGCATGGAGGAGAGGTTTAGTCACAAATGCCTGTTGGCGACGATCAGGGAACCAAGGGAACGCCCGTCAGCCTTAATCGCCGCTCTGATGGCCAAAGCCCTCCGCAGTTGGTGGAGCGTGAGGTCCAATGGCTGCGCAGAGAGATCTGCCACCAGTTCTTCGGACAGGGAAGACAGGAGGAAGGCAGTGTTCATCGCCCTGACTGCCTGGCCAGAGCAGATAAACGCCTTCCCAACGAGCCGCTTGGGAGGTGAAGTACAGGTGGTGGCAGAAGAGGGCGCTAGGCACCCAGCTACTGCGTCCTCAACACGAGGGAGACGCATGAGGCCAATGGCGCTCGCTCTCTCCATCGCGTAGAAAGCCGTGTGTCCCTGGAGGGGAGCAATGGCGGCGAAAGGGGCCTCCCAGGCGACCTGGACATCGGCCACGACGGGAGGGCATCCGGGGAGGGTAGCGCACCGGAGAAGGGGTCGAAACGCCGAGGTAAAGGCAGGCCTAGCCTGCTAGCCTCCTGCATAGCCACAGAAGCTAGCTCGCTAGCTAGCTGAGCGGCGTGGGTCTTCTGAATAGGCGGCGTGGAGTCGACGGAGACGAGCCCCCTCATCTGAGTCGACAGGAAGGAGGCGTCGATGGCTGGTTCGTCTGGGTCGTTGGAGTGGCGCGGTGACGAAGAACGCCGCCCTGTTAGCGATCGCCGCAGGAGAGAGACGGTCGTAGGCATAACAGAGCTCGGGCTGGGTAAAGGACGAGCATGGCGTGCTCGCTCCCCAGGCAGATGAAGCAAACAGCATGGCGGTCAGCAACCGCCATGTAGCGATTACAATCCGGACACGATGCCATCCTGCGTCTCAAGGTTCCAAGGTAGGGACCGGTGTGAGAAGCTTTGAGCAAGATGTTTCCTCGAAGAATAGCTTTTAAAAAAGCTTTTGTGGTGGGCTTTCAAAAAAGCCGTTGGTTTTTAGGAATTATTTGCAAAGGCAAACGGAGTGAGGTGAAAGAGGTAAAGAGGTCCTGAAGCGTATGCGCAGTCAATATATAGACTTTCTGACGTCACGCAGGGCTGTCTAAGTAGACATCCATTCGTACGTTTCGGCATCGAAACAAAAGAGAACTGAGCTTATTATATTATATAAATTGAACAGAGCAATGTCCACACCAAGGAGGTGAATTTGAAAGCATTGCATTTGCATTAACATGTGGAGGCCTTCCACCTCCTGAGCTGTCACAGTTGAAGACTGAGTGGTGGTACAGTCCTCTCTCTCTCTCTCTCTTTACCTGTCTAACTCTATCTCCCTTGCTCCTTCCAACGACCTCCTTGGGAACTATTCTCTCCTCCATATTGTAGGGTCAGAAGTTAACCATTCGCTTTTGCGGCACAGGCTTAGTAATCAGAACTCTCGTAATTGTGTTTGGCGAAAATCCCCCAAGACAGCAAACACTGGCACCCCTGAGCCCTGTCTCGCTCAATGTACACAATGGACAGCGGTGCTAAAGGAACAAAGCTGCAGAATAAGTGAGATGAAAAAGAGGTGACGAACACATTACAACCTTGCCTTGCCTTGTCAAAAACGTGCAGTGCTTTGTGTTTTTATGTTCACCTCAGTAATAATGGTAAAACTATTGTTTTAGCTGGCCTTCTGTCTGTTTAACACACTCATATACGCCAGACTGGTGTGTGTGTGTGTGTGTGTGTGGAGGGGGGAAGTAATGGACAGAACTCCACTAACAAAAGAAATCCACTAATCTTGGCCTGTAGCTATTGAACAGAGTCTTCTGAAAATGGACAGTAAAAATGAGTAACCTTTTGAAAATTCCTCTCCACCTTTGGCAGATGCAATGATATCCCTGTCGTTATTTCTACCTAATGCTCCTTATCAGTACAACCTCGCACTGTCCTCTCATCCCAGTAAATATGCATACACACACACACATACACACACATGAACAGACACAGAAACTTACCGCTGACTTGGACCCCACATCTGAGTGGTCTCTCAGTCCACTTCTCCATGGCATTCGCTCCTCCATCCTTGAAATTTGGGTCCGGAATGAATCTTATCACCTCTCATTAGTTTTCTTCTCCCTCCTCTGCAACTGCCTTTTTTTTTAGGGCTTGCTCTTAACCTTCTCTCACAGCAGCGGCCTCTCCTCCGCTAAAACTGAACACCATTTCACTTTCACACAGGAATTCGATGTGTGCTGTAGTAGCCTATTCTCTGAACGATCCCTGACATCTAATTTGATCCTAAACAGTGCCAGATTATTCTGCGGCATGTTCTCTTCCAATTGAACCCAGAGAAAAACATCATACCTGAATTCAATTGTGATTCACCGCTCTCTCTCTCTCTATTTCTTTATTTTTCTCTCTCTCTTTTACTCTCTTAGTCACTGCAATTTTTTTCAACGGATCTTGCTCTTTGTCCCGGAACTACAAATTTTTTTTTTAAAACGTTATTATTTTTTGAATACCTTTTAATTCGTATCTGTTGGATTTTATTACATTGATCATTTAACCTGATATTTTTTCAGGATAGATAATAAAGTACACTTAAGAGATCTCTATACATCTCTGACACCTTAATGAAGCAAGCAAAAAAAAAAACTGGAACCAAAAATGAAAAAAAATTCAGTGTGCTCATATTTTCAATGCATTCATGAGGTCTCATAATGTAAGCTTTTAGCTCTATTTTCCTATAACTGTCCTTTTATATGCCTAATTGCTCATATTACTTAGAATATTGAAAAGTTACATTGGTTCATAAAAAGGGTTACAAAAATGTACTTCACCTGACTTGAAACAGAAGGTTTGATGCGTTTAATTTCCAGCATTTCAAGTTACAGAGAAATAACAAGCAAAGCAAAAAAGAAAGAAATAAACAAAACAAATAAAAACACAGCAAAAGGCATTGCCAGGGCCAGGCCATCGGTCATGGAAATCCATTCACATTCAGCGGTCGATGAGTGTGTCAATAGAGGCAATTCACCTGTACGCCGACTCCACTTTCTCTCTTTCCCACCTTCAGGACACAACTCCCCAACAGATCCATACCTGGGGAGGGCGTTGGAGAACTGGGAAGACAATCGATACTCCTTCTCCCAGTGCCCCTGTTTCTCCCCCAGCAACTGGGATGGGAAGAAAAATCATCTCTGTCATGCATATTCCTTTCACAGAGGAGAAACATGCTTCACTGCCCTCACCTTGCCTGATTTGTGCATGTGTGTCTGTGTGTGTTTGTGTGTGTGAATGTGTGTGTGAGTGTGTGTGTGTGTGTGTGTACAAATCCCCAGTGCTATGCAAAAAAAGAGAAAGGCCTTTGATTATGTGGATGTGATGGGATTTGCAGAAGAGTGCGGCTGGAGTGATCTGACTAGAGATGAGCTGTACGAGCGGCAAACTCCGCATCCAGGCAGGGGCAAGCCTTGTGAATTTTGGTCTTTGGTGAATAATGCATATACCCTTGAAAGGTTTCAAACAACATAATTGATCCATCTGCTTTTGCCAAAGATGGTGGCAATGGAGATAGTAAACTGTGTAAATTCATAATTTAGCATGTATAAAATCCATGCCTCAGATTTGGTGGAAAGTTAATATCTTTTCATTTGTTTGTTTACTGTGCGTATAGAGTGTTGTATGGCTAAAATAATCAATACACTTTTACTGTGTTCATAAGCTATTTTGTGAACACACAAAAACCACATTAATTAAAGTACTGTTATTTCACTGTGTTTGTCAGTCAGGCATGGGCAAACTAAGGCCCCGGGGGCCATATACGGCCCGTTTGGCTTTTTAATCCGGCCCGCCAAACCTTTTGAAATTATATTCAATAACATTATCAAACCTTTATTTAGCATTTTCCCTGCAATTTCTGCAAACTGTTGTTAAATGCATTAAAAAAGCCTTGCATACCCATGCTTTACCACCTATTAAAGGCCAAAACTGTGAAATATAATGGCCTTTACATGTCATTTATATTACTTCACACAAACACTACATCTATCTGCTCCTGGCACGGCCCCTTTATTAAATTTTATAACCCACTGTGGCCCACGAGTCAAAAAGTTTGCCCACCCCTAGTCTAAGTCAACGGTACCATACACCGAACATTATGAGGTGTTTCATATATTTATGACTGCATCAGATAAAAAAAAGCGCCTCACTAAACCATGCCCGATCAAACAATTCAACAGAAAACAAAAAAGTAATCATCCCTCAAAACCTTCTTTCTCACAATGAAAGGAGATTCAGGAAACAATAGATGCAAATAACCTTGAAACCTCCCATTTTAAGTTTTTATGGATAGAAAAACAACTACATCTTTTTTTACGTGCAAACCCAAACCCCAAGATATTTGATTGGCAAACATTGTCTAATAATTAGCAATGGTATTGTCTTTTCCTTATTTTACACACATTAAGTCATAAAAGGCTTATTGTACATTGCATTACTTATGTTCACAAACAGAGGCTTTGCAAATCACATACCAAAGTAGACATTGATTAAATATTCACCATGGATAGAATGGAGGAATTCAGACTTTCACTACACACACACACACACACACACACACACACACACATCTTTCATCAACACAGACCCAGTTTTTGCATCTTGCATTCCAAGCTCATTAAGATAAATACATGCTGTTTAGAAATGGTGTCTTCTTTTATATGCAGGCTATTTAGGTCTTGGTGTGCCTTCAGGATTTGAATTAGTCAGGATTTGCATCACAGGCCACCCAGCCTTTTCCCTCTATCCAATGCACCACTGTCATATATACAGTACTCATGCACTCGACCCTCCAAAACTCCTGCTGAACATTTTCTACCCTACCTGCATTAAAATATTTATGCAAAAAAATGTTCTGGGAGAACATTGACAGTATTTTCTTCCTTTTTGATTACATATTGATGAGTATCCTTCAGCAGCTTCCTGCTCCCCCCGCTAAGTGATGACAAGCCCTTTTTTCCGTATGCCGGTGTTTAGTGTGATTGATGGTCTGTAGTGTTCAGGTAAACAAACAGGCGCTGTTCCACCACAAAGCAGAGCGCTGAGTGTGCTAAACCCAGACAGCTGGAGCCGTCTGTTACCTGAGTCAAACACACACACACACACAAAACACACCTCATGCACAATCTTTTTCTTTCTCTTTCTATCTTACACACAACCACCTCTCTCTCACACACAAACACTTTTTTCATAGGCACACTTTTTCTTACACACACTGCCAATATCGACTAGGGATCTCTCTTATTAGTGAGTCAAGATACTGCTGAACCCATTTGAATACAGGCGATTGTTTTGGACTCCTCCTTGCCTTTCCCCTGCTTATGTAAAAATGTCATGCCTGCCTGATTGCCTCACAGATGAAGGACTGACAAAAAGCCAAATCAAGGCACCACTGATCTTTTCTGTACCGTAAAGAAAAATGAATCACCCTTGTATCGGGAAATTATTTAAATGAAATTCTTCACATCAAAATGGATAGTTCTAGTAATATAAGACCATCGTTCATTACTGTACGTGCCATTTGAAGAAAATAAATGTTTATTAATACTCTTGACACATGTTTTGAACCACAAGTCTTTTTTTACATGCGTTTTTATTGTTTTTGAGAATGTGTAAGTCACAGTACAGCATTATTATCACACTCATTGTAACCCATGACCCACCCACAACATCCCTTCACCTGAGATAAACAAAACAAGACAGAGAAAGATAAAGGTGGGGCTCATGATAGTTGCAGGCATAAAATTTGTACTTTACTGTTACTTTACTGAGAGGGGATCATGGTAATATTGTCAAAGTAAGTCAGTAAAGGGTCCCAGGTTCTAAAAAAAATCTTGATCGACCCTCTGACAAAAAATGTAATCTTTTCAGTTTTCAAAAACATCATCAAGTCTGAAAGCCATCCTGATGCTTTTGCCGGTGCTAGGCCGAAAGTCTTTTATGACTTGTACGGTTTGAGTAATCGGGGGTTAAGACATACCCAAAGCCTAATGGGTCATCAATATTTTAGAACACAAGATGAGGCATTCTAGTTATTAACATGTATTTTGTCATAATAATCTGTAAGAAAATATCGATTGTTTTGTCTTTTATATTGTTATTGTCTGTTTTATTACAGATGAGTAGGATGCAAAGTTAACTGACCCTGAAAAGGTGAGGTGTCATAAAATCTGGATTATTACAAGACAAAATATTGACTTTAGTATAATTACAGGGTATGAGTGAATAATCATTAGCCAAATGGTAATTGATGGGAATTATAGAGCCTCATGGGACAAAGTTGTACAAAACATGTGAGAGTAGAAACCCTACAGTATGGCAAATTTGATGTGGTACTGATTTTTTCAGAGTTCCAAAAAAGAGGTTTTTTGACTTTTTAAAATTTTTCCTAGGTGGCGCTACAAGCCAAATAGCTATTTATGGATTGTGTTTATACAGCCTGTTTAGCCCAATTTTTGAAAAGCACTTTTTTAACCCTTACATTCTGTGAGCGAGGCTTAGAACGAAAATATTCGTAATCCCGCCTCCCTTGGCAAGTTCATGAAGCAACAGGGGATTGAACCACAGACGTTTCCAAACAATCTTTGGTTGGACCATGCAAATATAGGAGGTGTATCTTAGTGGTGCCGACATCAAGAAGCACGTCGTTTCAGATTGGCCTGTTTTAGCTCGGCCATTTCTAGCTTGAAATTAGCATGTAGAACGAGGCTGTAGATGGCAGTTGAAGTTTTGCTATGGTCCATTGGATACCTAAATTCAACAATAACAAAGTAAATGTGGTTTGATATTCTATGGGCCCTTTAAGGTATCCAATCGACCATACCAAAACTTCAACACTGTCTCCCACCTCCTTCTACATGTAAAAGTAAAACTAGAAATGGGCGGGCTGAAATGGGCCAATCTGAAAAGAGGTGCGAGGATACATCACCTCACTAAGATACACCTCTTTCATTTGTATGGTCCAATCAAATCATTTTGAACTGTGTCTGGTCCAATTCCCTGATGTTTCATGAATTTGCCTTTTAAATGAGCCTGTATACGACGCTCTAGCAGCGCTCCTGGGTCACTTTCTGGGTCACAAAATTGCATACACCATTATTGAGCTTCAGAGAACAATTTACTTAATTTTGTAATGCTTTAACTTGTTTTGAGGTACTTCTCACAGATGGTGAAAACCAAATTTCCTGACAGTCAGATTAACTCCTTTGGAGAAGTTAGTTTACTATTGCACAGAATGTATGATTTAATAATACTACACTAGTGCCCTCGAAGCAAAATTAATAAATCATATTGTGCTGTGCAAGGTAGTGTACCTACATGGCAAATATGATTTGATACAGTAATGACATTCGTTGGCCAAGACACTGGTGACTAAAAATCTCAATTGTACAATTTTCAGCTTGTGCAAGCTTGTCAAGCCCAAGCTATAAAATGTCGTCTTCTAAAACTGTTGCCAAATGATTTTGGACTCTCTGTCTTTTTGGGGGGATCCAGTGCAAAACGTGGAGGTGGTAGCCTTCTATTTCCATCTAGGTGGGGCTACTTCATCAAGTTTTGTGTTCCCGGGTCTTTCAGTGTCCTGGAAATTCTCAACACAAAATCAATGAACTAAAAAAACTCCTAAATGATACCAAACAACAAGTAAGTACATCTGTCCGATGAGATATTTCCTGGAACAGCACAGCAGATGCTTGTTGTGGGCTCCATATTTTCATATCACAAGCAGCAGCAGTAAGGTTATATCTGAGGCCACACACCAATGGCAGCCAGATCCGGGACAGCTTCGGCAATGATCTGGCACAAGGTCCACACAGCAAATCAATGGCAGATTGGTTCAGCGGAGGAAAGAGAGGCAAGCATTGGCACAGTGGCTTCAGCAGGTGTGCTCTCTGTGGAGGCGGGGCCAACAGGTGCGGTTGCCGTCTCCCCCCTTGGCGATTGCCCGGCTCCCCGTCGGAATGACATGGTCCAAGGGAAGTGGCAAGGGGGGGTGGCGTGGCATGGTGTGACGGGTGCTCCTGTGGCACTCTCAGCAGCTGCCCAATGTCTCTCCCCCATGAAAGTGCCAGGAGGCGTCACGCTCAACCAAGCAGGAAATTCTGGCACAAATAGGAACGGTGACTTCCTGCCAGTTCTCCAGCTCAAACCTCACCCCATGTTGCATTATGCAGAGTCATACTTGTAACGTGACGGGAAATTTTCAAGGACAGGACGCCGCCTGCAAGTTTGAAATGCCATTCGATAAAGGGGCTGGAATAATAAGTTCCATGAGGACACTTGCTGTTATAAAGCCGAATCTGAGAAGGGAAATTAAATGTTGTCTTTGTGAGTGATGCTGCACTTTTCCTAATTATATATTAACTAACTGACAAACAATTGAGAAAAGTACTGGCGTATTATGGAGTGAGACAACACAGCTTTTCAGTAGGAACACATTATGGACACATGATAAATGTGTGTCACACAGAGTCACAAATCACTTCATGCCTAATTAGACGATTCATCTTTGAAAACAAACAACCCACCAAATCAATTCAACAACTGCACTCTTGAGACATAGCTCATCTAGCTGTGAATAACACCATCCTTAGCTGCCAGCCAGATATGCCATGCTGACTTCCAAGGGGTGCAGAACCCCAATGGCTGTGTGGCCCTTGGCTTCCTTTGAAATGTCCCGCCCAAGTTATTCCCTTCACCGCATGGATGGTGATAGACATTCAGCACGGCCAAGTGCACTCATCAAATTTTAAAGACAATGTGGGCACAAGGTTTGAAAACAACGCTGAAATGGGCACTGCTCAGCACCCTAGCAAGGTCTGGGCGACTGCAAGAAGACGAAAAAAAAAATTGGAAATCTCTTTTTGATGGGTGCACGCATTCCTATTTTTTACACCCCAATGGTGCAATGACAGCGACGCAGTTTACACGAGATTGTGCATAGTATGGTAGCCTGCTCAAATGTCAATGGAAATCTGATTGCTGAGTGTAACACTCTCGACACAAAATGTCTCTTCATCTTCGGCTGTGCCGGCACCATGCCCCCCCCCCCTCCACTTACCCAAACATTTACGGCACAGGTGCATATGCATGAGCAGATGTGTGAGTTTGTTGACAATTTCAAAACACACCAGTGCTCCTCTGGTTCCTCCATCCGCTCTCAGGCTGGTGGACTTTTCAGCACCTCTTCCTCTGGGCCTTGAGTTGTGGTAGCAGGTGGGGGTGGAGATGGCAGCTTGATGGGGAGACTGTCTGTTTACTCAGGAAGTCCCACCATCACTCTTATCTCCATGGGTTCAGACTGTGGCCATATCTTTAGCTTCATTTCCAAGATATTCTACAAGCCAAAAAAGGAGTCAGGGGCCACATGAGAATCAGATTGTGTTCACATTATCTTTTAATTCATTTCCCTTCCCATGCAGAACTTCTTCAGTCATCAGCAATTACTGTCAGCAAGAGATGCAAAAAGGAGAGAGAGTGTGAGAGAGAGAGAGAAAGAGAGAGAAACCCCTGCGTCTGATTAAGCTTAATTAAACAAATCGCATATCTAATGCACAAACTCAGTCATTACTGAGCCACTCCAAAGACTTCAGGGTTCACTTTTCAAGTGTGGTATGAATGTGAAAATTGTGAGGGCGCTAAGAAAATCTTGCAGGAGAGAAACATGTTGTTGCTGCACACACAGTAATTGCACAACATAAACCTGCATAGCAGGGGTGAATTGCTCCACCGAAATTAACTGTCAAAGAAATATCTCACAATGTCGACAAGGCAGGAGGCAGCACAGATTAGTTGCACATTGCACAGTGTGATGTTCTTCTCAGGTCACATATCGATATTTTATCTAAGGGTGAGAAAACACTACAAAAAAAAAAACAATACTTTAAATATTTCACTCACATCAGGACAAATATATAGGCTACATTTAAAAAAATATGCCACTTTATAATCATAATTATAATAATAGTTAGTCAGTTGGTATTCCTGTGTTTCAGATTTAAGTAACCAGCAGCAGTACTTAATACGATGTTGCTTGGTCACAGAGAAAATATGGGTCCTAATTCCCAACATTTGGTGACCAAGCAATGCAAAAATAAGTTGATTCTGCCACATTTAGCATATAGAGTATAATTTTACAAGATGTGGACCAAGCAAGTGTCTCCTTTCACAGTAGAGCTGGTCGTTCAACCGGCAGCCAAGTACAGCTGATGGAGCGAAGTGGGGGTTCTCTTATCCAACAAGCCCAATTTCTGTCCTGGGGAGTAAGGGCAGGCCTAAGACAGTGAAAATTGGCACAGCTGGGGGTACCAGCCTGTGTCGCAAACTGGCTTATGCTTCTCTGCACTGCTAAAAAGCAGCTTAATCCAGCTTGCCACGGCTATATATATTTTTTGTCATATATTTATTAAAGTGCAATGTATATAGAGTTGGCAAGTGAACCACGTAATTCTGTATGCTGTGGGTTAGCATTTTCCTACTTCCGGTTCCTAAGCAAAAACCCCTATGGGAAAATGAATGGCTGAAATAACAAAACAACATATACAACAAATATGGCAGTGTCTGACCTACGAGGACCTAGGCATTCGTTTTTCATCAATAAAATGAGTAGCACCATAGTCTGGGTGTGTTTTTTAGACGCATTGTAACGATGATAAATGAATGTTGCTATCCCTCTGCTAACAGTGAAAAATGAAGGACTACATGGAGTTGTCTCTTACCTTTGACGTCATTTTCAAAAACGACGGTAAAATTATTTAAATGCAATATGTTCTTTATTTACAATGATTCAGTGTAATTTACAACGATTACAACGGTCAACAATTGGCAAATCTTTCACAAAGCTTGTTTTAAAAAAACTGCGGGATGACATGTTTAGGGCGGTTTTGTATAGCTCTGGTTACCGCTTTAGCCTAGTGATAACAACATCTTATTTATTTTGTTATTAGACTGCAAATTTGCAAACCCATCGTCCATAACATGTTTTTAACATCCTCCATCGAATGCGGAGGTCGTCTACTCACGTGCTTTTGCTCACACCTTATTTGAGATGGAGCTCCAAAATTAACATTGGAAAAACGTAGGAACCGGATGTCGTGAAATGCTAACAAGAAAAACTACAGGCTTCCGGGTCACTTGCCAACTCTACTGCCTTCACTCTGACAGTAGACAGGAACAGGAAATTCAGAGAAAGAGAAAACTATCACCAAAATTACCTGGATTGGACTTCAACTCAAGTTCCAGAGTTTATAATCCAATGAGCCACATAATGATTTCATTTTTTATAATGAATCCAGACAACTGACTGTGTGAATGACAAAAATACACAGGTTTGGGGCACATTTCACCCAAATTGTTCTGTATTTCAGGATTCTTGCCAAAGCAATGTTCCATTACTTTGGGTTTGCATCAATCATTAGATCCAAAGTGCATTGACATAAAGTACATTCCCAATAATACACACTGGAAAGTAACATGAAGCATCAGCCTGTGACATCCTGCAGCATGAAACAGAACCAGCTCTGTTATCATGATTTCAAAGCAGACATCTAAAAGCAGGTGCCCAGGTGCACTGAAGAAGGTTGTGGTAGAAAGGAACACAATGCTGCTTGTGTGGTTTAAGAATGACCTAGATGGCTATTCTCTGTTTCTCTCTGTGTGCATGTGTGTGTGTCTGTGTGTGCTTCTTCCTTTGCCTTTTGTGTAATTCAGGGGGAAAAATGTATGTGGAGGAGGTAAATGAGAGAGCCAGCTTTTGAAATGCGTGTGTTCATCAGCGCCTGCCAAATACACACACATTGTTGACGATCAGGTGCATCCCGTCTCTGCCGAACAGCGTACCCATCTGTCAGTCCTTTCAGAGATACAATGCTCCAAGGTCTGGCGGTGGGCACCATGACAGCGCATTCAGCATTCTGTCGAGGTGGCTTCAGACAGACAGATCTGAATCCAATCAAGGATTTGCGGGATGAGGTGGATGAAGCAATTCTGAGGAGAAGTTCACCAACAGCAAACAAGCCACATTGGGAAATAATGGAAGTCAACAGGGGTCAGCAACCCCCCTGGCAGACTATAAACACCCTTTTGACTCTGTGCACTGATGAACTCAAACAAGAGCCGCATGTGTGTGCGTGTGTTTGTGTATGTGTGTGTTAGAGGCTCTCATGCTGGTAAAGCTACTTGTGTAAAGCCATAGCATCCAGTTTACAGTTTAATGCAGGGATTAACTCAATAGTCTACTGGGCATTCAAAGCCTATAATATGTTTTTGAAACACTGGTCCAAGTCAGGCAGGTGTTGCTTGCTGTATATATATTTCCAGGTGTGCAACGCTAGCTAATCCATGAGAGCCTGGCAAGACCAGTCAAAAAAGCTTGTCAGTACCAATACTGTAGCCAGGACAGAGGTAGCAGCCACCCTGCCAGGTAGCAGCATGGGCTGGAGGGCATGCTGATCAGAAGAAACGACTCAAACTGGAGGCGAAAGGTAGTGAATAAATATAAATTCTGTTGTATGCAACTTGGTCCTTATGAAGACCTAATTTGATAAGGACTAACAATGGATGCCGAAACCCATCAAAAGACTAAGGCTTGGGTCAGATTTCCCCACAAATATGTTCAGTATGTGAGGACTCATGCCAACAGATCACTTTCCCTTAGATTATCTTGAGCAGCTATGCTACACAGGTCTCAGAATAATTTGATTTCTAAAGGGAAGCAGCAGAGAAAATGTAAGAGCAAACTAAGGCTGCATATGACCTGATTACACAGCCAACAAAGTGTTGGACTCTATACAAAACCCCACAAGAACATATGAGTGCCTGGGATGGAAATAAAATGTAAAAAGAGAGAAAACGGATAGATGGAGCGACGGAAAAAAAAAAACTGTGTAGGGTGGATTTTGCCTCAGGCGAAGATCAAGCCCACCACATTTCCATTGACAGGCTTGCACTAAAATCACAATGTTTAATACCCTCCCGGCCACTAGACAGGATGCCAGCGTGCTTTCTGACAGCTGAGAGGCACAGCAGCACAGCCCCGAAAGGCTTCCCTCTGCCACAAATGATAACTGAGCTTACGAGGATCCACATTTTTTGGGAAGCCAGCCAGCCAGCCATACCTCCCTCCAAGTACGTATTGACGTGGACCACACCTGAAAAATCAGGTCAATTGTCATTTAACCCTGTAAATTCTGTCCATCTTTCCAAAATGGTTCTGTTTGTTATTTAATGGAAAACCTAAAGCCTTATGCATGCAACATGTTTTTATGTTTTATGCTAATTTGTTTGTTTTGTAGTCACTTCCATGGTTTGAGTAAATTTCTCATTAGGCTCTATTGGTTTTATTTTGAAAATGGCACCCATACTGTATGTAAAATGAAAGTGAAATAAAGGGTTATTTCCCAAAACCCAAGAAAGCAATTTCCACTGTTAACCAATTGTTAATTTTACTTTATAACATACACCTAAAACCGATATTGTGTTTATTCCCTCGTCAGTCAATATAAACATGGCTGCAAACTTGATATTCTATTCTTTCCTATAAATAGGAAAACGGTACAATGAAAGATATTCAGCAAGGGGTGGTGAAAAACACATACTGTAGGCTACAAGTATTTGTCTATAGGCCAGATTTGACTTTTTTCAGAAATATACAAAAATTGAGTTTCCATGTAAGCTTTATTAAACTGCAATTTAAATCTTATTATCAAGTAAAAGCAAATCAAACCCATTCAGTCATACTGGACTGATAATTGTTTTTAAAAATGTGACATTTGTAAATGTATTTTTGTAAAATCATTGCAAATGGTTTGGTTGGCTTTGATCTGAAAATTTAATTTGCCTTTGCACCTTTAATCAATTCTATTGTGTGATGTGAACCATACCTAAAGCATATCTCTGTCATCTTTATAAAATTGTCTGCCATCTGTTGCAACATGTCAACATTGATTATTTATTTCAGTATTACCAGTTTTGACAGGTTTAGACAGAGCTCAGTATCCATCCAAGCAACTGAGATTCCTTTGTGCACTCACCATGCTGTCAGGATACACAGAGAACAGATGACCCTGCTATATATAATTAGAGAAGCGCTGTTTGTAAATTGCTGCATTGAATTTCCCATACTGTATATCTCGAATGCCACTTCAAGAAGTCTGATAGAGAAAGCTTTATTTAAAAAATTTTAAAATTCAAATTTCCAAATGGAAAATTGAATACATAATCAGATCTGAAATAGTCACTGCTACAGCAAGAAGGGTCCAGACACTGAATCAGATGATTCCAAAAATATCTGACCTTATCTCATAACGGTTTTAAATCAGTGTGGACACACGTATGCGGAACTGTTTTGACTTTCACCACGAAAGAAAGCTATTTATTCATTAAATTGGTAAACATTTTCACTTGATTTTTACGTTTTTTTAAAAGGGGGGGGGGGGGGGTGAAAACATAGTCAAAAGTAGCTGAGGAATGTTGATTTTCTTGTTAGAATAACGTCTGAAAGAGATGCACTGCATAAGATATAATTCCCCTCAAACATTTTGATCCACACTTTCCTACATAAAAGCTAACTGTACATGTAATCTGCATACATATTTTGCTTTATTCTGACAAGATAAAAATGTTAACAACTGTAATGTATTTACACCTCTTAAAAAGCCATTTGTCATGGGTGTATACATTCCCTTGATCTAACTGAACTACTTTTAAAGTCAGTCTAATGCAATGTGAGTCTGTAAGTTATTTGAGGTCTTTGAAAAAGTTGAAATAGCAAAAAATACACAAAGTTATCAGATAGTTAATAATATCAATTGTCCAACCTTAATCCTTTAGACTTACTGGGGAAATATTTGATTTTTTGGATATTATCAATTTTAAGAAATATTAATACTTCGCAGCAAGGTAGGACATGAAAGACAAACACTTTTGTGCATTGCATTATGTTTTTTTTTTTTAGTTTAAAAACATAAATTCACAGACATATAGTCTAAACATTTTAGTGGTGAACAGTATTACAATGGTAAACAGACAAAGTGGGAGTATCTTACTGAATAAGGCAAACTATGTTGAAACCTTGATTTGACTTTGGACAGTCAGTATTTAGATCAATGTAATATCAGTTTGATTAGATCTTTTGCCAAATTTCAGGACCAAGGGACATCATCTGACACAATGCTTTCAAATAGTTACAGCCCTGTTAAACTGTCATCAGGAACCCAGATAAACCTGCTCGCCTGGAGTTTTCAGGTCTTAAAGGATAGGAAACCAACAGTTAATTCTGACGGCACTGAGAACATTTTTGAATAGTTAGGCTACTTGAACTAGTTATTCATGCAAACCAAATAATGTCCCATTAAAGCTAAAGAAAAAAAAAGACAAAAAAACAAACAAAAAAAACTGTTAACAGTAGGCCTAATGGGTTATTCTGCATTTTGTCTTAATAGAAAGTCCTGTTCTTAGAGGTGACTGTAACTTGCACTTAAGATGCATCTCGTGTCCAATGTGCCAAAAAGTTTACTACTGGCCTTGAAACTCCTGCAACATATGGAGAGAATTCTCAGAGGGATATGCCAGACTCAGCGTCTCATAAGGAAAGTACAGACTCATGAGGAGATACCCTTTATGATTTTGACAATTTTATGCCAGTATCAGTACAGGTAGGCAACTTGAGACAAAAAGTTCAGTAATATGTTTGCGCAGGTTAAAGGTCCACATCACAATGTGTATACATTAAGCTACACATTTAATAATAAGCAATACATTAAATTCGCTATACGTTAAAACGCAGTTTCACGGTTTATAAGCACCCAGTCCTGACATGGGCTGTCGCACCAGTCTTCTCCTGTAGCCTATGTGTTTCTCAAGTCATGATTTATGATTACAGAATCCCTCCTTCCACCAAGCGCTTCCGCGGTCATCTTAAAGAGAAATTCAAAGTAAGGTTCTACCTCCCAGAAAAATTCAAATGGAACGTCAGTAACTTTGATGGGCTGAGCAAAATAAACTGTCCGTGATTCGCTCCCGTCCTCACATGAATCGCTGAACAACTGCATGCACACAGGGGGTTACATAGGGTTACATTATTGTATTCTTGCGCGCCTGTTAGCCTCGGCAGTCGATTGCTCTGGACTGATTCGAATATGGCTGATGCTGAAGATAATGTTTCAATTCCCGAGTTCAACAACCTTCTACAAATGGACCCCTACCTCAAACCATACGAAAATGACTTCAAGAGGAGGTAATTCACGATTTCCGATGCAAAAGCCTGCTTTGCTCTTTATATAGACTAGTACGCCACATCATTGTGAAGACAGCCACTAGTGATGCACGTCTCTGTGTACAACACACCGTTATAGACATTCATATTAGACAAGAGTTTGTGAGCTATTCTGGCTAACCGACTAACTTGCAAAAAAACCTATCGCAAACTGTAGCTACACCAGGTATCCCTTCCTGCCCGCCTTTCCTTGCTAGATTAATAAAATAACATAACGTCTAATAACGTTATTCAAGTGAGTTTGGCACAGCTTAATGTGCCACACCAAGAAAAAACGGAACAGCCCGACTGCTTCTGCTTAGACACCACAAGGTTAAGGAAACAGTGGCGCAACATCGTTTCCCTGCCAGGCTATCAACAGTATCCAAAACATGTCCAGCCGCGTCATGTCCAACATCAACATTTTCATAATTGTACGCCTAATCTACAAAATTACTGAACTACACATTGTTTTTTTCCTGAGTGAAGCAGCAGTCTTGCAGTGAGCACGTGCATTTTGACACAGCGTCGAGCCTATTGTTTGACAGTTCAGTGACGGGTTGGGTGACGCCCCTCAGTGTTAAGCGTGCGACTCGAAAAGCCTGACATTAACATGGAACATTGCTATATTTAGTTGACCAAATACATTGTAATGGCTGCTGATATTTTCAAGTGAAGCCTACAGACTTAACAGCAACGTCTCTTCTAATGACTCGTGACATCAATGGGCACCCAGGGCAATTTTGCATAGGCTAAAATAGGTCCTTGGGGAATTGCACTCACCATTATGTATAGGCCTACTGACAGATTTTGTTGGTTTACTACAAACACGTTAGTGTATTAATTTACAGGATTCACCAGGAAGATTTGAGTGAGGTAAATAAGACTGTTGTCAAAATACAGCCTTATCAGCCCATTTCTTGTGTTAGTCCCATTTTGTTATCAGCTTTAAGCTGAAGCATCCAGTTCAAGCAACAACTTGGCGTATTTTCATTGTAGTTTAGTGCAATTTTAAGCCACAATTTCATTATCAAATTCCTTTCTGTGGTCATGTGAAGGACGAACACACGATCTCAGTGTCATCCAGGGAATGCTCTATTCTTTGCTCTGGAACATCTCACATAATGTTAGACATACTCTCACAGCACAATACTGCTAGCTATTTTAAGACTCCTGTTAGCATGACTAGGTTGACTAGGTTTTTGCCGAGCTTTTTCACCAAGTTAACCCGCAGACTGTTTAAGATTCAAAGCTTCTAAGCTGTTTAAACTGCATTATGAAAAGTCTTTGTGTGCTTAAGGACAGTTTAAATCATTCCAAGCATGCTCACTGACATCTGCATGACATCTGCTATTTGCACCCTGACATTTGGCTTGAGAATTTTTGAAAAGGCATTCTCATCCCTCAAGCCAAAGTGCAGGCTCACTGTTCTTGTTCTGTAATAGAAATCAGTTGGCCTGCAAGCCAGCTTCACACCACGTCTCGTCCAACGGTCAAGTCAAGTCAACAATATATTTATAGTCATCTTTAACATGAAGTCAAGTGAACATAAAGTAAAAATGTGTATATATGTGCACATATATAATGTGCATAAAGTTTACCGTTTTTTACACCATCTGATGGTGTAAAGATAATTCCATGACTTACACACGGTGACCAGACATTCTCTTTTGCCCGGACATGTCCTTAAAAAATGTCCAGGTGGAGTTTCGAAATCCTTCGGTATTTTGCAATATTGCCTCGAAAAGAGGCCATACATCGAATTCGCTTTCCTCTGTCATTAAACTGATCACGCCCTTCCCCTAAGCCTTTTTTCATTGTGTGAAAATGAGTAGGGGTGTGTGGTGAAGTGTGGTCTGATGGTAGAGTTACCGTGATTGGTCGATAGTCTTCTCTGTAAACTTTTAATTGGTGAGTCTGCAGCTCAGTAGCATGAGTACCTTGCTTACACAGACAGAGCACATGTAGGCCTACCCGCCATCTCTACAGCTACTGTATGCCGAAACGTAAATATGTTTGCAGAAGAATTAAGAAACAAATTCTGATGTTTTCGTCCTGATCGGGATCCATGTGAAGCTTGTAATGACAAAAAGAGTAAAATGTCAAAGAGTTTAAATAGCATTTTAGAGGGAGTGTTTTGGTATGTTTGTATTGACAAGGGCCAATAAACTTAATTTTCCTATACATTAACACCCCATATCCTACACACACACACACCGCCACCACCTAGGGCTGGGCGATATGGACTAAAATGTATATCTCGATATCTCTCTCTCATATATCGATATACGATATATATCTCGATATCTTTCCAGCAAAAATAAATAAATAAATAAATAAAATAAATAAAGTGTCTATAAAATAAATAATGAAAATAATATAAAGAGCTTTTTTTCAAAATAACAAGTTCTCAACTAAACTGTGCAACAGTAATAACAAACATGTGGGCCTTCTTTCCATTTGTATATTTTGTGCAAAGAAAACGAATGTGTTAAGAGTCTCCGCCGTAATGTGACACAAATGTAGGACTCACAGGTTCTGCTAACTTTTCTCCAGTCGTCTGTTGTCATTGCGTCACAGAGTTCAAATGCCAATCGCGCTCTCTCATCATAGTCGCGGCAGTTCTTGTCTTGTAAAGTAACAACACAAATCCGCGTTCCACTACGGCAATTGATGCCATGTCCACCGTGATACGACAATTGATTTTAACGTTATGCTCCACCGCCGCTTTTTCTGTCATAGAGTTAGGGAACATTGCATGCTACAGAGTTCTGAAGTTTTGCTCAGTTCCCACTGGTTTTGTGGCGGTCTGTCCTCGGAGTTTGTAACACTCTTCATATACTTGCCGGTGGCCTCCATTTCAAAATGACCAAACCGTTGTTTCGCTTTTTTGGCCACAATAACCTTTCCGCGGCATTCTCCATCTTTATAACTCATGCATTCTATGGAAGTCGCCATTGTTGTTTACTCGGTCTACATGAGTAGGGGAAGGGAGGAGCTAACTCAAAGCAAGGAGCACTGAGCTATCAGTGGCAAGGAAGCTGGTGCACAGACGTCGCATAGCAGAAAAAAGCGGAATACTTGTCTCTGGATTAAAAAAACAAGTCATAACCGATATATACGATATGTCAAAAATCATATCGTGGTTTGAAATTATATCGATATTGATTAAATATCGATATACCGCCCAGCCCTACCACCACCCAACTCGCTTTGAGGTGTTCTCTTTTTCACAAAGTCTGCTCACCCTATCTTATGATTTGTGAGTAGTGCGCCAGTGCAGAAACGTTGTTAAAACACTTATTTTACACTACCCTGAAAACAGAATTAGAACATGCAAGTTTAAAAATAAAGTTACATAATTTGTCAGTTTCTAAATTGACAAATGCATGATACAGCTATTGTAGAAATTGGTTGCTTTAACTGAATGTTTATGTAAGTAGGCCTAACTAAAATTCCTGTGAAATCCAGGCTACAAATACCCATCAGGACTGTGCATTGAAAATATACTTCCTGTAGTTAATTGTCATCAAAGATTGTTTAGAACACTTCATCAACCATATCTGTTATTATTACTGTTTCTTTCACTGTCTTAACTACTTTTGGAAACACTGAATGTACAAAATACTAAATGTCTCCCTTTGCCTGTTGTTATATTGACTAGTAGAGAGAAAAAGCCCGGCAGGCTGCCTGGCATGCAGTAACCTTCTTCGGGCCAGTATTGGGGCGCGGCTCATAGTTTGAGACTACTGTCTCACATTGTAGCCAATCATTTCAGCTAATGATTGTAACGGTTGACATTTAGTGCATTATCCCCAAAACACAGCAAACCCCATGAGGAGCACCTTGGGTATCACTCATAACCTATAATTTTAGATGTTAAGGTGGGCCTACCATTTTGAGCACTGCATGCATTCTTGCTAGAAAACAATCCAAGAATCTGCCACATTGGAGGACCTTTGTGAAATTAAGTTGCTTGAGATGCACACTTTCTGTAACTGTAACCTCCCATAAAAGCTTGTCCAATGTCTTGTCTAAAACACAAGTAAGTGGCTTTATCCTGCTCAGTGATCCATGATCTTAATAATGATATAAATGTTGTGAGTTCGACAAAATAAAAATCATGAAATGAAGTGCTTTTCCTGCTAAAATGATGTGGAATCCTGTTCATGAATCGTGGTGAAAATGTCACGTAGGGGTGGGCGATATAGCCTAAAATTTATATTGCGATATATTTTGAACCATAGACGGTAGATGATATACATCACGGTATACTTTGGTGTGTAACTTACAGCATAACAGTTTCTTAATGGTTACCATAGCATAAAGTCAATATGTACAACAGTTGTTTAGTCATCGTTCGGAGGTGTTTATATTGGACTCTCAAATTCACACAGAAGTAAACTGGTAAGCTGCATTTGTGTCAGGCAGTAGCTGTTCAATTTATAGGTTCTTACACAGTTTCGTTGTAAGAATGAAAAGGTGCTATCAATAAGGTGAAGCTACAGGTCAACATTTTTTCACATGGTTGTGGAGACGCAATGAGCCTATCACGGTATGGCGATATGACCCAAAATCTCTATCATTGGCCAAATCCATATTGCACACGGTATATATCGTCTATATTGCCCACCCCTAATGTCACGTCTATAATGCTGGAATTGCTTATGTGTTCCCTACTGTAGTCCTAGTATTAAGTGTCATGCCATTATCATATAGTGTAATATTTGAATGTACATGAAATGTAGACATTAAATGTGCCTCCTGTGTATTAGGTTACAAATTACACAGCTCTTTAACTTCAGCAGATGTAATATCTGAAAATGGCAAATCCCAGGTTTCTAGACTATTTAAATACTCCCGGGATGCGGGGCTAATTCTGACCGAATCCATTCAAGCAAGATTTTATTTTTTTTCCCTCTATTTTATTTGAATAATGGAACTCAGCATGAAAGACTCACAAGATATTACTTTCATCCCATGCAGTTTTATTCTCCTAGGGGCTTGGGCTTTTGAAAGGTAGAGACCAGGAGAAATCTGTGTGTGTGTGCACGTGTGTGCATGTCTGTGTGTGTTTGTGCACGCACACATATTAGATTGGTGTTTTTTTGTGGAGATGGGGGGTGGTTTGGTGAAAAAGCTGCTGGTTTAGTGGGAATGAGGTGATCCCAGTCGGTGCTAGGGTCTTTTGTGGTGAACCGGCTTTTTCATTGACCTCCTGAGCGAGCGAGCAGGTCCGTGACCCTGGCGCTGCAGTAAATAGACTAAAATAGCAGAGGGTATGTGAGGTCTTGAGAGTTGCTCAGGGACAGATGGTAATCATTTACCTTTGGCACAGGGCCAGGCAGTCTACCTCACTATTTTATGTGTCCCTAAGTTACAGTGCACTTAAAGCTACTTCTAGGTCATTTGCAGAAGGAGGGCAATATGTTAAGTGTAATTATACATAATTCAGTAACACGTTTTAGTAACACTTAAAGGTGTGAACATGACATGTCAGCATGACATGGCACATGGTCATGATCATTAAAGGGGATGTATGCAATCTTGATTCTATAGATAAATTGCATAGGTGAGCTACTAAAAGAATTTGAAACATACCTCAGTAAAACTATGCCCACCTCTTCGGCACATTTCTCTCTTCCCCTGACCTTCCTGACAAGTATCACACCCAACTACAAATACATCAGGCTACCCGTTATGTACACAGTTATAAAAATCTAATTGTGCAACAATTTCATGATTCATAAGTATAATATACAATAATTATATAATTTGTAATGTAAATAAAATTATGCATCTGTTCAGAAATTACAGGTTACATCACCATAACTATAGTGCATTCTCTGTGTACTGTAAGAATGACTCTAGGATAGAAATCAATTTGGCTGAGCTTGCTGTGGCTGATTTGAATTCTGATCATGCCTGATTTCTTGAAAGAAAGATGTCTGTTATGTGTCTGTGATGTAATTTCAAGTGAGTATTACTAAATCTGCTTCTAACTTAAGAGTGGATGACTTATTATACTGAGTGTGCTTTCCTGTAAGATTTGGCAGTGTACACAGAATACAGACATGATTAAGGCCTACACAGAGAAAATGACTGTATTTCTTGTATACACATTTTCACCGCAGACTGTAAATGACTTCTGTGGCTGCTCACAGGTGTTAAACTCATGATAAAATGTTTCATTATAGAAGTGTATATAGAAATACTGTCCAAGTGAAGACATGAGAGCCTCCATCATGTTCTTTGAAAGTGTTAAACTCCAAGAACTGAATCCCAGGATTACATATGCCTGGATCATTCAAAAGTTTTACCTCATCTCAACCTGCCGCGCTTTGTGATTTGGGTATTATTGATTGTAACATACTTTCAACTTTCAACTTTGTCGGCTCGCTGAGTTTAGCAGTTGTGCGAAGAAAGGGGGGTTTCTAAGGTACAAGTGAGTGTGTGCACAGGTGTGTGTGTGTGTGTGTGTACATGTGTGCATGTGGTTTCTGTTTGTGTGTGTGGTTGTGTTCAGACTTTTTCAGATACAGTAGACTGAAGGGTTTGATGTTTTTCCTGCATTAGTATTTTGAGGGAAGTGGACAGAACTGGGCTTTTTTTGTTTGTGGAACAGAGCTAGGGTGGAGTAGTGGTGAGGCCAGAGAAGTGATATCACACCTCAGCGGAAGTCACGCTGAGTGCTCAACCCATAACTGATAATAGAACATCAGTAGGAGTAGTACACTTATTACTTAAAGGGATAGTTCGGTTTTTAACACATTAAGCCCCTTTCACAGGTTGTCTAAAATGAAATAAAGTGGTTGACACCAAAATCTTGATGATTGCTCCTGTCTCGGCTATTTGGGAAATATAGAATCGCCTCTGCCTGCCTTTAAAATGGCTAGCAATGGGCATGTGTTGTTTCTACCCTTAAAACCCTGGTTTTAAAAAAGTGCTACTCATGGAGTGATTAGTGGCATTTGCTGATGTTCCAACCCAAGTATCGTAGCAAAATACAGTTTCTGTCATGTTTTATTTGCCATTTTGTAAGTCCCATAGGGATCTATTTGCTCCTTCATATAAACAAAGTGCCAAATAAAACATGACGGAAGCTTTATTTCGCTACGATACATGTTTTGGAACATCATTGAGCACCACTAACCACTTGGTTAGTAGCACTTTTTTTAAAACCAGTGTTTTAAGGATAGAAACAACACATGCCCATTGCTAGCCATTTTGAAGGCAGGCAGAGGCGATTCTATATTTCCCAAATAGCCGAGACAGAAGCAATCGTCAAAATTTCGATGTCAACCACATTATTGCATTTTAGACAACCTGTGAAAGGAGCTTAATGTGTTAAAAACCGAACTATCCCTTTAACAATAGTTCAGTAGCGGCCTATTTATGTACTCAGAGCACCAAGAGGTGAAAAACATGTCTGTGTTCACTTACTATTATTTTAGAAACTAGTCTGTAAGTCATAAACCAGTACTTGATCCATAAATTGTCTGAACTCAGTCTCACCCCGTTACCTCAGTCTGGTCTTGAGGCGAGACACAAGAAAACATAAATTTTTCACCTACTGGTCCAATTTTGAGATTATGGGCTAGTTTGCATCCTTGACATGTAATCTTTCACACTAATAATAACCACTGTGTTTATTAAATTTTACTTAGCTACAGTAACGTAAATCAGACTGTTAAAACAATTACTGTCTCTAACGCGTTTCCTGCCAAAATGTTTCAGGACAAAGCGTCAAACTTATATCAATGACCACTGGACTCGAATTGTTTCAGTATGTTTGGTTTGAATATATCACATGGTACACTGTACCCCACTGTTTTAACTCTGAGGTGCCGGCAGCAGCGTAATGTTTAAACGATTTTAAGAAAAAGTTTTGACAGTGGTCAGAAAATCTTAACATAAAAACCCATAGATGAATGATGGAATTCATAGGAAGAATGCATAATTACATAGACTGACATAAGAAAAAAAAAAAAGAGAATCCAAGCGGATAAGTTTAGTCAGAGTGACCACCATTGCACAGTGGTTCAGTTGCACAATTTAAAGCCACTATGTGTAGGATTTATCTTCTATTTATCTTCGTCTTTTATTAGAAATATATTTTTTATTTTAAAAATATAATGTAAAACGATGGTAATTACCTCCATGAATAAATTGTAGTGTTCCTGTAAACTTGGTAATTTCCATTTATATGTAGATGTGGTTGGGTACCAAATGAGAATATCCATTTTGCGCCGCCATTTTCAAAATGAGGACCATGGGAAATGAGGACCGTGGGAAGGGAAGGGCTAATACATTTTATTCAAACGTATGTAGTATACCACTTCGCCGATAGATGGGAGAAATTCTCATACGAAAAAAATTAATCTTACACGTAGTGGGTTTAATAAAATAATCAGTGTGCTTTATTTCCCTTTTTTTTTACTTAGAAATGTCACCATGAAACTTCACCAGGCAATTACTGACATAAATATAAGAAAGGCATTTTATTTTTAAATATGCTATGTTTAATTCAATATGCACTTGTGTATATTTAACATAATAAAAAATGAACATTGGAAAAAGGTTTG
Source organism: Limnothrissa miodon (assembly GCA_017657215.1). NCBI lineage: Eukaryota > Metazoa > Chordata > Actinopteri > Clupeiformes > Clupeidae > Limnothrissa > Limnothrissa miodon. Next base: position 1,616,049 of record JAGFZM010000064.1, read on the forward strand.
ACATTTTAAAATATGGTTGTCTGATTAATCAGAAAATATTTAATTTAAAAATAATAATACAAATATAATAATAATTAATTTGTGTCTTACTTTTAGGAATAAAATTTTAAATAATGTATGCTTAAAATTATATATCATCAAATCTCTGTCCAGAAATCTAGTTAGTGATAAGTTAGTTAAACTGGATAGCCAGCAAGATTCTACAGATATCTGTTAAGTCACAACTTTGAACCTTGAACTTTCATTGACAATTTAACATTGTAAATCAATTAAATGCCCTGGGCCAACAACAGTATTATTGTCCACAGTTTCAAGGATTTGTAGACTCAAGGGTGTTTTAGGGTGATAACCTTTGGTGACACTGTGCACTCAGGCAAGTTCAATCATTTATTGCAGAAGGGAGATAATGGAACCTAGTGTTTTTGGAAAAAAGTTGTCACAGTAAATATGTTATATATTGTGTATATCATTAAACGTTTGTTATATTATCCTGATTAAGCTTGGATCTCTTTATCTTTGCTTGGCATTTACTGTTTTGTTAATTTTCGGCTTTAGGAAGGTTAGATACGAGGACTGCGAGTTTTGATTTGGGCAGGCAATGGCAATTTCTGTAAAAATTCCCCACAGCTAAAATGGTTAGGAAGTTGCTATAATGTTGCTATTATTTCTAAATAATAAATCTAGAGTATTGCTTAACCAATTTCTAAATTTGTGAGTGATTTGCTTTGGCCTTTTGCTTAGATGCTGGTCAGCTCTGGAATCTTGGGCCTAAGTGAATGAGGTCATATAGTAGGTTATTTAAAGCATGTTTTGGCGGCAAGAGAAGACACTTGTCTTTCTCATGCGCACACACACACACACACACACACACACACACACATACATTTGTTCTCTTGGCACATTATAGGTTTATATGTTTTAATAACAGAAAAAATATTGGCAGCAGATTTGTAGAAAAATTGGAGTATATGTCTAGAGAATTCTGTTGGATGTGTTTTTGTTGTGTGTTTATTGAGTTGCATTTAGTCACGCGTAGACACCCGTTAAGTGTGTTTGGAGTGGTGTGAATGTGGTTTATGTTTTATGTGTGTTTCCGATTTGTTTTGGTGTGACTATGCATGTGAAAAGGCTGGTTATCTGGAAGAGGGACGTTTGGTTTTGTGTCTTTCAGGTGCCTGTTTGTGTGTGTGTGTGTGTGTGTGTGTGTGTATGGGTGTGCCATGTGTAGGCTGGTTCATGTTCAGATAACTGCTTAGTGCTGCTCAGAGGTGTGTGTGTTTTTGTGTCATTGTGTGTGTGTGTGTGTGTGAGAGAGAGAAGAGGTGAGCAGGGCCCTCTTCAAGGTGTCGTGAGGCTCGCTTCATCTCGCGCACAGCTTGCTCTCCCCAGGTGCCGCCGAGCGCCACCTCTCCTAGCTGCAGACGTGTCGCAGACACCTGTCTGGCCGACGAGAGGCAGCCATAAATTATTTTACATACGGGCACACCGCTGCGAGGCAGAGTTATTTCTTGATCAGGCGCAGCGTGCAGGCAACTCCCCCTCCGAGCACAAGCACAAGCAAAAGCACTCTCGTTCCGCCAGTGTGAGCAGTGGAGAGAAAAAGAGTGTGTGAGAGAGAAACAGAGGGAGAGAGAGAGCGCGAGAGAGACAGAGAGAGAGAGATGTTGCCTCATGGGTGTCCTGCTGGGGGCTTCTGGTCGAGGGGCAACGTGGCACAACGCCAGGCCGGCTAATCAAAAGACGAACTCCTGGACCCCATAGCGACTGGTGTTGTCATGAGTTCTTCTCCGTTGCCTCATAAAGCAAGAGTTCAGATCGCAATTGCAGCTTCAACGTCAATGTGCCCAGTTAGAGAAATGCCCCCCCATCCCCTCCACCCATTCTCCCGCCCCCATCGCCCATTATTTGCCTGTGCATGCTGCCAGTCAGTTTGCATGCTGTCTGCAGAAGCAGAAGTGTCTGCAAAGTGAAGCCATGTCTGATGAATACATAACTATGTGAGGTTGTGTCCTGATGAATGGGCTCCATTAAAAATTTAGCGTGGTAAAGAAGAGTGTGTCCAGAGCACATTTATCTAAGAGTTCCTAAATGGATTCTCCTTAACGTGCCTCTAGTTTTCTTCACGTGTTTGTTTGTTTGCTTGTTTGTATTACCAATCCCAGTGTTACAAGAGAAGGCATCAAACATCTGCCCTGAAAAGTAGCCCTGGCGTTCTTGCTCAAGGTCTCTGCCGTCTCCAGGTTTTTTGTTTATGCATCCCGGTGATGTCGTGCCTGTCCTTATTTTATTCTCCTGGAGCAGGGATCAGAGAGTCGCTCCAGCTGTTTTAGTCAGTCAGGTTGGCTCCCCAACACCTGCGCTTGACAAACGCATGCTCCCACTCTCACGCCTACCATCTGAGCCCTTTGGAGAGAATCACCATGGGGTTATTGCACGCTCTCCTCCCAACAAGTTTTTGGCAGAGTCGGATCAACAAGAATGGGAAAAAAAAAAAAAAAATTGACTAAAGTGGAAGTTTTTGGACGTTTTTCAAACATTCTTTCTTCGTGTCTCTTGTGCACCAATATTGAGCAAGTTTTTGTGTCTTTTGTCTCCTCTGACTTCTTTGTATTGTTTTAAAGATCGTGGCACAACGTTTTTTTTGTGGTGTTAAATGAGAAGGCAGCGAGGAATTGTGAACAGATGGCTGAGCACACACTCTTTCTATTTATTCTTTAAAGCCTGATGGTTTATGAGATGAAAATGCCCCATTTAATAATGTATTCTTCCAAGCCTGATGGCTGCTGAAATTTAATTATTGTCCTCAAATGAATCCGCTACCTTTTCATCACAGTTTAAGCCATTTGCAAGTTACTTGATGGAAAGACTTGAATGAGCAGGGTAGCACCTAATTAAAACCGAACACATAGCCTACTTCAGTGTCATGAGCAGGTGATGTGAAGAAGCACAATATCTTGCTCATTTTTTCATGCCAGAGAGACTGGAACCCTTGCTCACAGCTAAAAAGAAAAAGCAACACCATTGTGGTGCTTGTGTACGACGTCTCCTGAATTGAGGCACGGCCCGTTTTAAGAGTCAGGTTTGGGCCAGCATGACTTGCCCTTCTCTATTATCTCAGCAGAGATGAGAATTTATTTGATGAATAGCCCTGTATTAGCCATCAAAATCCAGGACATGCTGTTCAAGGCCTAATCCCCATGCTGTTTACTCAAAGGTCTGCGTGTAGTTGTTCGCAGGACTATCCATCTGTCTCATTGTCTTCATTAACTGACTCGATTAGATCCTGATTAGCACTTTGCATTCGTGCAGTTCAGATGTTGACTGTTTTGATACAGCTTTAGAGATGGCTTATGTTCACAAATATGCAGACAGCGTGATTGAGAATGTTTCAATGTAAGATTCTGCCAGAAAAAGTTTGCATTCAAAAACTGTAATCTTAAGGAAGGCCCATTGTGTGTTGGTATTCTAGCAGAGCACCCACTCTGAAAGGGAAGGGCAAAGATAACACAGAGATGGTTTTTAATTGCTTCCTCCACCCTTTCAGGATTATCATTAACATGCACTAGTCTACCAAGTTTTGATCTCTCCTCAGGGTCTAAGGGTGTTGGAATGACCACGGCTGGATATCAGTGGACTTTGGCCGAGGTCACCTTGAGGCCTCTGATTGAGATACTTGTCAGCTCTTCCCTTTTGTTTGTCTGATTATGTATGGGCTGAGAGCTCTGGCGTCTGCCAGTGTGCCAGAGCCTCTACTAGAGATGGGCAGTGTGCAATGTGTGTGTGTGTGTGTGTTTTTAATGATTTTTAATTCTTGGAGGTAGGCACCACTGGCTGCGGTTTTTCCCACCCCACCACTGCTCATTTGTTCTAATCACCGACTCCAGCTCCTGGGTCCTCTAAGGCTCGGCTCTGCTTACCTTAAATGCAGTCCTAGTGATTGGTGAGGTTGAGGGAGGTGTGTGTGTGGGGGGGAGGGGGGTGGTTGGAAGGGAGTGGTCTCCCTTCTGTGGATATCCTGTGAGGGCAGGGAAGCAATGGTCCAACACTGTTTGTATGACTCACCGTTGCTAAGGGAGGGAAAAAAAAGAAGAAAAAAAGCATCTCGGATGACTTTGGAGTGAGAGGGGGGTGAAAGTACCGCTGCTGCGAAATCCGTCTGCTGTTTGAGCCCATCATGATTGGCCTGGAGGCATTTCCAGAGCAGGCCGGCAAGTACCCAGTCACTGTGCAGCATGATGCCTCTTAATTCAGCTGGTGCCCTCGATGTTGGCACCCCTCCTGGAGGGACGAGGCAGGGTGCAGTACTGATAGGGTAGATGGGCAGTAGACGGAAAATGGCATGGCAGGGGGAGTGCCAGGGAGAGCGGGCATATGGAGTTGTGGTAGTGGGAGGTGGGTTGCTGTTAAATCTGATCTATACTCCAGCTGGCAAAGAGAACCTAAGTGAGATAAATTGCAAAGCAGCTTGATGAGTGAGCGTGTGTGTGTGTTTTTACTTCTCCATCCCATCCCCGGCCCCCCCCGCTACCAGGCTCGTAAGTCGAAGAGCAGCTGGAGCCAGCTGAAAGGTCCGCTCCAGTGAAGTGAAGGGGCCCGGCACCGGCGGTGGGCAACGGAGAATGAGAGTGGTGGAAGGCAGCTGTGGGCTACTTCAGGGTGCCCTTCCCCCCGTTTCCTTGTGAATTGCAGACCTGCATCCCTGCCGCCACATTAACGTAGCCCAATAGCCAAAATAAACCTCTCCCTATGCTTTTGTTTCATCCTTTATTGATAAAATTCTAAAGTTTAAAAGTTACACTTTGGGTGTTGAGGGTGTTATATTTTACAAATGAAGCCCTGTGACTAAATGTTTTATTAAAGCCTTCTTGTATTATTTAACGGACAAACAGAGAAGAAACGCACACAGATTCCTATTTGAACTTGTTTATTTGCTGCAGGAGTAACCTTTAAGTAAGCGTATCGGCCCCCAAAACCGCTCGACTGGAGATAAATAGTTGGCTTCCCTGAAGCACACAGTGCAGTGTGGAGAGGCACCCTATGCTTCTCTGTAGCAGCTCATCTATCTTTTAGGGGCGCCATAGCCCCCAGTCGCCCTGCTTTGGACCTCACCTGAATCTTTAAGTGGATGCACTATTATGAACCTTCTCCCACCTCCGATTTGGATTCATTATTGAAGGGATGGGCCCGCTGTCATCTGTGTGAGGCGCCAGTGTAAGGCTTGGGAGAACACATGTGTACAGTGGCTCTGTCTCTGTTTCTTTTTCACTCACACACACACACACACACACATGCACAGAGACACTACATCATTTCTGTCTCTCCCTTCTTTATCAAGCAATGTTTTTATATACTTGTCAGTTTGTCTTTGTCCATCTTTTTCTACCTAACTCGCATTGTTGATTTTTACTTGCGAGAATTCTCAGTTCTCTCTCTCTCTCTCTACCCCTCCAGCTTTCTTTTTTGTTCTCTCTATCTTTTTCTTTTGTCATTTTCATGTCTCTTTTTGTCTCTCGTTTCTCTCTCCCAGCTCTATTCTCTGTATAGCTATCAAATTATATTTCTGTGTCTGTTTTCTCTCTCTCTCTCTCTCTCTCTCATTTTTTTCTCTCTGTCTTTCTCACTGGTCTTTGTCTGGTTGTATTTTGAAGGGCTGGGCTGCTTCAAAAGCAGCTGCAGCTTCTTGAGGAGACCGAGGGGGGCTTTGATCAGTTCACGCGGGGCTACCAGCACTTCGGCGTTCAGCGTCAGCCTGACAACAGCCTGATCTTTAAGGAGTGGGTGCCTGCCGCCGAAGCCCTTTTCCTCACCGGAGACTTCAGTGAGTAGACCCACAGATCAATAGATCAAGAAAGGAATAAGCTCAGAGTAACAAGAATGGCAATGTGACGTTTGGCTATTTGTTTTTCTGTCTTTTTTTAGCATAGAGATAAATGAGGGATGCAAAGAAAAAGGAGAAGCCATCAAATTGTGACTATTTTGAATGGGTCTAAGGCCTCTAAATGATTTTTTTTTTTTTTGAGGTTTTCACATAGTACATTAATAGACTGGAATGGCTCTAAATGATTTTCTGGAATTGGTAAAAAAAAAAAGGCCCAAAAAGGGAACCATGGCTGCCTTCAGACCTTAGGCAGTTAGACTTGCAACATGTCCTTGTGTGTGAGAAAAGTTGTGGAAAGAGGACACCATGTATTCATACATTTCAAGGCTCCCTCTGAGAAGGTTATTGTGACCATGAAGTGATCTGTGTAGACTAAACAGTGTGATGTGGGAGAGAATATGGATTTATGTCATTGCCACTATTGCTATGGGAGATGAGAGGACTGAATTTATATTAAAGAAGGCATGAAATTCTGTCAGCCTTTGGTTGTCCTGAAAAATCAGCTTTTGCATTCATTTGCATCATATTTGCTTTTCTCACGCAGATTTACACAATACATTCACCACTACAGCACCATTTCCATGTTTTCTGGTTTGGCAGTTAGCACAGATTATAAAGTTGAAAATTTAGTCTGTTGAAAGGAATCTAATCAGTTTATCTTTTAGTCCACTTAAATGTTCAAACCAGTTATGCAAAATGTGCCTCAAATCATTAACGGAAGTACTGTGTTCATGAGAACAGAACATGCATTTTGTTACCTCCAAAGTTAACAAATTTATAAGTAAACAGCCATACTAAATTTGAAGCCTATTCTTTGAAGGAAAAAAAAACAAAACGAGAGTTTGAAACAACATAGACCAAATTGGAAATGGGCAGCTAATGGTAACTTAATCGGCATAGGAAAATGAAACTTACTTTAAAGGCCCACTATGCAACATTTTTCATTTAAGTAATCCGTTTCATACTGTTTAGGATGCTAAAATGAGTCATTACACGGCGAATGAACGGTGTAGAATGCGCCACTGTGGCCTATAGCGGTAGATACAGCACTTGCAATGTTCAGCAGCGCGGACCGCCTCCAATAGAATGCAGTGCAATACAATGCAATACAGCGGTCTTTAGAGGGAGCTCGTGAGAGAAAACAAAGAGAACGTTGCTTAGCCCTGTTTTTAAGTTCCTGTGCCTCATGCACTTAGCGTTAGCTGCTAAGCTCGTTCATGGAAAGTTCATTATAAGGCATTCTGATTAAAAGACTAAGTCCTGCCAACTCTTTTTTTTTTTCTGAGTATCACAGGTGTGCCGTTGTCTTAACTGCAAGAGAAAAAAAATATTTCTCATCTCTCCAAAGCAAGTGAAATGGTTTGTGAATCCCTTCTCACCTCTCCAAAGTTTTTGTGGATTGGCTTGTAAGTCCATTATAAAGTCTGGCAGAGCTAAAATATTGCCCACTCTTGGTTTGGGGATGCTATGAGAATTCTAAACATGGGGGAGAGTTAAACCCTTTTCCAGCAAACAACATCTGGAGCTTTATGTATGCACTCTATGTGCACCAAATTTCTGTATTTAGCATTTGGGTTTGGCTATCTATTTCTTCTTTATTCAGAATGTTTTTTTTTTTTTTAAATGTAATGTTTATATAATTTCAGACACTTTTAAATACATCACTGATTCCTAAATTCCTCTTGTATGCTTTCAGGAGCTAGTTGACTTTAGCTTTCCAGTCAGTGTAAGAGGTCTAAAGCTAGATGAAAGAATAGTTTCTGCATAACGAGAAGGTGGCCATGAAAAGCACTCAGAGCCAAGGTTGTCTGCATACATCACTCGGTAAATAGGGAAAAACGGAAACTGGAGCCAGTGAAAAATTTCTGAAAAGTGATTTTTTTTTTTCGCTTTCAATTGTCAATCCCTGAGATCACCCTTTATTACCCTCCCATATTCTTCTTTCCACCAATCAATTATTTTTGTATTTTTGCTTTGTTTTGTTTTGTTTGTATCTTTCATTAGCCAAATACATTCATCAAGCTTTTGATTGATGTGCAGTGCGGTGTCCAAGGTCACTAACATTACCACTTTATTATTACTGATCGTTTACTGGCTTCAATCATTTGTATCATGCAGTAGTAGGGTTGCAGTTATCCATTCAAATTCTGTGTTTTGATATTACTGGAATGTTTATGGCAATCTTGAGTTGTGACCATTTTTACCATGGGGGATCCAGTGTGGTGTCATCATATAAAAGCTTTTTTTTTCTCTTCTGTTCTTAAGCAGGACAAACTTTTTGATGCCTCTTCACACACCAGTGCAGTTAATCAACTTCCTTTCTAAACTCTGCATGGTATATACATCATCTTCAGTATGCAGAAACTTGAAATGCCTTTCAAGTCTCAGGGCTTTTCTTTTTTTCAGCTCTGAAGTGTCAGAAAATTCAGTAAACAAACATCTCCACAGTGCTAAAACACTTGTGCAAAGAGGCAAGACTTCCTCAACCGCATTCAACCAATCGGTCCTGAATAAGCTAATAGATGTGTCCAGAACCTTGATTAAGTACAAACCGCAACAAAGCCCTTGCCTTTGAAATGATCTTACCGAATGTTAGTAGAGATTTCACCTGAGGCTGCTGTGAGTGTTAAGTTCAAATGGCATATGACGCAGTTCTTTTAAATTGTTACTAATTTCCAATAACTGCAGAAGGAGAGAGAGGGAGAGAAAAATAGAAAAAGAGAGCTCTGTATTCCCTTGTTCACTATGTGGGTGCAGCAAGCTAACCACAGAAACGTGCAGTAGGGCAATATGTTCTATTGCATGTGGACTGTGAACAGCTAGCCAGTGTTAATTTAAACCAAGGCCAAACTGGTATTATGATTAGTATATTAGTTTGTAAGCACAGTACCTGCTCTCTGACCCCCCCAAAAATTATGTGATTAGATGATTTTGGTGGTTTTAGTATTTGACTTATTCAGTTTAGTTTGTAGTATTCCACAGAGCCATGAGCTGATGAACCATATATGTGTCATATGTCTTTAAAAAAGATATTTAATCTTAAATAATGGTGCTATTTTTTTAATAAACCATGTTAAATATGTGCTTATTTGGTTTATTTGTTTAGATGGATGGAACAAATTCTCTCATCCCTACACTCAGAGAGATTTTGGGAAATGGCAGCTGCATGTACCACCAAAGGAAGACAACACACCTGCAGTTGCTCATGGCTCCAAACTGAAGGTACACAGCACAAAAAATGAACATTGTGGTACATACTCAACCTGTCGGGCACTCGCTCCTATCAGCACTGGTGAAGATGTGTGGGGCCGTTAGCTATTTACTTAGGTAGGTATTTAGCGTGTAATCATCAACCTCCATGCCTTCAAATTCACCACGAGTGCACCCAGACAAGGTTAATGGCTTTCATTGAGAGAAAAATGTGAGGTAGCTACTGTTTTTAGTCTGAGTGTGTCTCTTGTCATTAAATCTCACCTGACCCTGATCCGGTGGGGCACAGAGCACCATGCTGCTCGACACCACACTAGCCTCGCCGGCGCGCCTCAGAGGAAGATAAAAGAGCTCTCATAATCCGTCGTCTGCCTGATGAGTCCTGGCTGGAAGGTGCCATCCGGTAGTGCCATACCGGCGGAGTGGCGTCAGTTGCCAGGAAAGAAAAAAGGGGGGAGTTTGGGATGGATGGCATGGCGATGCCACCCGCGCAGGGACCAGGTCACACGCGCAGGCTGGCGGGTGCTCATTGTTAGGCTAGGTCAGTCAGGGGGTGATAAGGAGCAGATGGAGTGGTTGGCAGCCGATGTCGAGCCCCTAACCTGCCCCCGCCCTGCCCTCGCCCGTCTGCCCGCTCGCCTGCCCCCCTGCTCCTTGCGGGCAAGTGGGTGGTGGACGTGTGCGCTGTGGGGGCGATGCAACCACCGAGCGGCCCGTCTGGAGGTGACGCCAAGGCTCGGCGCCGGGGGCTTGTTAATGTGAGCACACCGGCGCTATCCCTCTTCGGCAAGACTGACGGTGAGGGCTTGCCTGTGCCGGAGAAAGAGGCAGGTGACCGTAAGGTCTTAATTAGCGTGTATGGAGCTGAACCAAGGGCACAGCGCTAGCGACGGATGCCTAGAAGTGGAGATGGAGCCCTACTGGGACCTGACACGCTGAAAGAATGCATGCATGGGCAGGGGCACATATGGCATGGTACATCATGTCAAGCCACAGTATCTCACCTAGACAGCACATAATGTTATCAGACGCGGTAAGTAAGCCACAGACGACAAGCAAAGTATGAAGTATTCATACAGTGTGTGTCATATTGTCAGTTGTTTGTTCTTTATAAATTGCAGTGTTGAATATATAATGGTAAGTCATAACTATGAAATGAGGTACTATTTAGATAGATGGTGATTATGTCTGTTTCTGATCAGTGCCAGATCACTACATCTGTTATCTGTGGTGGTTAGTATTTATAGCAAGTGCATCTGCCTTCTGCCATAAACCTTGAAAAAATGACTTTCTATCACCAGCGGAGGCTTTGCCCTTTTCACTCTCAAAGTCACTGTCAAAAACTGATGATGGAAGTGGTTCCTGCTATTTTACATTGAACGACTGTGACTGTCAAGCCTGTTCAGAAATGCTGTTTGTTCAGCACGTTCCACTTCGAATGTAATTGGACTGGAATTTATAGACGGCAACTATGCGTGGACGCATGTCTTTACTTTGACATATCCATTATGCATTTTTTCCTCTGCAATGCAGATAAACACAGCATGATGTGAATGCAACACAACAGATACTGTCTGGGGCTGCTCACCCAAAACAGGTGGGCTTCAGGCTGTCATTGAAGTCCACCTGTTCTCACGCATGGTCAGTAGCCCATGTGTTAGAGCGATGATGGACTGGTATTGGCCGCGTTTCAAGTCCCAGTAGCCTCCAGACCAAAAGACAAGTCAATGGATATCCACGTTAAGGCAGCGATGCCTGCCAGGAGTGGTGTACGAGGAAGCCTGTTCATTTTTGGGTTTGCGTTTTTGCTATGTAACAGATTCATCTACACTAACAGAAAGAAAAAGAAACTTGCTTTTGCTGTCCAGATTTTTTTTTTCTTTTTTTTATATTGGTAGTGCGTTTTACGTTTAAGAAAATACTGTGTTGACTGCCTTTGCAGGATGCTTACCAACAGCTAAGATTGAAATTTATGTTTGGCATAGCCATTGGCAGCCACGGTGTTGCCTACATAATTTCTTGCCACAAATGAACATCGAAAGTGTAATGGCTGTCTGTGATGGCTCAGCCAAAACAAAAACAATCTTTAAAGAGGCACTCAGTAAGTTTATGCGACCATTTTTGTGGTCATAAAATCACTTAGAAATCGTTTTTCCTGTTAGACTGGTCTGTTGTGTAGCAAACGGCGATTGAGCGCACCGCTGTACAGCTCTGTATAGTGAATACGGAACTTGCAACTTCTGAGGGAGTGTACACTACAGCAATACAGTTAACTGTACAGAGCTCCCCCTACAGGTTTGTGGTGTTTAATGCAGGGTTAAAAAAAACAGACTTAGGCAAACAGACAAATAAATGCATAAATGGATGGAATTAGACTCGCCACACTCTCTCCCCCACGCACACCTGTTATGTGCGTATTTATTCAATTGACTCAGCTGGCGCACCTGCAAAAGGGGGTCTCCCGCATCTTTTGCCTTTCAGCGTCGGCCCATTTTTACCTGGCCACTTCCTCTCTCTCCGTAATTCTATCAGCCTGCGAAGGTGTCACACCAGGGCCCTTGCTTTGTGTCTTTCTGGGGAGTGCGGCAATAACGAGTTGGGAGCGCAGCGTGTGGCCAGGGCTGAGGGCCTTGCTAGATGGGGGATTGTGGGTGGTTATGGAGCCGGCGCGGGGGGTGGGTGGGTGGCAGTTCATGCAAGGGGATGGTCGTTACCTCATGGCGGTGGTCAAAATAAGCCTGCCGCTTTGGAAATGACTGTGCTCATTTGCGCTGGCGACTGGAGGGACCAGAGTGTGACATTTGTGAACCCGCGCTGCGAGGTGCTCTCTCTTTCACATCGATTATTTTATTTTATTTCTGTTTTTTTTTTTTTTTCTGCCACCATCCTCAGCCCCGTGCTGGGTTTCTTTATCTCTCCCTCTCCCTTTCTCTTTCTTTTTTGCCGTCTGTCTTTTTCTATCATTCTTTCCGTGGCTCTGTGCACTTCTCTGTAATGCATTCTCTCTTACATGTCTTTGTCCTCAAAGCCCCCCTCCCCTGCCCGCCTCTGGACTTCCTCGTTTTCCACTCATTCCTCCAGTTTCCTCTCCATTTCTTGCTGCCTTCATTTCATTTTATCTGCTCTCTTCTGATCTCACTCACTTTTCTTTCTTTCTGTCTCTTCCCTTCTCTACCTTTCTAATTTTCTGTCTCTCATAGCCCTGTTAGTTACAGCTGATAACAGATAAGCTCAGTTGGAACGTATCACTTCTCCCTAGACGCTTGACATTAGTTCACAATTCTTTCAACTCTCGAGCTCTGGCAATTGGTTATTTGTTCTGTAAAGAAACCAAAGCACACTGCCTTCAGTCGACGTCAGAAAGCGAGAGGCACAGGCAGATAAAAAAATGTTCCGGCGTTCAATAACAAATGGGGCTTTTGAAATTGATTTGATTTGTGCTCATGTCCGACGGCATTGCTGAACTGCGAGTCTGATCGCGTGTCATTTTTCTGAAAATAAACAGCAATAACAAAGCCATAAATAACTTTTTGGCAATACAACATTGGGGATTGAATGACCCTTTCCGTTTATGATCAATGGCTTAAGGAATCCTCCATCTGAGGATGCCTCTCAGGCTTGTGCGAGGCGTATCGTCTGTCAAAGGGGAGAGAGGCAGGCGAAGCAAGAAGATCCAGCTGACATGATGGATTCGCTGCCTCAAAAAAGGGCCTTTTAGTTCCCAGGCAAAAAAAAAAAGTTATTTCACATCTTTTGAGATTGCTATTAAGTGGGATGGGGTGGGGGGAGTTTAAAGTTTTGTCTGTCTAAAAAAACAAAAGTGCCAACATGTACGTTCACACACTCACACACTCACACACACACACACTAACAAACACACACAAACAGCCCTCCCCCCACACACTCCTATACACACAGAAAACCAATCACAATCACTCACCTTTTATTGTATGTGAGGGACGTGACCTTTACGGCTCATTCGTCAGCTAGGTAAGACTGATACACCTTGGAAGTCTTATTGATTTCTGGTATTTGCAAAGCAGTTGGTGATAAAATGGCTGGGGAAATACCTGTGTCTTTTTTTTTTCCCTTTCACACTATAGCTGTAAGCCAGAAGCTGATGAGAGGCTGTCACTCCAACAAGATGGCTTGGATAATACCGGGGCTTCTGCCTACCTACAGTACCTTTCCTTTTTGGGCATTTTTTTGTGCCTACAGTCACATTACATCGCTCATTGTAACCTTGTTTTGAATTTAACTCTAAAGCTCCAGAATATCAAAGAGTGTACTCCCTGCGGAAAAAGTAGAGGAGGAGGAGGAAAAAAAGAACCATGCCATCACCCAGCTGTCACTCTCAGGGAATTTATTCATTGTGGAAAGTGTTGTTGATTGACAGGTGGCTCGCTGAAGGGAGCAGTGAGGTGTGTATTAGGGGTTTAGTTGAGGAGTCACTGGGTTAGGATGCAAACAAGACCCTGATAGTGCTCAGGGATCTCAGAAGAAGCTTTTCTTCCTTTCTTTCTTTTTTTTGGGGGGGGGCTGCTGGCGTGGTCGAGATTTTTGTTTAGGGTGGAGATGCTTTTTTTTTCACCTTTTTATTCCACCGTAACACTATAACACTGTCCACTGCCGTTTGCCAAAAATGAATAGCCCATGTCTTTGTTTAACGTGAGACCACAGTGTGTGTGCTTTGCCATTTGGGAATACAGTTACATATTCATGGTAAATTGATGCCTATTGTAGGATCGATTCCTTGTGTTAGTATTTTTGTGTAAAATCAAGCCGGTTACATTTTCAACTTCTGGTATTGATTCCTGACATTTCCATAAATTGCACTTCATATGAACTTCAAATTATTTTTATGCTATATTTGTTTTTTTGTACTATACAATAGCAAAAAATTCTATATTTTTACAATAAGTTTTTTTTTTTTCGTATTCAAATGAAAGTGTTGGAAGGCAGTTAAGCTTTAATTGCTCAATGATGGCTTGATACAGGTCGTTTGCAATAGGATAGAGCAGGCATTAAGTAGGACTTAGTAGAGGGCTGAATGGTAGAAATTATGTGCTATTAGCTGAAACAAAAGACCAAGGGTATCAAGTATTTTTTATCAGAGCAAATACACGTAGAGATAACTATAAATAACAATAATGTAGGTGTCAATTACGCATTAATCAACATCTTATAAAATGTGACATTTAGCAAATAAATTACAATAAATTAGGAAACAAGACTGTATTTTAATGCATTTTTGAACATCAGGATGTAAGACTGCTTCAGGAGATACACATCACTGCTGCCATGTCCTCTGTGTTTGTGTAGTTTAGTGTATATGTGTGTGTGTGTCTGTGTGTCTGTGTGTCTGTGCTGCAATTGCCCTTGTTCCCTGGCTGAACTTCCAACCCCCTCTGCCCATGCTGGGCTGAGTGGGCAGAGAATGCTCTTTCTGCAGGCACCACCAGCCCATACCCACCACCACCACCACCACCCCCAACCCCCCCTTTTCCCCTCGGTGCCCGCTGCCGGTGCCCTTGCCGCTGCGCCGCTCATTTGTCTTTTCTTTCCCTCTCCTAGGTGGTGGTGCACACCAAAACGGGCGAGCGGTTCTACCGGATCTCACCTTGGGCCAAGTACGTGACCAAGATCGATCAGGCCGTCATCTACGACTGGGTGCACTGGGACCCCCCGCAGCCCTACCTGGTAGGTGGCAGGGGTTCCCTCCACAGGGATGATGTTTTCATCCTTACCTGCATATACAACACCTTTCTCACTAAGTTCAAATACTTGTGTGTGTTTGTCACCTGGGCGGTATGGAATAGAACCCTGTTGAAGTATTTATACGCCTGCAAAGAATAAAAGTTAGCTCATTTCCTAACTCTCTCTATATGCACGCTGTGTTACAGTGCACCGCCACAGAGTCACCTTGTTTACTCTCAAATGAGGAGTGCTCTTCATTAAGGTGGCCGTGTTTTGAAGTTTTAACTCAAGCCCATTGTTTATTTCTTTCTTTTTTTTTTGTCTTCGTCTTCTTTGTCTTTTTTTGGACGCGCGGATAATTGGCTTGCCACGTCCACACCTTCATGTGACTTTCAAATAAGGCTTAACATTGACAAAAGCTCCTGTATGGTGGAGGACCCACCCACAGTTGTCGTCCATCTCCTGTCATTAAGTCCTGTCTCCGAGCGGGCAGTGTTTGATTCGGTAGCCGCTCCCGTGGACAGGGATGTATGGCGCGTGTCCTGTTTTGCATGGCCCTAAGGGAAATGGAAATCCGACCAAATTAATACCCCAATGCCCTCCACCCCTTCCCTCCTCCCTATTTTCACAATGAGATGACATTTTCTAGTCAGGTTCTTTTCTGTTACCGCATGCTTGTTTCTCGGGCAAGTTGCACTAAATTCACCATGCTAAAGAGCCAGGACCCATTTCAAGACAAAAGGGAGTTTGATGCTTAGAATTAGTCTGTGGTCTGAGAGCTATTATAGCAGGTGGCCATTGCCATGATTCCAGAGGAGTGCTCCCTTATCGAACTTTACTTCACGTTTTTTCTTGCCATTAGACTATGCTTAGCTTTTCCTCACTCTCCTTCAAAAGAGCAAGACTGCCATCTTTTTGTTGCTTTGATTTGCCTGTTCCATACACTAGTGTGGACTGCACATGGAAAATAATTCATGTTGGCAGAATATTACTCATAAAAACGCACACACATTGTGCCATTCTGAGCTGTTTGCGTCTAATTTCGGTATATGTATCTGCATTGACAGAGAGGGAGAGAGCGCAAGAGACATTAAGAGTGATCATATCGTGATGGATGAAAAAGGCAGAGTGAGGTAAATGTTGCTGGTCTGGCATCTTTATATCGTCTTCCCTCTGACCTCCTCTCTCCCTGTTTACCTTGCAGCACAAACATCCACGGCCGAAAAAGCCCCGAAGCCTGCGGATTTACGAGTCCCATGTGGGGATTGCCTCACCAGAGGGGAAAATTGCATCTTATAGTAACTTCACAGCCAATGTGTTGCCGCGAATCAAAGACCTTGGTAAGTGTTCCAATCTCTCTCCCGACGTCACTCTTTCCCACCCTTTGCTCCACCACCACGACACCTGCCCCCCACCTTGGAAATAAAAAAGGTATTTTCTGTTTTCTTACTTGCTGTTGCTGTGTGCCACAGGTTCAGTATTGCGCTCACAAACATCTAGTACTGCATAAACCATCTGCCACAGGTTCTGTCACCATTACTTTTCCCATTACCTGTATTTCTTGCACTGAATAGGCAAATGTGTGTTTTTTTTCCAATGCCACAAGTCACAAGGTCGGGTCAACTTTGCTTCGATACACACACCACACAGAACTGTGTCTCTTCTCTCAGTTTTGTTGAGTGGCATTGTGTGGAAGCTCATGGAGATGGTTGGTGATTTCATCCTTTCAGACATAAAGTTGCTTATTCACACAAACACAGAGGCACAAGCTCATGCATACACACACATATACATACTCACACACATGCTTACACACACATGCTCTCTCTGTCTCTCAAACACACATGCTCACAGATACACACACAGACATGCACACATGGAAACACAAGCTCGCCCATACATACATAATTAGACACATGCTCAAACACAGACATTCACACACAAACACACAAAAACAATCACACACACACACACATATCACAGCAATGGAGTTGACCTTGGCTGCAACACGTTTGTTGTCAGGTCTGACTGCTGGTCCTCATTTTTTTTTTTAATTCAAATATATTTTTGCACCATTTTGAAAGGTCTCTTGAGTGCTCTGGTCTGGTCAACATCCATTTTTTATTTATTTTTTTATTTTTGTGTGTAGCTTAGTAACCAGGACTCGGCCCTGTAAAGTGGCCTGCCAGCAGAGGAGTGGATAGACCTGCTGTTGAGTGCACTGCACCCAAGAGAGGGGTTAGGCTCGTGGCCGCCCATTCGCAGTAGTTTATTTATTTTTCTGGATTTCTTTTTTTTTTTTCTCTCGGTCGCCCTCAGACAGTCCTCTGCAACAATTACAGCCGACTGCCTAACATCTGCTTCCCGTTAAAAAGGACGCCGATATTCCACTTTTCATGTGAACATTAATGCGAGCTGAAGTGAATTCAAGGGGAAGTCAGAGCTATGGTGCAAAAACACTGTATGCGCACATCTGTTGGATGGGATTTGTTAAAGTTAAAGCCACTTCTCCGCACACTTTCGCAGCTCGTTTTTGGTATTTTTCCATTCGTGCTTGTCACAGTTTGCGGCGCGCTCTGTTTGCAGTGCTTCATTAACGCAGCTCGTGTCGACTTCATAGCATGGTGTCGCCCACAGCTCTGCGGCGCTAACGCATGCTCGTACCTTCTGGTTTCTGCCATTCACCAACCACCCTCCTAAATGCACATGCACACACACACGCACACACATACACAGCTCCTCAACCCTTCCAGCCCCCTCACCCCCCAAACCAAAGAAAGGCTCCCGTGGAGCTCCATCTCTCCTGCTTTCTGTGTTCACATAGCTCAGCAGGTAGCCCATTACTCTAGTGCAAGCAAGGTCACGGGCGCCAGCCCTTGGGGATACATGTGGTTTCACATTTGCCCACTTCGCTAGGAGGAGCCCTGGGTCCTCTGCGGCCCCTGTGCAGAGGGAAGGGTGTGGGGGTTGTCTGAGGGTGCGGATGTGGCGATCGCTTTTTGCTGGCCTCCCCAGAGATCTAAACCTAACCTCCTGGAACCCTGCTGAGGAACCAGTGCATGTGTGCTCTGGGAAGAGGGAGGATTTTGGGTCGTGCTTGTGGAAGATTTTGAATGGTATTAAATGGAAATCAGAGACATAAGCTAGGCTCCAGACTCTTGGACTGCTTGCTATCATGAGCATTACATGCACTTAAAGTGGTCTTTTTAATTTTTTAACTTCAATCCCAATGCTGTTGCATTAGAGTTTATTGACAGTGCTCTCTCTGTCTCTCTCTCCCTCTCTCTCTCACTCTTGCTCTCTTTCTCTGCTGTGGCCACCTGCCTCCTAATGTGGCCTCCCCCTAAGGGGTAGTTAGGGAGGTTGGGGTTTGTGTGGAGGCTGATGTCTGGCACAACAGAAGGGTTGACGCTGATTCTGAACAGCCCATTAGTGGGGCACAAAGGTACAGCCAAAGCCTGAGTGTCAAGAGCAACCCCAAACACTCTCTCTCTCACACACACACTCACACACACACACACACACACACACACACACACACACACACACACCAAAAGGCCAGGTGGGTCAGAACACAGGAGCAACAGAAACAGCAGCAGCAGCAGCTTAAAGCAGCCTCACCTAGCCTCTCAACAATGGCTTTAATTTGTGCAAGCTCATTTAATCTTCTCCTGTAAAGTGCACGCAGCGACTCACAGACACTGACACTCACACTCACGCTCCCAAATACACATACTGTACGTAGGTTTGCGTTAGGGTTACCATAGCATCCACCTACACATACCACATTAAACAACTCAATGAAATATTTTTATACAGTGGTATAACTGGTGTAAAAATACATAATATCATATATATTATCATAGTGTTGTACTTGCATCATGTGTTTTTGTGTTCCGATACACTTTTGTTACAGTGTAATATTTAACATGGACAGCTGTTACATGCTGTTACTGTAGAGTACACAATGCAACTGCAGCAGAGCATTTTCTGTATACCAAAGTGATGTCACTTCTCCTTGAGCTCTGCACCCTCAATTACTTGGCCATCAGGGTGCCTTTGGCCTCATTCCAGCCTATTGTCTTATGTTGGTATTAAGTATTAAAACACTTCATATTACACTGTAACAACAGTATAATAAAAATTTCATATTACACTGTAACGGCAGTGTATAAACACTTCTTCATATTACACTGTAACAACAGTATGCAGGTATACAAAAGACATTATGTAACTATATCACTAGTGCATGACATTACGTATTGTTACACTGGTTATGCCACTGTACACTGTAACAGTGACCCCTTACCCTAAGATAAAGTGTTACCAGAAACTACTCACCTGTCTATCTATCCATCACACACACATGTGCATTTGAAGGTTGCAGGCAGCCTTCCAAAAAATGTGTTTTTTTCCCCTTTTGTCAGTAAAATATAAATAAATGTGCTCAAAACGTTACGGATACTAACGTATCCTCGGTTCTCTGAGTGAGAAGCCGAAACGTACGAATGGATGATGCCTATCATCTCCTACTTTTTCTGAAGTCAATTTTAACCAACCCTTTGAAAAAAGGGCAGTAAGCGCTCTGACGCGCGCAGGCAACTACTTAGACAGCCCTGCGTGACGTCAGAAAGTCTATATATTGACTGCGCTTATGCTTCAGGTCCTCTTTGCCAAGCTCGCCAGCGTCGGCGACTTGAGGCCCGAAGCGTACGTTTCGGCTTCTCACTCAGAGAACCGAGGATACGTTAGTATCCGTAACGTTCTCTTTCGTTTCAAAGCCGAAACGTACGAATGGATCACTACAACCAAGCCTCAAGAGCCCTACACCGAGGAGCCCGAGGTGGGAAGACCCATGGGACCGCCGCCGGGCCCAGAGAGAACACTCTCTGCTACACCCGGCCTGGTGACGTCCAATGCGTAAAAACGTGCGAAGGTGTTGCCTGAGGCCCACAAAGCGCTCAGACAGATATCCTGCATAGGGACGCCTTTCCAGAAGGCCCAAGAAGCCGCCACTCCACGGGTGGAGTGCACCCTGACATGAGCAGGCGGAGGAGCACCCGCCGCCTCATATGCCAGACGTATGGCTTCAGTAAGCCAATGCGACATGCGTTGGGTAGACAAGGCCTGACCCTTGGCACGCTCGCCATGGCAGACGAACAACTGGTTCGTCTTTCTGATGCTCTGCGTACGCGTCAAATAGGCACAAAGCGCTCTGACCGGGCACAGAGTGACGGGCACAGAACCAGGAAGGGCTGAGAGGGATTTGGTCGCAGCATTACCCGCGCGTCATCTTGCGTGAATTCAAGACAGTCAGGACTGACTGACAGGGCAGTCAGATCGCTAACGCGCTTCACCGAGACCAGAGCGAGCAGAAGCGCAGTCTTAAGGGAAAGCATCTTTAGACTGGCACTCGACAGAGGGTCAAAGGGCGTAAGAGCCAGTCCGCGTAAGACAGTGGCCAGGTCCCAAGTAAGGACCGAACGTGTGGAAGAGGGGCGAAGCCGCCTGACGCCTTTCATGAAGCGTGACGCAAGGGGGTGAGCGCCTGGGGAAACGCCAGCATAGCCAACATGGCATGCTGAAATAGCTGCGAGGTACACCTTCAGAGTAGAGGGTGTACGACCCTGATCAAACAGGTGTTGCAGAAAAGCAAGCACCTCGCCAATAGGGCAGACTAGAGGATGACAGCCTCTGTCTCTGCACCACGTGCTGAACACACGCCACTTCAGTGTATACAACGACCTAGTGGATGTAGCTCTAGCAGCCCGAACAGTCTCTATAACTGCACCTGACAGGCCGCTCTCTAGGAGACGTGCCCGTTCAGGGGCCACGCCGTCAGTCTCCACGCTTCCGGCTTGGGGTGCCACAGCGACCCGTGAGCCTGAGATAGGAGATCCCTCCTCAGAGGGAGGGTCCAAGGCTGGCCGTCCAGCAGTGAGACCAGATCTGAGAACCAGCTCTGAGATGGCCAGTTGGGGGCGATCAGAATCACCCTGTGAGCCCCCGCTCTGATCCCGGCCAACACCTGACGCATCAGAGGAAGGGGGGGAAAAGCGTAGAGCAGACCTCGCCCTGATGGCCAGCGAGGTGAGAGCGGTAGCTCTGCGCAGCTGATGGAGGGTAAGATCCGACGGTTGCGCCGAGAGATCTGCCACCAGTTCCTCAGACAGAGAGGAGAGAAGAAAGGCGGTATTCATCGCCCTTATCGCCTGGCCTGTACAAATGAAGGCCTTCGAAACGAGCTTCTCCGTGTGCTGGCACGGCTGAGAAGGAAGCTCGGGAGGCGATGTCCAGGTGGTGGCAGAAGATGGCGCTAGACAACCAGCGACCGCATCTTCAACGCGAGGGAGCTGCATGAGACCACTGGCGCCCGCTCCGTCCATCGCGTAGAACGCCGCGTGGCCCTGGATAGGGGCAATGGCGGTGAAGGGAGCCTCCCAGGAGGCCTGCGCATCAGCCATGACAGTGGGGTGAGCAGGGAGCGGGAGGGCATCAGGAGAGGGGAGCGCGCCGGAGAAGGGGTCGAAACGCCCTCCCGGACAGCACTGAGGTGGAGGCAGGCCAAGCCTGCTAGCCGCCTGAGAAGCCAACGAAATTAGCTCAGAAGCTAACTGGGCAGCGTGGGTCTTCAAAACCGGTGGCAGATCCTCCACGGTGGCGCATCCTTTAGCGGAGAGGAAAGAAGCGAGCTCCTCCTCGTCCACAGCCTCAATAACTGGGTCGTCATCGTCGACCTGAAGTGGCGAAGTAGCCGCGCGGGCAAAGTCAGCGCCGATGGAGCTTGCAGGGCTAGCCAGGTGGGCCGCAGTTAGCTGACTAGCTGGTAGCTGACTAGCCGCTGAGAAGCTAACCGATGGCCGAGTAGCCACTGAAGACCGGTCGATTAGCCCATCCGGGTGCGAGGACGCCGGGGGAAAATCGATAGACTGGCGGGCGGGGAGAGCACTGACGCCAACGGGGGTAGAAGCCGCCCCTGGACTACCAGTGGAACCCACGAAAAATGCCGCTCTGTTGGCAATAGCCGCAGGGGAGAGGCGTTTGCAAGCCGAGCAGAGATCTGGTCGCGAAAACGCGAGCATAGCATGCTCGCTCCCCATGCAGATGAAACATAGAGCATGGCGGTCGGAGGGCGCCATGGGACGATCACAGTCGGTACAACGACGAGTAGCCATCTTGCGTCTCGAGGTACCAGAAGTTAGGGACCGGCGTGAGCACTTGGAGCAAGACGGAATCCCTCGGAGAGCTTTGAAAAAAGCTTTTATGGTGGGCTTTCAAAAAGCCGTTGGTTTTTTAGAATATTTGCGGAAGCAAACTGAAAAAACGACTCAGAACACACGCAGTAGGCGAGGTGAAAGAGGCAAAGAGGACCTGAAGCGTAAGCGCAGTCAATATATAGACTTTCTGACGTCACGCAGGGCTGTCTAAGTAGTTGCCTGCGCGCGTCAGAGCGCTTACTGCCCTTTTTTCAAAGGGTTGGTTAAAATTGACTTCAGAAAAAGTAGGAGATGATAGGCATCATCCATTCGTACGTTTCGGCTTCGAAACGAAAGAGAACAAATGATTGGCTCTCTTTCTTTTTTCCTCTACTCTCTGGAGTTCCTCCCTGCATTGCCCAGGCTTGTCAGTGTATGCCCGGCGATAAACAGAGGACCTTCATCCGCTGCCGCCGCCGCTCTCACATACTTCACCACTCAGTTTCCAGATGCCAGAGGCTCACACTGAAGGACGTGTGTGTGTGTGTATGTGTGTGTGTGTGTGTGTGTGTGTGAGTGCCTATGAGAGAGAGAGAGGGAAAGAGAGAGAGAGACAGACAGAGAGAGGGAGAGATGGAGGAAGGGTGCGTGTGCATGTTCCCTCGGATGCCTTTGTGTGGACATGAAGAGGTCAGAAGCAGAAAGCACAAACCCCCCCACACCCCTCCTCTCTTACTCCACTTCCCACTCAAGCCCACCTGCCAAGAGTAGAGAGGAGAAAGGTGGGTGGGCGGGTGGCAGAAAGAACCTTCCACAGCCAGCCAGTCAGTCAGGGATTTATATATTTTTATTTATTTTATTGCATTGTCCACAAGAGGGCCTGGGAGATGAGGAAACCGGAGACGTTAAAAAAAAAAGTCAAATAAATAAAACAAAAGCAAAAAACAAGGGACTCCTCCTCCACCTTCTCCTGGAGAAACACGGTGGCTAAGGGTCAGGGAGATGCCCTCTCTGCTTGTGCCGTATTTTCCGACGGATGAAAGGCGTGAACCGTCCGCTTACCAGCCCCGTGTTGGGATGGGCGAGTTTACACACAGACGGCCTGTCTGTCACTTGGGCGGGCTGTTTACTTGGCCTGCAGTCTTATTGACAGCAGCTATGCAATATTAAGAAACTGCGGCCGCGGATGCTATGTACCGACACGCTAGGCATCGCTTTCCCTGTGAAGGCTCTGTTTCCTATCCCACCATCCGTGCTGTACAAATAAATTCAATATGTGTGCCGCATCCGTCGCTGACAGATGAAGGCTTTAAACAATTTATGATTATGGAATAAAAGGTTGTAATGGTCATTTGGTTTACATGTCAATCTCCGTAGGCACTTTTGCACACTGGAAAATGCCCGATAGACTGTATGTTCATGCTTTTGAATGTCTTTTTAAGTGCTTGCAAATATACACATATACACACTCACACACACACACAAACACCTACACACGTACATGCACACAATGTAAACTGCATCTATTGAGCGTATGCCATACACAATTGTTTGGGACATGTCTGGATATGAAGTGCCTTGTAGTAATATTTCCTGCACTTGCAGAGAGATGTAATGTCTCCCACCCCGTATGAAGCATGAGAGACAGTCATGATTGCAGTTGTTCTAGTGCTATCCATCAGAGGCCTATACATGCCAGCCCTCCAGTGGGACCAGGTTGCACTGAGAGTATTGAACACGTCTCTCTCCCTGTGTCTTGTGTTTTCACACATGCAGGATACAATTGCATTCAGCTGATGGCAATCATGGAGCATGCCTATTATGCTAGCTTTGGTTACCAAGTCACGAGTTTCTTCGCCGCATCCAGGTAAATATCTTTACTAATTCTGTCCTATGGCAAAACCTCCGTTTGCCCTTGTTTTGTATGTTTGTTTTTAATTTGATGTATGTACAGTACCACCTAGTCAGCAAATGCTTGAGTGATTCTGTGGTGTGCAGCACTTGAATACAACTTCCTTTATTATTTGTGTTTTTTTGTTGTTAACAATATTTACTGCTCAGTGTAATGAGACCTAGTGGTTTTATGTTGGCCATAAACTGATAGCTCCCCATGTTTGGATAATTTACCAAGTCCTGGAATAAGTGTAATTTTTTCCCCTAATCAATAGCTGTAAATAGTATTGTTTGCCTCGCTAGAGTGTAATATGAAGTGTCATTGGGGTGTGTGAAATCTGCACCCACATAACCAAGGGTCTTAAATCAAGTGAAGGAATTCTGACACCAGCGATAATCTTCCTATAAACACATTTGCAGTTAATCCCAGGAGGGGGGGGGGGGGGGCGTGAGAGTGAAAGAGAGAGAAAGAAGGGGTGAGAGAGTGAGACAGAGAAAGAAGGGGTGAGTTGAGAGGATGACAGAATGGGAAAGAATAAGAGGAGTCTGGGAGACTGGAGAGGAAAGGGGGAGGGAGAGATAGAGAGAAAGACAGGCATAAGGAGGAGAGAAGAAAGGGATGGAGCCAGAACAGGAGAGGGGTGTCAGTGAAGCCTCTGCATCTCGGGCCTTTTTTATTTATGCGTCTCATTCCACAAGTCACCCTATCCAGTCCGGCAGAGGAGACCCTATAGCTGCAGTGTAATATATACAGGGTAATTTCATCCATGATTGATCTTACATACTCATTTAAAACCTGGAGAGTGGCCTGAATTTCAGGAAGTAGTTTAGAGGGAACCAGGGAATCTGTGTGTGTGTGTGTGTGTGTGTGTGTGTCAAGGGCTTGGGTTATATTGTCATACGATTGTTTGCTGAGGATATATGATCTAATGATAAGCGGTGTGACAGTGGATACATCTTGCAAGCAGTAACATGAGCAGATGACTGAGAGGCCAACAGTCACCATGTATTGGTCTTTCTCTCCTTCATTCTCCCTTTGTCCCCTCTTTCTCTTTCTCAATCCCCCCCCCTTCTCTCTCTCTCTCTCTCTCTCTCTGAAGGGGGGGGGAACTCTCTTAACCCCAGTGAATATGGGGTGCAAGCCAGAACAGGCTTGTAGTGAAGATGAATTTATTGGTTTTAGTTGTTTGGTGTTTGTGGGAGTGTGTTGGTAAGACATGCAGCATTAGAAGGGTTATTTGTTTGTGCATTCCTGAAGCTAAACAGATTCATGTACCTGTAACCACAGGGCTAGGTGGTATATTTGCCAACAAAAACACATACACTCACGCACGCACACACACACACACACACACACACACACACGTACACACATCTGTACACATGTGCACACATACACAAAGGACCAGAACAAATTGATGTTGGTCGGGTCTGGACACATATTAATATTGACCATACAGAATGCACCCTTACAATCAATGTAGCGACATTTCTTTCATCAGTCTGGTGAATAATGTTGCAACAGCAACTTGATGACAATAGATTTTTCTGCAGTTGCCGAGACCCACTCTGTTGACTGTTGTGTACCTTATCAGAATTTTGTTTCTGTTGTTTACAATGCTGAATCTATCACCAACATTTCATCCTTCTCGCTATCTTGCAAGCCTCTCTCAACCCAGAGACAAGGGCTGCAACATCTCTTTAAAGAGAGGAAGAGAGTGTGTGTGTGTGTGTGTGTGTGTGTGTGTGTGTAAGGGCATACCTGCTCATGCTTCTAAAGGTTTGACTTTGTATTAAGAGTGAGATTAAGATCTAATGTACAGATGCGTGTGTGTGTCTTTTATCACTCGTCACTTTCATAGCTTGTCTTCTTAGATGGAACATATGTAGATTGTGTGTGTGTGTGTGTGTGTGTGTGTGTGTGTGTGTGTGTGTGTGTGT